>VXBA01002388.1:39201-121564 GCA_013399895.1 Serilophus lunatus | reverse complement strand
TAAGCGCCGCGGATCGGCTTCCTGACGCTTTATTCACCAAAGGGCAAGTTTTGCCAAGGAGAAGCAGCAGATCAGGGAATTTAAAAACAGCACACGGAAAGCTGAAAGGCACTGGATTTATCCTGCTGGTAGTGCAGATCTTCCAACCCGAAATGGGACCACAGGTGAGGTGCTTCAGGAGGTCAGACAAACAAATCCGCGGAGTCAGTCTTGCCGTGCCCTTGTATCAGTCAGGTGAGAATAATCCGACCCTTTGACCCCAGGGTCTCAGAAGGAGTCAAAGTGCTTCTTCCGTTTTCACCAGATATTTTAGAGCTCAGGAATGTAACTGGATTTAAGAAGATCTGCTTGAAGTAAGATTAGCCAAGATTAAAATAATCTTGATAAAGTCATAAAATTTTCAGTGATTATCTTAAAAAGAGATCTTTTATGATGCATTCATTAATGATCTTGGCCCTCCATAGTCGACTACTTTGGATAATTGTGGAAGGCAAGTGAACTGACAGCACTCTTACTTTTGAAAACTGGAAATGACTTTGGAATCCTTCAGCAGATGTTCTGTCTCCTGAAGCTGTTAGTTTGCTGTATTTGGGCTGTTACTGCTGAGGTAGTAGGCCATAGCGGTTCTTTTGGAGATAAGCAGTTTATTAAGTGGTGAATTTGCTGTAACCTGCCCTTCTAGACCCAACATAGAGTTTTCTGTGTGCAGAAAAGTCTTAAGGAATTTATTTGCATGCCTCCCAAAAAAATGTCAGACAGTAGACACTTTGCATTTAACCCAGTCAAATTACTTTTCTGCTCAGGAAAAGGTGTAAGCAGACCTGTAAAGTGTCAGTCTCTAGGAGAGAGAAAAAGAAAAGGTAGTTGTGGTTGCATTGCCATGTAGATTGCTGTGTAGGGCAGTGACCGCCTTCAGATGCTTATTCTGGAGTGACACCTAAAGTATTGCAGCCCTATAGTATCCGTTCTGTATTGTTTTAGGTGCTATAATGAATCATTCTGTCCTTTCTCATGAGCCGAAAGGTTTTTGCTCGGAGGCTTGTGAGCTGAAACCTTGTATCCCCTTCTATTCACTTGTGACGTCTAATTCAGAAGTCTTTGCTAGCTGGCATGCCAGCAAAGGAATTGCAAGAGTTTTACAGTCCAGCACTTGAAAAAGCAGCATTCTGTCTTGATTGCCCTGTCTTGACTGGAGGAGGAAATAACCATGACAGCCACCTCAGGAAATAATTCAGTCTTTGTTGAGAACAAATATAATCATATTAAGTAAACACTGTCAAAGAAGAAATCTAAACAGAATATCTGGTTCATTAGCTAGATCAGCTGTTTACTTGCTGTTGTGATGTATGTGAGAGTGAGTAACACATGGTGCTTCATCATTTTCTGGGAAACAGTATTTTTATTACTAAATTTATGATTTGGTTTGGAGTGCTTTCCACCTCAGAAGCTGCTCAGTTAAGGAGTATTAGTTAAACAGTAATGACTGTGTTCACTAGTAGCAATGCTCCCGCGTATTTCTGGGGAGCTGTCAGAGCCCAAGAATACTACCAGAGGCTAGGACTTGCATACCCAGCATCATGCTAGGAGAGGCAGAGCTGACCCCAGAGGTGGGCTTGTACCTTGGGATGTGCACCCTGCCACACCTGGAAACAGGCTGTGCATTCATACAGCTTCAGTATGTGCAAATTAGGAGTTTAACGTTACCTGCTTCTCTGGAATGCAGTGGTGTGCACATTGTTCAGTCATAAAAATGTGTATTTGCTCTGTTGTTAGTTGCCCAAAAGTTTTTAAGCTAAAGATGACAGATTAATTCTTCTTCCCATACAGCATGCTCCTCCCTTTGCTTGTAGTGAAAGCTGTAGCTAACAAATACAAAATTCTTTCTCAGACAGTATTAGTTGAAACCGAATTTAGCTTTTTATGCTAACCTCAGGCAGTACAGTACCCTTTCCCTCTCTGCAGGTAGCTCTGGGCTCTCTTTAATAACACCAAAGCTTTAAAGATGCAAAGATCTATTTTGTCATTCTTTATGTTTATAACCTTGAATCTCTTCCTGGTTACAGTAGCAGACAATAAGTAATACTGAAGATCTTATAGTGTTATAACTATGTACCTTTAAAAAATGATTCCTTCAAGTACTGTGTTGGTTTTTTCCTACTGATTTTAAAAGATTCCAGAGATCTTTTGGAGAATCAAAGAGATTAATGTACAAAGAATTTTCAAAATAACAACGCAAGTGGAGAAGTGGCTGTTTAGGAAGGAAATGAAATGAGAGAACAGAGGGGTAATAACAGTAATACAGACAGTTGGAGATAAGACCTTTTTTTTTTCTGATAGAAGACTCCCACAGATGCATATTTTCACAGAAAGCCTATGTATAAGTTGGGAGGACAGAACTCTTCTCCAGGGTAACCTGGCTCTGGAACTTTCTCCAAGAATCCATTCAAGGAAAAAAGTGCTTGTGGGATTTGGAGGCAGAGGTTAAGTATTTATTTGTATTAGCAGAAATTTCCAAAGACAGTAAAAGAGCTTTCAGTTTCCGAACAAAAGAGAAACAATGGAAATAAGTTAAGGTCTATCCTCAGAATCTTTAAATGCATATCTGCTTTTGTGTAAGTAAGGTAACCCTACCTGACAGTAAGAACTACAAGGTTACTGAATATTTAGTCAAGGACTCACTTGTTTATGGCTGTGAGAAAAGATTAGGTAGAATCATTGATTTGGTTAGCATGTTGTGGTGTCTTCCAGAGGTTTTCTGATACTTTTTGCCCTTCTGGATCAAGAGGTTACAATTTTGGAGTCAGCAGGAAATGATTAAGGCTTATAGATTCTTAGAATGCTGAGTTGGAAGAGATCCCTCAGGCTCAGAAAGTTCAACTCGTGGCCCTGTGCAGGTCACCTGAAGAATCACACCATGCTAATCACACCACTGATGCCATTCATTGTAAGAAAATTGCTCTAGGGGTCCCTGTCACAGTTCTTGTTGGTCTCCAGCAGGATGTGTCACTAATGATCAGCCTCAGAGGTACAGCCTTAAAAGCTGGTATCGTCAAGGAGTAGGTAGTACAGCAGGTGGAACCAATGGACTGAAACAGTAAAGAAAGATTTGTTACTGAAAAGTTGAAAGCATACTTGGAGGATTAAATGTACTGGAGGTCAACTTTAACTCTCCAATTCTGACCAATTACAATTACTATTCCAATTACTATTCATTTATCCATTTGAAGGACAGTAAGTAAGAATATCCAGTGTGTTATTATGCTCCAGGAGAGAATTAGTAAAGTGGTAAAAGATATGCAAAAGTCAGAAATGCGGTGGTGAGATTGCTTTACTTAGTTAATAAATTCCATGTTCGGTCCTGTTCACACATGCCGTGAGGAGAGCTTCAGGAAAACTTGGCATGGGCTGCTTGGCCTCATATGTGGGAACCTGGTGCTTCATATTTGAAGCATTACAATATTTTCAGTATTTCCCATAGCCACTGCACCCAAGCTGCTAATGGGTTTGTCATATGTTGAAGGCATTTAATTTTTTTGTGTCTGTAAGTGGCATGGTTTTATTGGGCATTTGTTTACATCATATTTGTTTGTCAATAGTTCTCATGCTTTCTGGACTGTGTTTCCAGGGCTTTTCTTCACATGCATAAGTTGGACAACTGTCCTCTTCTTCCTACCACCCTTGAAAGCATGCACATCTCATACACCAGATGTGTTTTCAGTGCTATATAACTTAACAAGAGCTTTTGAAGTCAGTCTCCCTCCCTTAAACATTTATACTCTCATTTCCCTGCCAGGACAGTCAGCTGTCCTTGCTGCCAGATGTCACAGCATCCATGCTGGAGTGAGGGAAGAGTGGGTGCCCTCGGAATGGAGAGGAGGCTTTGCTGAGTGCCTAGTGCAGGTGGCAATTCTCATACATCCTTCTGGTTCAGGAAACAGGATGATGGGCTGTGGGCCTTCACGGACTGCCAAGTTTAAACATTACAATTCCCACAAGGACAATGGAAGGTGTAGAATTTATGATGTAGAGGCAGAAGCATTAGGGGAAAAAAAAGAAACAAAAGCTGAATGGATGTATTTTGAGCTTTTTGGTGACACCTCTTCTCTCCCACTTTAAGAACTGCTAATATCCTGTATATCTTGGCTGTATTGTCACTGAAATCTTAATGACAAGCTGTAGACTGAACTCCAAGTGTTATTGTGGTTTAAATTAGATTCTTTGTGGTAGAAATCCCAGAGGAAATTGTTCACTTCCCTTAAGGAGTAATGGCAAGTGTGCTTAGAAGAGAAACTGAGACACAGGAATTTGAAGTTGATACCATTACTGGAGGAAAGGCAGGAATTGAAATAAGAGGATAAATCTGACATAACAAGGAGAGTGGTGTTCAGTAGTGAAGGCATTCATGTTGTCTGAACTTGGTAAAGCACGGTGGTACACAAACAAATAACAAAATAATCTCTTTCCAGTTGCTTTGTATAGTTATCTATGTGTTTGATCGCTTTTTTCACTGGTTTGCCTTTCTGTAATTGCATGAGACCTAACACAAAGGGCACTGCATCGTTTGTCCCACTGTGGCATTATTGGAAATCTCAACACAATCATTCATCACCTGGGTATAAAAAGCTCTGTAGAGGTCCAGGGCTAGATGTAACCACACTGCCCTCTACAATCAAAGCTGTAATAAGTCACTGCTTCTCATATGACATTCAGCAGAAATGAGCACCTTGGCAAATTTTTCATGCTCAAGCAGTTGGTGTGAAATCTGTGCGCAGTGAGGTTGTGAGCTTGCGATAGCCAAAATATTGCTGTTGTAGAAAGTAAGCATCACTTATTACAGTAATCTTTAGTGTTGCTGGCAACAGTAATAGGCAAAATGTTTTGAGACATTAAATGCTAATTTTTTTAATGCGTGCTTTCATCTAAATTAGCTTTGAAAAAGCTTGTAATAATCTATCACCCTTGGGAGAGTGTAAAAACCCCAATCCCTATCATAATAAAAGGGAAATAATTTGACAAATGCTTTGTTATGTTGCAGAATCAATGACCACAAACTGAATAATGTGAAGAAATGGAAAAAAGAAAATATACTTAATACCTACAATTTATGTATATGCATATAGGTTGCGTTAAAAAGTTCTTCAACTCTCTTGTCATTAAGATCCCTTGTATTAAGTCAGGCAAAGAATTCATTATCATCTCAAGACTCTTAATGTAAATGTCTACTTCTCTATAAAGAGTGGGTTTGCACCATTTTTTATGTATGTGACAAGATTCCTTTTTTCTTATTGTTGCCCCAAGTGTTACCATTTGTGAGTAACGTAGAAGAACTGAACAGATGAAAAATCAAAGATCTTAAGCTAGGACTGGCATTTGCTTTTCAATAATCCCATTGCAGGAGAAGAGGGACCTAGAGTATCCAGGGAACCTTTGGCAGGATCCTCAGCATAGGATGAAAGGTAACGTAACAAAAAATGTAGTAATTGTGTCTGTTTTGGGGATCACACATGTAAAACTATTAATCTGTTGCAGTATCTAATGAAGAAACTGTGACTAAGACCACAGAAATTGGGATCAACATCACGGACATGGTAGGCTGTAATTTGTTTTTGGCGGTGGGGGGGGGGGGGGAAACCCCAAAACAGAAGTGGTAATTTGCACTGCTTAGTGGCCAAACAGTGTGGCATTAAAAGTAGCATGTAATAAATTCTCCTTAAACAAAAATCTAGGTAATACTTAACTCTCAGTTTTAAAGGTGATCCATTAAGATATGGGTAGCTAAGGTGAAATACTATAAATTCTGGTGTTAGATTTAGTTATCAGAAAAAGCTCAGAGGGTCATCAGGACAACAGCCTTGAGAGAAAGGGATATCTTATGCAGAAGTAGATGTGTGGGTGTTTTTGCCACATGGCCAAGCAGCATTCACCTTCCCTAACCCAAGCTCAGTGGAGTTAAAATTGCTTGTATCGAGCTGACGTTTTCTAATGAAAAATGACAGCGTCTTTGTCCTATTTTTGCCAGATATTAAATCAGCATTACAGGAGACTGCCAAGTGGAAATAGGGCAGGATAAGCTATTACATGAATAGGTTTGACTTCTACCTTGGGGGGGAGGGATGATTTTTCAATAACTAGGCCATTAAATCTGAGAGAAGGACTCCAAGTCTAGTAACAGTTACATTACTTGATTTCCTCCGTAAGTATGGAATATAAGTGTCTAATGTGAATGATGAGTTTAAAAATAGAATATTCTGTGACTCCGTGTTGCTGATTTGGAAGGGACCCACAAGAATCATCAAAGTCCAGTTCCTGGTCCTGGACAGGACAGGCCCAGGAGTCATACCATGTGCCTGAGAGCATTGTCCAAATGCTTAAACTCCATCGAACTTGGTGCTGTGGCCACCTTCTTGGGGAGCCTGTTCCAGTGCCCAGCCACCCTGAGCTGTTTTTGAAATAAGTTAGTCCTTGCTTACAGCTGCATTTTATAGCACAATATTCCTATTTTCTGAAAACCGATGGATTAAAAATGTTTTTCTTACCGAGCTGCATGCATACATTATTACTGAAAAAAAATAGAGAGGCTATAATGAAAAGATGATGCTCTAAAAAGAATTGTATTAATCAGGAATTAAGCATGCTTTTCCTTCGTGAGCGTGCTTCCTTGCAAGAGAACAAATTGGTTTTTTATTTTTTCTCTCTGTTTTAATAAACTAGTTGTTTGCTGCTGTATGATGGTATGTATTTCTTTTAAGTTTCTCTTACCATACCTTCTTGAATCCCTTGTTCTAATCCTTAGCACAAGTACTATTTTTAAATATTTCTCTTGCTTTCCTAAGCTACAGCATATTTTCCTTTTATTTCCTTGTGGAATGTGCAGTTGCAAATAGCAGCAGTCAGCACTGATGTGTGGTAATCTCTGAACAGCAGGAGAGAATTGGAGGAAGGTATAAGGTAAAAACAATATACTGGTTTACATGCTGTTTACATTTGGAAAACTTGCTTTACAGTTGACGATCTCAAAATATAACTGTTAATGAAATTAAAGCGTAAGCAGATGGTGCTCAGCCTACAAAGTTTCTTACTTGTTTTGCTGCATTTTAAAAAATTGGCAATGAAAACAGCTCAGCAAGAACTGTTCTGACTTGAATGAATACAGTTGATTTTTTTAATAAGGCAGAAAAGTATTATTTTAAATATTATGTTTTAGAAAAAATACAATATTTTTAATGAAATCAAATATAGATTTTTTTTCATATTCAGGCATTTTTGTCACAACTTGGGGATTAGAATTTGCTTTGGTTTGAACCTGGAGTAAAAGATTTTCCTTTTAAACATGGCTAAATGAACAAAGGACCAAAGCATAGTAACACTTCATTTTCTTTCTCAGTTCCTGCCTTTATGGATTTGAGATATTTAAGTAATTTCTTTTTGTATTGTTTTTTTGAGCTATTTAATAAGAATTGTAGATATGTCAAAGAAAGAGGTATTTACCATTTTAAGTTGGTTGTAGAAAATGTTTCATCTGTAACAATGTTTTGAAGCAAAACTAAAAAAAGTAACCAAGCTACCTCAAAAAAAAGTCTGGTTTTCCTATCGAGAAAGAAAGATCAAGAAAGGCAATATTAAGATAATGTGTTTTTCAGAGAAAATTAATTTTCCTCTGCATTGTTCTCTCTGAAACAAGATTTGCTATACTTTCACTTAAAGTCAGCTCTTCAAGGCTTGTAATATATGGCTTTTATAAGACTGTTTCACCTGCTCTGGCTCTGCTAATCCATCTCCCACAGTGCTATTCTAATATTTCAAAGTCTCTGAGAAGCTTTAAACTGCAGCTATGAAATATGTTGGTCTTTTCTCACTTCTTCCATTTCCCTCCCCTCTATGAAATATGTTCCTCCTGCACAGAACCAAGACTTTCACCAGTGATAGCATAAAAACAGTATCTCAGTAAATTGCAGTGATGGAAAAGTGTAGTAGGTGGGATTTTTTGTTTTTTCTTTTGATGGAATGTGAGTTTATTGTGAATGTAAGTGTATCGCCTACCTCTGATTACAGAGTTCTTAGTCAAGAGCCCTTGAGTCCAGAAGGATGCTGCATGGATTTCCTGTGTCTCAGCTTCAGTTGGTGGGGGAAGAGACCCTCCTGCTGCATTTTGTCTAGCTTTTTGGAGATCCTCAACTCCAAATTCTGATATTTCAATCAATGTAAGATACTTCTACAGCATGAGATTTGCCAAGTAAGGGAAGTGGTCTTGAGTACTCTCTGTAGAGGTATTCCAACCCTAGATGCCTAAAATAAGACTGCAAACTATTTCCTTGGATGCATTTGTGTGATCTTAGTGAGTCTTCTGTCCCTCTTTTTGTTTTCTGATACTGGACTAAAATACCAATCTTGAACACTTGCTTAGTGTTTGTTTATGCAAATAATGCAGGAAAGTTTGGGCTAAGGAAGACCAAGAAATTTTGCCTAGACAGTGAGGTTGTGAAGCTCTTTGAGCAGGTCCAGCCATAATGTCCTCCTTCAGGATCATCTGCAGAAAAAAACCCCATCCTCCAAGACAGAACCTATCCATAATGCTGGAGTCAAGACTGGGAGAAGAGCTGGATGTCAAAGTTGGGGCAAATGGTTACTCTGGCCCAACTCTGGCAATGGATGAGGAGACCCTTGAGCGCTGATTGACAGAGCAGTGAGTGGGCATCCAAAGTGTCAAAGCTACAGAAATTATTTCATGCAGAGAAACGGGGTCAGATCTCTGCAAGACACAGAGTGGCTGTAGTAGAGAGCAGGCTTACTCTTTCCATGAATAGTCACGTCAGTCACCTCTCAGGAAGTTAACAAGTTTTGCTCCCATTATTATCTTCTACCAAGGCTGGTGATGACAGGGGAGTTGTCAAGCTGTTGTGATAAAAGGGAGCAGACTGCCAGGATAGTTCATGTAGCTTTTAATCTTTGTGTATGCCTGAGGGGCCTTGGGAAAAGAGGATGGCAGGGAGCAGGCTGGATTAATTTTTCTGGATGAAATGGATATGTCCTGAGGGTTGGCCTACTTTAAAAATAATTAGAATTCTTTGAAATCTGCTGTCCTTGAGCACACTTCATCTGTCCAATGTCCCCTTTGTCTGATTCCTATATGCCTAGATCTTGTTTTTGAAAGATGCCATGTGCCTCTCTGGGGGGCATTTGCTTTGGTAATATTTCCCAGAGGTGCATAATTTCAAAATCAAAGCTGACTTGCTTGTATGTGTGCAGTGAAATGGACACAAGGACTGTAGGTAATCAGAGGTACCTAGTTGTGGTTTTGCTCTTAAGCTGAGCATAGAGGCTGCTGGGCTTCCAGGAAGGCATGCAAGACATTGATTCTCAGTTCTCAACATAACTCTTACATTTACTGGAGGCAATTATGTGTTTTTTCTCTTTAAAGTGAACTTTTAAAAATAATTCTATATGTTTGCATTGTGTGACAGAAGTATGATTTGATCCTTGCAAGGAGGCTTGATGCGATCATTGATTGACAGCAGTCAGCACAAGTCCATGTTAGTGTAATGAGATGCATTAATCTTGATTGTTCCAGATTCTTATTTGAATCTCATCCTCAGCTGAAGGATGAATACCTCACTTAATCTATTTCTTTTCTTTTCCTTATCAGTTTTTTTTTCATTGTTTATAAGTTGTGGGAATGTGAGGGGTTAATTAGGCATATTCTCATGACCCACTGTTCAACATCTTAAGAGTTTTCTTGCATTGCAGTAGGGTATTAAGTGATATGGATATCTAGAAGTAAGGAAGGAAGATAAATGGGCAGACTACTCCTCTTGATTTTATCCTCTGGAATAGATTGGGGAATCTATCTTCCAACAGATTTGTCACAGGATATAGAGTGCTAAGGGGTTTATGGGGAAAAGGAAGGTTTCGTTTTAAGCTCTACAATTCACGTCTGTGATCAAAGAAATCTTCACAGCCTTAAACGCTAAGTACCAATGTTAGTCTAAACACCAAGTGATAGACTTGGGCAGTTAACATTGCTGCAGAGGAAGAGGCAGATTGGGCAGGGTTTTGAAAGAATTTTTTCTGTACTGATAGCTTGTCAAAATACTGTTTGCAGTCCCAGCAATAATTTTCAGGAATAATTTCACAGCTGTTAATTTCTAAGAAATGGGCAGAATTTTATCTATAATTTGGCTTATCTAACAACTGACATTACTGTACTTACTGTTACCAAGAGCATAATATTGAAAGCAAAATTCATTATGCTTTTCAAGTTGATGCTTTAAAAATATATTTTATTAGTCTAAGTGAATAATCTTGACTCTGATGCCTTAAAATGTTCATTGGTGAGAATGCTTTCACATATCAAAAGTAACTGTATTTTATCCTCTTCCTTTTTTTATTCTCTGACCTGAGGTTTCTGTATTGCAGAGCATTGTATTTTTTTACTAAAATACATGAGCATTTATTTTCAAGCCCAGTTTTATTGACGAGGAAGTTTTCAGATAGAGAATCACTGTCTTATAGCTGAACCAATTAAATACCCCTTTATGTAGTTGTATGTAGCTGATGTTCTTGACTTTACAAGTGGAAACCTTTCAGCAGTGTATATTTAGGAGATCTATTCATAGCCTAAGACCAAACCCCGACAACTTTCCTGTAGGAAGTCTGTTTTCTGCCTGCCTGCATTTGTTACTTTTGTCAGACCTTAATGTTCCTTAACAGGTTTCATACTGCATTGACTATAGCACTCAAAGAAACTTTAAACTGCATGAAAAAGACCAGTTATGGCAACTCATATATTTTAAAACCAATGCTAGTTTTATCCCAATGAATGTAAACCTCTGTTATCTTCCTTTACCTTAATATATTTGCTTTTAAACTTTTGATTTCCTGGTGGCTTTTTTGTCTGTAGACTGAAGTCATGCCAGCACTAGACTGATGCATTCTCTAATATCATTTTTTATCTAGCTATAGTGGCATAAAAGATTGGATACAAGAGTGCGAAAATCTTGAACGTGGAAGGGAGTCCCACCTGACATTTGGGTGCACTTTGTAAGGAAAAGAGACCTAGAAATACGTGTTCAAATCACCACACTGTGAAAAGTCACCAATTCTGTATATTTTTTTTAATGAGACTTGGAGCTTTCTTGAAAAGGGAGAAGTCCCCTCATCTGGTGGAGGACAACTGCTGGTTACTCTTGTCTTCCCTCTCCTCCATGAATTTAAGAACATGTAGCTGTCTTTTTAATTCTATGGTAAGAGAGAAAATAATCTTGGTAGTTCGTTTTGAAAGAAGAAAGAGAGATTCATATTGCTAAGAATATTTAATGGAAACATACTTTTATTTAGAGCATAAAATGTTCCTACATTTTCATTAACACCACAGGAATCCCTGGAGGTGCAGTTATGGGCTTCTGGGGAAAAAGAACAGCTGCCATAGCCTAGGCCACCCAAAATAATCTGTATTACTGTTATGAGCTTTTCCTGCTTGGATTATTTCCACTTGGATTATTTCTGATACAGGATCTGTGTGTGGAAACTCAGTAAACCACGCAACTGGTCAAGCCTACTTTTGTTTTTCTGATAACTTTACATACCATAAGTGTCTGGCCCTAAATGCAGTAGAGATATAAGTGTGCTGCCCTTTGTGTCTCTGCTTTCTCAGCACAGCAAGTGGGTGTCCTCAAATGGAAAAGAAACATACAGAGAGGAATTCTGCTGGCAGGTGATGACAGGAGTGGGTTGTTGGTGTTTGGTGTTTTGTTTTGTACATAGAATCATGGAGTGGTTTGGATTGGGAGTGACTTCAAAAATCATCTTGCTTCAACCTCTATGCCATGCCCAGGGGTGCCTTCTGCCAGACCAGGTTGGTGAAAGCCCCATCCAACGTGGCCTTGAACATTTCCTGGGGTGGGGTATCCACTAAGCAACTAAGCAACCTGTTCCAGTATCTCAACAGCCTCACAGTAAGGGATTTCTTCCCAATATTTAATCTAAACTTACCCTCTTTTGGTTTAAAGTCATTCCCCCCCTATCCTATGACTCCATGCCCTTGTAAAAAGTCTGTCTCCAATTCTCTTGTAGGCTCCTTTTAGTTACAGGAAGGCAGCTCTAAAGCCACTCTGAAGCCTTCTCCCTTCCAGGCTGAACAACCTCAACTCTCTCAGCCTGTCTTTGTAGGAGAGGTGTTCCAGCCCTCTGACCTCCGTCTTCTGGACTCAGTGTTGTGTTGTAGTTGGATTGTGGTGTTTTGTTTTAAAGGTATAACAGAAGCAAATCCTATCAAGTCAAGCAGCTGCTTCGCTTCCATGCAGCAGGTACTTGTTCTCCCTGGTGCTCTGCAGAAGTGCTGAGGAGGTCTCTGAGGATAGCTGGGCATTCCTGGGGGGAGCAGGGCTGCACAGCCATTGTGTCTCTGCCATAAGCCTGTGCACAAGTAATGGTTGTAAACAACCCAGGGAGGCAACTGTGTTCTGTGTGTTTTGCTACTAGGCTCTCTGTGTTTTCCAGCTACCCCTCACTTCCAGCAGCTTCCCTCCCCTGCTCCATTCCTGTTTTGAGCTACCTTGGCACTGGTGTTCACCCTATTTATGGATGCCAAGTTCATTTGTCTTGCTAATGCAGCTGGCTGTGGGGAGTCCTTGATCCTGCTCAGTGTGCAGGTGTGAAGGTGCTTGTGTTGGCACACAGACAGGACAAAAAATGTGTGGCATGGAAGCAAACTTACTATAGAAATGTATCCATCCCACTCTATAACATCAGCTTGAAAAATCTAGCACCTATCACACAGATGTTTGTATCCAAACCAAATTAGCAAAAACAAACATTTAAAGGCATCTCATCTGAAGCAGCTAAAAAATAGAGTTTTCATAAACCTGCTGCAAAAACCAGGTGCATTTTGTGATTCCTATTTCTGCTGTTTAAGAGTTCTCCCAAACAACAGAGCTGGAAAATATCCCCTTCAGATTTTGCTGTATATCTGCAATCTTAAGAAGATTAATGTCCATGTAATGCATCATAGTACTGACATTCAGAAGTCTTCCAAACTTTGCCTTTTAAATAGAATGGGGAAGTTAGCTTGGAGTCTCTTCACTCAGTAGGAAGAGTGGGCAAGTGATTTTATTTTTTTTTGCCACATCTTCTATAAATCTGACATCTTTTATAAATCTACAGTTGTCAAACTGTCACAAATTGCAGAACTTGAAGTGCTACACTAAACAAAAGGAACATATGCTGATTCCAGGTAAAGTACTATGTCTGAAGCTAAAGAGATGCATAGTTATGCTATTCATCTTCTGTTGAAATTATTAAAAATGGAAAGCTGAATAGTAGCTTATTTTTGAGTTGTAATATTTTTTTAATTGAAGTGAGTTGAAATGTCAAATGTTCCAGCTTTTGGTGGAATTTTGCATTGGTGTTTGTTTGTTTTCCTTTTTTTAGTAATTCATTGGAACTATTTTGCAGAATAGGGAATCAAGCTGGTTTTCTCTATCTTGACTTAAAAGGTTTGTCCAAATCTACACTGGATGGTAATGTATTGAAAAAATGCTGATTGGGTAACTCACATGTGAGAGTTTTAAACACAGCATATACATCTTGTCTGCAAGCACTTTTCAAAAGCAAGCACCTCATCCCAAAAGGCAACTGATTAATGACAGCAATAATACTGGCTTGGTTGACAATCACGGGAATGTATTGTCTCTTACAGAAGTGGCTCTTTTACATGGCTTTTTTTTATAATTTTCAATATAATAGTTTCACAGGTTATTGAACAGTGGTGAAACACAGTGGATTCTATTTCTTGTGTATTTTGATTAAAGTATCATCCTTGTGGATTTTGGTTTCTTTTGATATATAGGAAACAATTCTGTATTGTTTACTGTCCTGTCCTGGTACATCTGCCAGTTCATCCTTCTGTGATATTTGATAGTTTCTCTTTCATATCAGAGATTGAAATACTGACAACTTTCTTCTTTTGCAGTTCTTCCTCTTGGGAGGCACTATCTCTCCTCAGTCAGACTAAACTATGAACTGCCTTACTGACTATTCCTTCTCCCAGCTGCTGGCCAGATTTTAGTGTATTAGGGACAAAAGACTCTTTCTCTGGGACTGCAGAGGGTTTTTGAATTGAGTTTTCTGACAAGTTTTAACAAAATTGTATTTGTTAGAAGTTAAATTGCAAGGCTAGCATGTAAAGGTCTTGATTCAGCGAACCGTGTTCCTATTTAAACACCTGTTTAATGAACTGGATAGATCATAAGCAGACTTTGCTAATGTCTCTTCTGTGTTAGATGCAGTAAGTGGAGAGCGCAGTTTTCATAAATGCAGTTATTAGCAGCCCCATTTGATGCTCACCAGGAGTGGGCTTATGGCTTGTGAAAGTTGTTCCAGCTGGAAACAGCATTACTATGGGAAGTATAACCCAAGGAAAGGCTTGCTGTCATTTTAAGACCAATTTTTAACCAATATTCCCTTCTCAGTATTTACATGGAGAGTTTGAACTGCCAAGGCTTCTGATTTCATAACAAAAATGTTTACAAGGACTGAACATTTGCTGGAAAGATTACAGTGCTTCAGAGAAATGCATGTTGCTATGTTGTTTGTATGGTGAAGGTATCCTGCAGATAGATACCCAGTGCTGAGAACACTGACTTCCATTTTTTCTAAGCAGGAAGGAGCCTCATGCATCTTTCTTTGTGTGCGTTGTTCAGGCATTAATTTAAACAGAAGAGCGCTACAGTCCCAGTGCTAAGGAATCAGTGCACCTGGGAGCATGATGTTCATTTGCATCTTCTTCAGACATGTGGTCAGAAATGCCAGCTGTAGTGTATCTGAGCTGGAAACACAAAGAATGTGTTAGAACTCTCTTTAGGATCTAATACATGTAGGAAAGTTCCTCAGAAGATGTTCAAGTCTAGAAGTTGATCCTTGGTGCCATGTTAAGAGAAGGCGGTAGGATGTCAATTCCCAAAGCAGGCTTTGAGAGTAGTGTTTTGATTATTAGTCTCATGCTACTTCAAGTTTATATTGTGGCACCACTACAGATCATCTGCACAGACAAAGTAAAGGTGAAGGCAGTCCATTACTTGAAGGTCAGGTGCAGGGTGTTCCCCTCTCTGATTGATCCTGTGGTCTCAAGGTGACCATGGTGGCTTCCATGCTTAAAATAAAAGGTACTGCGTGGTGAGTGCAGAGCAGAGTGCAAAGCTGGAAACACAGTGGAGAACAGGTTAGTTTAGTGGAGTCCATTTGAAGATGTTTGTGGATTATATTATAGTATTCCTGCTAGCTATCTAAAAGATGCAGATAACCTATCTGTGCTCAGAAGTTATGTCGCTTCTAAAGCAAAGGTGTAAAATAAGATATGAGATTCATTGTTTGTTTTGCTGTGAAGTAAACAAAATGTCATTAGCTGTATTTGTCACAGAGTAGTCAATTTTACCAAAACTGATTCATCTCTTCAATAAATTGGTTGTTACTAGTTTAGAATGAAGATCTTTTTTTTTTCCTTTTTGTGCTTCAAATAGATGCATTTTGTTGATTTTTTTTAATTTCAAATATTTAATACAGGTAAGAACTTACCTCAGCAGTTCAATAGGCTATAACTCATTTATTGACAAATACCATACAGATTCTCCTGTGTAGAAAAGATGGGGAATGAAGGGTCAAGAAGAGATGAAATGGAGAAGAGAATTTATCACAAGTGACAAATCCCCTTTCTTATCTAGTCAAGCAGTACACACGGTAATGACATGAATGCTCTGAATTTCTGAAATCTTTTGGGAGTTCAGATGAAACCTGTAGAAACAAGTTTTAGACTGTATGTATAATTTGCATAAAATGCAGCTTTTGGCTTCAGCTGTTTCATTGAGAAAGCTCTCAAAAAGGTAGGGTAGATCAAATTCTAAAACACAATTTTAAAAGACTGAAATAGACTGTTGCAAAACTTGAGAATGGTGACGATATTTAAAGATAAATGAAAATCTAAGTATAAGTTTGTTTCTTAATAGCAGGGAATATGAAATGAGAGTAAGCCTATCTGTCTTTAAAAATTGAGGGAGACAAGCTATAGGACAGAAACCTTCATCCCTTGATGAAGCATGTCCACCCGTGATGGATTTATTGTGCTGTAAATGTCATTTACTTGATGAGTTATTTAAAAGAAATACATGATTTTTAAATATCCATCTGCCTTGGACGATTGAGAAACAAGGATGGAGTTCCTCTGCAGGCTTGAACCAATTCAGTGTTCATGGCTGGTTCTTGGAGGGCCAGAAATGCTGTCCTCAGCCACTTAAAACATGAGGGTTGATGATAGTTTTGTTTCTTTCTGAGGCTTTTTCTGAAAAACAGTAGAACTTGAGTACTTTCAATAGCAAATTTATGGATTCTAAGCTGTAACTCTTTGGTCCCTTATTTAATTCAAAGTGTATGCTTGTTTTTGCCTGCTTATCTCTACAGCTTAAACTACAATTACTTAAATTTTGATGGTTCAATTCCAAAAGTAAAAGGTTTATCTCTTTTTAATTTCACTGTATAGAGTACATTTCTGAAATGGGCTTGGTTTTAGTAAAATGAAAAGCCTTGCCCCTCATAGTCAGCTCTGTATGTGACACTACTCCACAGGAAAAGGAGAATAATTCTTCCTTTGTAGAAGGAAATTAAGCTGGACAGGGGACATCTTAGAAGTTCTTAAGAATCTCTACTTTCCCTATGAATAAACCTGAGTTCTATTTTTAAGATCTCACTCAAACATATGCATAAAATGAAGGGTATTCCTAGAGTGAAACAGCACATGGAAGGAGCAATGACTCAACTAGTAAGGTCACAAGCTTCATTTAATGTTGAAATGTAGTGACAAGAACAAATCTTGTACTGAAGCTCTTCTTGAGTGATGCTGTGATTTAAGCCATTCACCTTGGAAAAAAGATGAAACAGGTGTTTGAGATGCGAAGGAGATAGCTTGTTATTGCTGAACTATTAAGGACTGTGAAATAAAGTTCTTAGCATTTATAGCAATGCCTTGAGTGTAAGTGTAGGACTGGACGAGAACAGTTATTGGGCACAGAAGAAAAGGTGATGCAGCTGAAGATCACAGAATGGAGAAGTGAAATGAGAAATTTCCAGAGAGAAGGTCTGAGTGATAGAGGTATTAGTGTTCTAGATTATGGCAATATTGCAATGAAAAAATTCATCCTTATATCTGTATTGTCTAATTTTCTTCCATGTGGTTGCAAAAACTATTGGAATTTTTTACCAAGCTCTTGGAAGAGTGTAGAATACTACTGTAGAGTTAGTTAAACGACATGGATCAACATATACTAAATTGATAAGACATCAATACACTATTTTCAGGTTTTTAGGCTAATTTTCTCTTAATTTTTAATTATTAAAGTTCCATAGTCTTGGGGACCTACAAAGGGAGGTCGTTTAAGCTTCTAAAAAATAGGATCTGCTTTCCTACATGAATACAGTTTTACTAATTACTTTATTAACAAAATATTTACTCTTCTGCTACTCTTTCCATTTGGCTAGGCAGAGAAAGATAGTAAAGGTCAGAAAAATCAATGCATTTTTTAATGAAGAGAGGAAGAAATACATAGTCATGAAGACCTGAAATCTAGAGGCCCTTTTGCATCTTGCGTCAGCTGGGATAGAGAGGATATCTTAAGTGATTGTCCATTTTCTTCTTAATACTCACACTTTTTCCAGTTAAGCATTTATAAAATCACTCTAGAGAGAAAACTGGTGGACAGTTTTCTAATTATGGTATATTTCTCTTTTTTTCTTGTATCATAGGCCAGCATGGTGTTAGTTATTCGAAGTATTATGAAGCAATTTGTTATAGCCCAAGTATGACTCTGATTAAGCATTGTTTTCAAAATCTGATTGAATTGCTCCAAGCCACATAGCCATGTGCAAACGTAGTGCTCCTAATCACTTGCAGGAGAGAGACGGATAAAATACTCCTACATTTTCTACCATGCATTTCTGCAGTCCATTTTTCAAAAGAGATTTCCTGAAATTCGGTTTTTGCCTGGAAGAAAGAGTTGGCAAAATTTCTTGTCTCTGCCTCCTGACATTTTAAAATAGGGTAAGCAATGGCATCATCTTCATGAAACTATAAACAAAACTGGAAATTGGAGAGAAATTAAAAAGAGGAGGTTGCATTTGAATAAAATGCATAGTAGTAAATGTTTACAGAAACAAGAGATGCTGATATTGATTAAAGCCACCAGAATTCTGAGCATTTGGAGATTTCCCACAGCCTTCATCTGCTCAAATACTGTCTTGGGTTTGGCTGTGTCCCTAAAAGCCAGTTTCATGCACTTTTTGTATAGAAATGCATCGTTTTATCTACTGCTTTGTTCTTCCTGTGATATCTACAGCTGCTGGCACATTAGCTTAAGGCTAGGAAACTGAAAAAGAATTATGTCCATAAATTTCTTAAGAGAAAACAAGGTTTAACTTTCTGGCCAATAAGTGTCGGCCTTTCTGAGTAGATGCCAGTTGACATTTCCTAAGACTTGAGGTGGAGAGTTTCTTAAAAAAAAATAGGAAAACTTAAAGTGATTAGTGTCTCTGCTTGCAAAACTAGACAAGAAACTAAACATTATTTTGGAAAGACAGAGGTCAGGGTCTGGTGGACTTTTCTTACTTGGGAGAGATTTTCTTCGTTGTGCTGCAGTAGAACAGCTGTACCCCAGGGCTTGGTGCCCTTCTTACTCTTTGACCTCTTCATGGGACTTGGTTGTTATCATAACAGCATTCTGAACAACTAAATTACAATAAAATATGTTAAATAGCTGAATTTAGCATTAAATGACTCAACTGGCATATAGAATAGGGTGGGGGCTTTTTTTTAAATTTGTGTGGAGTCTCATCTATGGCACAGTAATCCATATGGTGCATTTGAGGGTAAGTATAATGAACAGGTGCGTTTTTTGTTGCATTGAAGGTCTAAGCCACTGCAGTCTGTTTAAAAATTAATTAATGTGGATGATACTCTACAGAAGTTCGTAGTTGAAATACCATAATAAACACATGATATTTGACAATGTAGGCTGCAGTACATAGAAATTTATCTGTTGTACAGAGAAAAAGGGAAGGTCATGGACATTTGAAAAGCAGTGGATAGCAGGCTGTTCCACAGTCACTGGGTCAGCTGGTGGTTGATTAGATCAGTCTTAAGTGCTTAACCTAACCTGACTTACCTTGTATAATGTACATTATTCAGCTTTTCTCAATTTATGTCAAGAAGAGAGGGTAAGGATCAGTGGAGGCAGGGAAAGTGTGTGGTATCTTGTCTGGTCCCCAAGAAACTAGAGACTACAAATTGCACTTTGATGCAACAGAGAAATCCACTTAATTAAAAAGGATCAAAAACACCTGAGAAGATGCATTGTGTAGGCAGATACTAGCCCTTATGCTCTTTTATTTAGGTTCTTGGTCCCACTTGACCAAGGCCAAGTTGGATGGGACTTTGGGCAGCCTGGTCTAGTGGAAGGTGTCCCTGCCTAAGGCAAGGGGCTTGGAACTAGATGATCTTTTAAGAGTCTTTCCAACCTTAACCATTCTGTGAGTCTGTGATCACTTTGTCTTTATTGAAAATGTTGATTGGTCTAGTTATAAAAAATTTGTAATTGATTCTTGCTATTCCAAGTTTAAAAGTCTTTCTGTCATCTTTGGTGTGCTGTCTGTAAGGAGAGGATTTAAGAAGCTTTGGATCATACTTCTGTCTTATCAGTGGTCCTTTAAAACTTTTCTGTTATTCTGCAGCAAGCAGCTACAGATATGGCTTTTTGTTCTTCATACTGCACAAGCTACTAGTGCCAACATGTTTTCATTTTTAGAACATGGGAGAGACTAAAATACATCCCTGTAGGTAATGCAGCAGCTTCATTTATGATTCGGTTTAAGAATATTTGTGTTGCTTGAAAGTGATTACAATGTTAACAATAACAATGTATTTTGCCTGCTTTAAAACTAGCCTTAAGTTATAAAGTTAAACAGAGATTTCTTTAGTATCAGTTTATTCAGGTATTTATCTGAGTTATTCTATTTTAGATTTCATTAATTACTGTCCCAGATTACATGGTGCTCTCCAGAGCCACAAGCAGAGGGTACATTGAGAAGTACAAGGAGTGTAGGTTTAAATTAGATATTAGGAAAAAAATCTTTACTATGAGGATGGTGAGGCACTGGAACAGGTTGCCCAGGGAAGCTGTGGATGCCTCAACCCTCACAGTGTTCAAGGCACCAGATTGGATGTTACTTTGAGCAACCTAGTCTAGTTGAAGGTGCCTGTGGCAGGGGCGTGGGAACTAGATGATCTTCAAGTTCCCTTCCAAGCCAAACCACTCTATGATTCTGTGGCTGCTCATGGCTAACTCCACAAAGTTCTCAGGCATCTCAAGTGGAGACTTTGTATGAAGTGGATCTCTGTCAAGACTTCTTTAACACATCGTGACTATAGAACTGCAAATGAGACCAGGGCAGTATGATAGTACTAGAAATGGAAGGACGAGATGTGTAAAAGCTAAGTAAAAGTTGAATCTCAGGCAGTGAGAAAGGCAGATTGGTAGGTTTAAAAGCCAGTTCGATACTTCCTCAGTATTGACTGCTGGTGAAAACAAGGACAGTGACTGCTATTTTTTACAGTCATTTGCTCCAAAGCACAGTGTCTTTACTTTTACTTGCTTTCAGTCAGGCAGAGTCTAATTGTTCAACTACTTGTTGCACAGGAATTTGAGGAGTACTGAACATTTCCTAAGGAGACATCCTGTAAGTTAGGTAAGGTACAGACCTATTCTATCTGTCCTTTTTGTGCTCCTAAATTTCTCTGAAGGTGATAGAGAATTTTCAGGATTTGGGTGGCCAGTGTCATCCTCTGTAAGAGACGAGTGTTGTACAAAGCACTCTGGCCAAGTCTCCTAGTTGTCTCTGTTTTTGATGAAAGTAACTGAACTTCCTAATGGAACTTGCTTAGTCTGGACCACTGCATTTTTAGAAAATCAAGACTCCAGGAGAGACACATATATCAGGAAGTTACAGGGGAGAAGTGTCATTGGAAAAGGGAGTGAGGAGCAAGGATAGGAGGTAAAGCAGTGTAAGTCAAAAGAGCACTTGTGGTAAGATTGCATTACCCTGCAGGAACTTTTAACTGATACATGCATAGCAAGGCCAAAGCGGATGGCAGAAGTATCATTAACTCAGAGGAATTCCCCTTTGAAAGTGAAAAATATTGCAACAGAAAATTTCATTTAAATGAGACGCTTAGATGGGTATCACGCTGGCATCCAAATGTGGATATGTAATCTTTAAACAAGGTACTCTGCAGTAAACAGGTAAAAGTCAGGACTGATTATGTTCCTCTCTGTTAGGAAAAAAACAGGCAATCAGGTTATTTCCACTGAAAATAAGAATTCTTCCTTCATCCATAAAATTTGTTACCTGAGGATTTCCATAGCTTAATACAACTCTGTATACGATGACCTTATGAAATGTTGGCTCCGGACCACGGCAGTATGCAGCTTTAGCCTAAAGTCACTGTCCTAGGTGAATGTTTCTGCTGTGACAAAGTAGGTGGTTTCCCAGAAGACAGGAAGAGCTAGTTGGTCTTTTTGCCCAGGGAACTCTTAAAACAAACATTTAAAAAATAAAATAGTTGAAGAACTGAGCCGTATCTTCCTCAGTATCTTTATTGAACTCACAGCTTCACAAACCAGCAAAGATGACCTCAGATGTTGATAGGTATTGTTAGTTTTTAGACTCGTTAGCCAAGAAGTTGGCTTTACTCATTATTTGGAGTCAGTGATACAGAGACTCGGATATGTTATTGCAAGTCACTCAGAAAGTGAATGCTAAATTCTGTCAAACTCCTTCATTGTAGCAAAACACTTAGCTGTTGCCAAATACTCATCTTTACAAATAGTTCCTCTCATTTGGTACATGCCCTTCTTATTTTTGAACTTGTCACTTACTTTTCCATGAGCAGTGTTCTCAAATCTCAGAAATGTTAAGTTTAAGATAGCAAAGTAAGATCAACAGCTTTATTCTGAGTTGTTTTGCCTTGGGTCAAGGGTGCTACTACTTTTTTTTTTTTTTTTTTTTTGATGGGCTGAGTAAATATCAATGACTGTGATCTGCTTGTATCTATTGAAAACTCAGTAACTTCTGTAAAAAAAAAGTGTATGTACTAGTGATTGTCCTATTCTGCCTTATCAGAAGCACATAAAGAATTAGGGGGAAAGGAGTTTTACTGAATGCTGATGACTAGCAGTTGTCTATCTAGAGATCTAGACACGTATCTGTCCCTGGCAAAACTGTTTCCTCTCAAGGAGCTTCTTGGGACCTGAGAGAATACAGGCAAAAAATAGAAAACTGGATAAAGGATGGTGCAGGGCAATGAATGCTGTATCACATGTCAATCAGCTTGACAGATGCAGTTAAATCTAGGAAAGAAGGGGAGAATTACTCTGCTTTTTTTCTTTTTAATTATAGGAAAAAACCCAAACCCACCCACAACTAACATAATTTTATTTTTCATTCTTCAGAGGTAGATGGAAGTACAATACACATCAGTATAAAACTGTTGCTTAACATGTGTTTCCCCAAAACTTCTTGTGGCCCTTGCACCTCATTTACACTTCAGTTATATATATATATTTATGTATAGAATATTTTTATATACATATATATAAGTATACATATATTGTGTAATGCTTGCTTGTTTATACCATCAAAATTATTTTTAATTGTTTGAACTTTTCTTTGTGGCTCATAAATGGCTTCTGACCAAGTCTTGTGTTGAACACTCCAAAAAATAGACTGGTGTGGTCATTGTCTGGTAGGATTGCTTGCTCTCTGGAGATGCTGTCACAGCAATGTGTTTGTGGTACAAAACCATAGTCATGTTAGCTCTGTTTACCAAAACTTATTCCAGGATGGTATAACACAATTTATACAGCTCTAGGGCTCATAGATATGATTGGTCTTGTTTAAGTATGTTTTGTTTCCTCTGAGATATTTAATGGAGAAAAGATCTGCTATGAGAGATGCCACTGGTTGCATAAAGATCTGCTATGAGAGATGCCACTGGTTGCATAGTGGACTTTCATGTTGTCAGTGTATGTCCAAATTGAGGTCAGCTACAAACATAAGACCTTGCAGATTTATGTTTTCCTGGAAATGCTGGTGACAGATACCATCAACAACATGGTTTTTCACTTGGGTTGCACAAAGCATGCAATTACAGGGTTTTAGCAATCTCTTATTTTTACAAATGTATATTTTTAGACTTCAACAGTTTTCTCTAACTTAATGTAAAATTGTATTTCTCTCTATTTCTACGAGTTTCCATGAATGTTCTGTTCTAAACTTCCACGAGTTTTAAAAGTCACTGTAGGAGCTACTGAGCACATAAGTGCCCATTCCATCACCTTTGCGAGTGCCTTTAAAATACACTGAGACAGTTTTGGCCAGGCACTGTGACAGTGAATGCCCCTTTCAAGCCAGATAACTTGAATGTCATTGCTTATATTTGACAAAAGAATTCTTACCATCCAATTTCAGCCCTAATTTGAGTCAACAGGGTTGTTTTATGATGAAATTTTTTGATGGAAAGTTTTGCAAAATATGACCTAGAGGCAGTGCTGCGTGTGGAGCTTAAACAAGACCTTTTTTTGTGCAAAAAGTTTTAATGATTGAAAAGGTTTTATTATGTATTTATTTTCTGAAATTATGGCAATTGTGCCATAGATCTGTATCCTTGTTTGGGAAGCTGGGTTTTTTTCCATTTGTGTGTGCTTTTGGTTTTGTTTCCGTTTTCCTCATCTGCAGCTGGTCCTGCAGTAGGTAAAATTTCTAATTGCTCAAATGGAGGCTACCATGGCAGGGGTGGAAGTTGTGCAGTCTTACGGGATGGATCCCTTCGACAGTCAGACAGCTGTGTTGTGGGAATTATTGCTTACTGTATTTATTCTGCACCTGGTAGGTATTTAGAGTGAAATCTATTCAGAAATATGTTGTTGGATGTGGTGATTTTCTCTTTTGTCTGCGTTTCATCCTATATACTAAAATACAGTATCTTTTTTTTTTGGTTTTAAGAGTGTTGTGGAGTCTTTCCCTATGCTGTGACACAAAAATATTTGCAGGACTAAGTAATTCAGTGTGACACTTTAGTTATTCTACCTATGCCCTGCACTGTAACCTTGTACATAAGACCCAAATATAATGATTAAAAGCCAACAAAAATATACTACATGCTGGGGTTTCTCCACTCTCTCGTTAGCTGTTAGAGCAGAATCATGCTAGAAGCTTGGCTGAGAACAGGCATTATTTTTGGATCTTCCCAGCATGAGTCTAGTCAATAATGAAATCTGTGAATGCAGCTTTTAGTCCTTTTTTCCCCTCTTTTTTTTTTTTTTTTCCTACCAAGGTAACTGAATGATTTAAAACAATCCCCTTCTATTTACTGAAATAACTGAAAGTGCTAAACTGTGCATCATTTTTCTCAAGTGGATTTTTTCCTCAATTAAACTTTGATCAACTGCATTAAGTTGATGCAAAGTAAAATACTTTAAATCTGTTCAGGTCCTTGCTAAAATGATAGTTGTGTGGTTCTGTATCAGAGTGCCTGTGACAGAAGCTCTACTCTAAGTGGCCCTTTTTTGCATGGAGGAGGAACATGCATCAAGTGAGCTCTGAATGCAACTGAATTATCCTCAGTTAAAAGTCCTTGAACCCTTCCTTATAAGAACATATATTGTATTAGTGTTTCATGGTAATCTCAGGAGTGTGGATTCAGCCAAGGGTTAAGAAAGATGGAAGCCAGGCTGGATAAAATAGAATGCATAGGGATTGTCCTCCTAGGTTTTTTTGTCTTTTTTTCATGAGGAGCACCAGAATATTTCAATGCTCAGTATCCGTCTTTATTCAGCTGGATATGAACAGGCATATTCAAAGAATGTAGGGTTTTTTTAATTTGCTTTTGTATCCCTAGGTGATGAGAATACTGCTGAATTCTACTTAATTATTTCCCTTTTCATTTTTTCGTGATTCACTGATTTTTATCTAGATGAGCAAGTTGCTTTTATAATCATTGCTTTTAATTAGCAAACTTTTTTCAGTATGATTATCTTTCATTTTAGAAATCAAGCAAATCCACTTTTCTAACATGAATCTGTATTCAGACATTATTTCTTGAAGACTTTTAGGGAGTTACCAGTCTTGAACTAGTTGACTGAAGAAAAGCACATTACACAACTTTGACATTTGCATTTTTATTGCCAGCTACAACTCCAACCCTCCTACCAGCTGACTGCAGCCCCTAGTAAGACCTTTCCTGTTTTTTCCTTTTACTTTGTGTAATTTAGAAGCATATTTCCAAAGGGAAACAGTAATGTTTTCTATACCTTTAACCAAATTATTGTCTTCTGCAAAAAGGCACCTAATTTGCAAAATAAAATTACAATGGCTATCCCCCTCTCCTTTATTTTTCTTTTTTTTAACAAGTCAGGTAGTGACTGTATTTATATCATCTCACTCTCACCCATTGCAGTGACTCATACATAATTCCCTAAGGAGTGAAATAACATTTAAAAAATAAAGAAGCATGCACCAAACTTGAATTAGAAAGCTGATGGGAAATCCTAGCTCCAGCCCTACAGAAAAAAATAACAATTACCTCTATGAAAAACTTTTTTCTATATTTTATGTCCTTTCTATAAAGATGTAATGAGATTTTATTGTTGTTGTTTATCTTCAGATGTGAGAGAATTCACAGTTTTTACTTCTCTCTCCTCATTTTTGAACAACCTAGAAGCGCAGGGTCCAGATATGTTGTGCTTGCTTCTTTTGAGCCTCCCTTCCCTATGTTGTTATTATCTCTTCCAAAGTTTTAAAAAAATTTTCAGACTATCTTGTTTTTCCACTTTAGAAAGGTTGTTGTAGTTTATCTTTTTTAATAGATAATCTTTTTTTTTGTTGTATGAATCTTTAAGTTTAATACTTTTACGTGAGCAAAACTTGTAATCAGTGAGGAATACTGATTAAAAATTATTTCATGTTTTTGATATGTTGTTAATTTTTTTTTTTTCAAGGGTATAGGGTCGTAATTCATAAAAGAGAGAAGGAGATCTAGAACTTCCTAACTAAGGCATTGTGGCTTAAATGATGACCAAAGTAGTTCTTTGTGGTTTGACTTTCCTTTTCTCCACACAGTATTTGGAAAGCCTTCATCGTAGTTATCTGTGGAGAAATAAATAAACTCCAGAAGTTGTGGTCTGTACCATGCCCTTAAACACTGCTAGTTCCTCTCCTTTTTTTTTTTTTCCCTTCTAAATCCCATAAAACGCTGAGATGAAGTTAATTTTTTTCATAGCATCCCCTATGATGCTGTGTTTTAAATTTGTGCCCAGGGACAGGGAGGGAGGAGTGAGCAGCTGTGTCATGCTGAGCTGCCTACAGGGGTTAACACCCAACAACTACCTTCTATCTTATTTGTACTCAGTACATAAAAATTGGAGGAACAGGGTGAATGAGTGTGCCTGTGTATTTGTGTATAATTTTCTGGGTTTATGAAATATTTTCCCAGGCCTACAAATATGGAATATATTTAGTGTGTAGAAGGAAACCACAAATAAATACATTGTAATGCAAATTGTGCATGACAGTTATAATGAGGCTAAATGGAACAAAGGATAAGTCATAGTTCTGGCAGCAGCAAAATAAACACATTTTTTCAGAAGCATTATGTTTCAGCTGAAGAACTGGCTAAGTTCATAACTGTTTCATAGATAGGGGGAGTGGAATGAAAGGATATTTATTTCCACACAGATCAGGGAAATAAGAAATTCCTGCCTGATGGGAGCTAGTGATCCAGGGTGGTGACTGAGAGTGGCAGTACGCAAACCTGGCTTCTTTCTATGCTGCCTTCTCTCCCAGCATCCACAGCTATTTAATTTGAGTTTTTAGAAGATACCTCCCTGCCCAGCTCTTTTACAGTTTCCCTATGGACCTGTCATACATCATGGTAAACCACGGGTTTCTACTGAATTTATCGATCACCTTCATGTTTTTTTAAACTTCAGTTGTTTACCTCTCAGCCATCACATCTCCAAACTGCAGAGTCTTAGAGATAAAAGGCCAGCTGCCTTTCTAGGTTTTCATCTCGAGAAACCTGTCTACCTTCTTCATTCTGGTTAACCTTCTCTGTATTTTCTCTAACTCCTTTGGAGATATGGAGACCAGAACTAGATACTACTGAATATGACTGCCTCAAAATTTGATGTAGCAAAATGATACTCGGTTTAAGCATTCTTCCTGATGATCCCACCATTTTGTTGGCTTTTATAGCTGCCTTCACACTCAGACTAGGAATTAGATGTGAGTTGGTATGAGCTGAGAGCTCAGCTGTGTTCTGAGAGTCTAGTAGCAAATCTTTTCTTTTGATTTCTAGGGTAAATGTGAGATCATGCTCTCTTCAAAAGTGCTCTCAGGGCTTTATTTAGATCTGTGGCAGCCTTCTACTTCCTTACAAGATGTGCCTTTTCAGATATCCTTATGCTTCCCTTTTCTCACGGTGGCTTTTGAGTTCCTCAAAAAATGGTGATGGACAAACAGGATAATGTCACACATGTTGTAAGTCTTCCCTATTTAAACTATAACAAGCAGAGAGCTCAGAAAGTTTCTTGAATAAACTTTATTTTGAATTAGAGCCTGTCTGACTCCCATTTTATCATATTCACCTAGAAATAGTGATACTGTTTTTTTCTGTTTCTGAAGTTAAGCAGAAAGATACATGAGGAAAATACTGTAATGTAGTAAGTATTGTGTGATTTAGTTAAACATGGACACGAGTCAGCATTGTACCCTTGTTGCAGTAAAGGCAGAGTGCACACTGTGTGGATACCCTACAAAGAGCTTAGCTGTCTAAAGCACTGTGTCTGTTTTCCCCTCCCACACTGCCCCAGCACAGGGGAGATGTTAACAGATGCAGAGAACCTAGCAAAGGCCTGCTAGGGAGACTGGATTTGGCTGCAGAAAACTCTAATGGGGAATCTAGTTGCATCTTTTCACCCTGAAAAGTGAGGTTACAGAGAAAATGGAAATAAAGTCTTCTGAGAAGTGCAGTCTGAAAAGACAAGAGGCAATCACCACAATACACAACATGAGAAACTTCTACTGAGTTCTGAGGAAAAATACCTTCACTGTGAGCTGGGTCAAACAACTGGAACAGGTTGTCCTGAGAAACTGGATGTTTTAGGGGTGTGATTGGACAAGCCTCTCAAAAATCCTACCTAACTGTGAACCTGCCTTCAGCAGGTTTAAATAGGTGGCATCCTTCTGATGTCAATTTTTTTGTTTGATTCTGCATTTATGGATAGTGAGACATTGCTAAAATGTGTGCATTGATCCCTGCATACTTTGGTATGATCTAGCATTTGTCTTGCTTACAAATAATTTTAGCAGGAAATCAGACCTTTCAGCAGTGTTTCTCTATCATCCTCTTGGACAGTAGTATTGGAAAAAGCAGTGAGTGTGTTTTGGAGTGCATTCATGGGTGGGGCTGTTGCACTCTGGAGACTCAGATACTTCAGAGCCTTTGTCTAGTTTCTTCCTAAATCACCCACACTTGTTCTAACCTCATCAGCTTCACTGTTCACTAAAAATATCAAGCAGGGAGACAGGGAAGAGTGCTGTAAAATTGTTTTAGACAAGGATGCAGGAGATGCCAGTCCCTGTGGCAGCTCCCTTCAGCCCAAGCACTGCCTCCCTAGGCAGATATTTAATTTCTGCTTTCTGTTCCTGATGCCATCAGCATAACCTCATAGCTCCAAATAAACAGCACTGCTGCTGCAGCAGAGGGAGAATGTTTGGTGGGAGTTGGATGGGGAGGTGTATGGTGTGAAAGTTAAGGATTATACGTGGCTCATGGCTGCCACAGATGTGTGTACCAGACTGCATGTAGTTATAGTACTCTTTCCCAGTGCAAGAGCAACCACTGAGACCCCATAGAAGTGTGAACCACCAATATGCATAGCCTCAGAAACATCCAGTGTCCAAGAGTGTGCCCAAGGATGCCATGCTCTAGACTGTGGCATTGTTTGCCTCCATACCACCTTCATAAAATGCTCTGTCAGTGTGCCTTGCACATCAGTTTGGTGTGCAGCTGGAACTACATTCAGGTTAACGTGTCCCACATGGGTATTTGGGAATGCTTTAGCATTAGGCCATTTCCTTGACCAATGCACCAAGGTAAGTGTGGACAACAGCTAATGATGTTCTCTAGAAGTCAGTAGCTTTAGTACAAAGTCTTCATTGAGCTGGTCAACAGAGGTGTTACCCTTCTTGCTTAACATATATTTAGTACCAACTCTCAGTGCATTAAGTTACTGGATATAAACAAATAAAGGGTCATCATTTTATATGATCTGCTGTTTCTCTCTGTGTGTATATAGGATGACAGAGAAGCCAACAGACCCATGCCAAACAAAGGAGACCATGGACTAGGAAATGAGAAGTTCAAACCTGTGGTACCTTGGCCTCATGTTGAAGGTGTGGAAGTGGACTTGGAATCCATTCGAAGGAAAAATAAGGCAAAAAATGAACTAAATCATCATGGTGGTGATAACAAACAACAAAACATCATCCAGAGGCAGTATCTCACATTTAAACCTCAGACATTTGTATACCCAGATCCTGTTTTACGACCTGGAGTCCTTGGTAATTTTGAACCCAAAGAACCTGAGCCTCACGGAGTTGTTGGTGGCCCTGGAGAGGAAGCAAAGCCATATGTTTTAGGACCAGATTACAAAGAATCCATTCAAGCCAGCATTAAAGAGTTTGGATTTAATATGGTGGCAAGTGATATGATCTCACTAGATCGGAGCGTCAATGACTTGCGTCAAGAAGAGTAAGCAAACCTTTTATTTTCTTTTAGTTCTGTTTTTATGGGATTCAGTTATTTTCTTTCCGTATATCTTAATTGATGCTTAAAATAATATTATTTATTAGGCTAAATACTTAAGGCTTCTTGTACTAACAGGCAAGAGTACTACATTACACCAAATGTTTTCATATATTCTTCTTAATGCTGTTGCAATGATTCCTTTCAGTAAGACTTAATGTATAGTGATTTATCTATGAAGTCATTTGGTTTGCTGTCTAATTGTATGTATTTGCGTGTTCCATGTCTAGCCACAGTCTGCACTGTCATACCTTAATCCATATTTTCTTAAGATTTTTCTTTAAGGAAGGATTGTTTTTATTAGTCATTCCTATTCTAGTTAATTCATTCAGTTTTGGTTCACCTTGATGCTTTTAAAATGAAACATAAATAAATAAAGAGAGAACAGAAACAAAGAAATACTGTTCTTTTTAAATGACACTGCTTAATTAGCTGCACCAACAGAAATATAGGTCTGCCGTAGTTGTGGTTGGAATAGTCTTCCAATAGTTTCCCACAGCACTTGTCATAAAGAAGGAAGCAATCTTGGATATATCATTTTTTAAGGTGCTGGGAGGGTGTCTACTTTGTTGTGGGAAAATTCTGGTAAGTTACATTTGCTCAATGATTACAAACAGGTTTACACAATTTTACTCTCAGGTTAATCTACAGTTACAATTTTCCTTGTTAAATGTTAGCTAAGGACAGGTCTCTGAGCAAACTTGTTGATTGGTAAGGCATTTTTAGTGTCTCAATTTAGATGTGAAATTAAGTGCTTTCTCCTCATCCCTTGCATTGGAGCTACACTCGTCCCTGTACTGGGTGCCAACCTCTGGTCTTGTATTTCCAGCTGTGGCAGTTTGTCTGGTCGCTGACTGGTTACGAGGCCTCTGCTCTGGCCTTTTATGGTGGGTGTTTTTTCCATTTTGCAAGGCAGAGGAGAACTGGCCAGCTGTGGGCCTGACTCATACCATGCATGCACAGCTGCTTGAATTTACTACCTGGTATGTACTCATTGAAAGCAAATGAAATACAAGGAGTACAGAATTTCCCTTCCTTCGTGCTCTGTTCCACAGGTGACTCAGTAAAGGTTTCCACTTGCTGGCAGTCAGAGGACTGTGCCTGTCTGCTGGCAGTGGCAAGGAAGCACCAGCTGTTCTGAGGGTTCACTTCATATTTCTTTCTTTGCTGTGGTCAGCAGTTGTTCCTCTGTGCTAGAGATTTTTCCGAAGGGGAAGAAATGATCTGGCTGACTTGTGTAGGTCAGTTTTCTTTTTAGGTTATTTCCTAGACACTACTGCTTCTGCTGAGGAATTTGCAGCCACTGGGATCCCTTTTGTACAAGGCAACAGGACTGAGGAAAATCAGAGGAAAGAAACGTTTCCCCATCGTGTGTTGTGATTAACTGAGCAGGGGGAGTTGGTTACTGCACTAGGAAGGAGTTCATTTAACAGAACAGCCCTGCCTTCCCTAGAGAGAGAAGGGAAAGGAGCTGGAAGCGCACTCCCCTCCTTGCCCTCTGCTCTGTAAGGACAGCAAAGCAGAAATGACAGTGTGTCGTGTGCAGGTGGGACTGGGCTGCCTCTGCCCAGGCTATTTGCCGTATCTTTGGAAGCAGAACTCAAGTACTCCCCTCTGTTTTTACCCAAGGTGAAGGGCATCGGAGAGCATATGTGTCTGACTGAGTTCCACACCTGTATCTTCCTGAAGTATTTTTGGCATAATCTCAGAATTTGTCTTTACTTCTGTTCTGAAGGACATTAATAAATAGAAATTCCCAAAGATGATTGAATACTTTGCAGAAGAGGAGGGACAGCATGAAAAGATGAATTTTAGAAAGAGTTTCCTTCAAGCACAGTTGCAGATAAGCCTTCGTGGAGGTCAAAGCCAGCAGCTCAAATCAAAGTTAGGTTTTATTATTTAATGTTCTAAGCAAGCAAAAAAACCAGCATGAAAAACAATGGGAACAAAAGGTATCTTTCAGATGTCATTTTACATTTTGAATACTTGAGATGCTTGCAATTGTCTTAAGTTAAAAGTTTGTACCTTCCATGTGTCTCCTGGGAATGGGAGAAGACAGGGGAAGCAATGTGACTGATACTGCTATATGCTTTCAGGTATCCACATCCTCACTTTCCTGCTTATTCCCCTATACTAGCAAGAACAGCAGCCAAAAGTAGCAGATTGCCAATTGGACGTGCCATTAATTTTTCTCCCATTGATCTATTTAAAAAGACCAGGAGCCTTTGAGGTTAATAAGCCTGGTCAACATTCAGTTTAATCCTACTGAAGAGCAATATAGTAATATTTTTTTGGTTAATGCTACCTTGGCGTTGCTAATTAAGGAAGATCTTTCTGTTAAAGACGAGGTTATTAATTTGTGGAGAGGTAGACCTCATTCCAGCCCTCTCTTTCTGCAGGCATCAGAATTTCTTAGTGCCACCCTATGCAGTCAGGTTTGTTCATTGAAGTATGTCAAATGCTTTCCCAGGCTATGCTAGCAAAAGTGAAATAGTGCTGCAAGATTTCTCTCCCAGCATAAAAGCCAGGGCTTGTCCCTGCTTGGAGGGATAAGAGGGAAGAAAGGACAATAAAGAGGGATTCAATTCTGCTAAGTTTAGATTTGACTTTATAGTCTGACGTGTTACCAAGATGATTTGCCAGATGCCTTTATGGGTTCAGTAGGAACTTAGCTGGTGATTCTGGGCAGTCTCTTTTTTGCTGTAAAAAGCCTTAACTCTTGCTGTGTCCTATAGAGAGGAACAATGTTGGATGGTGTGTTGAATTTCTTTGTCAGGTACATCAGAATATTTCTGTTTTGCCAGTACCACATACTGGATTTAAACAATATATTTCAATGTTGAAGCCCAGCACTTCTTTTGACATACAAAAAGTCATAGGTTTAGTTAAGGAAAAATGTATGGGGATATGTAAAAAAGAGTGTAAAAAATTTCAAAGACGGCTCATCTCACTCCAGTGTTTTTAGCACTCTGTAGGAGGGCCAGGGGAGACATAAACTGGGTTTAGGTGAAGCAATACTCGATTTTCACTTTATTTCCTGCTGCAAAGAAGTAGAGGAGACTTAGCAGTCCTGTCAAAACCTCTCTACATAGCTGAAACAAGACTTTTTCTTAAAAAGTTGGTGATTTTTACATTTTTGGAATCTATTTTTATCATCCTAATAGGTAGCAGCCTTTTAAGAGCAGTCATTTATATTGGATTTTACATGTTGTCCCTTAGTAGACCTGTGATAAAACTAACATTAGCTTTCAGAAAGGATATTAATTTGATTGCTCCCTGGATTCTGTTTTCTTGTAATCAGGAGTTTCCACAGAGGTAGAACTGAAGTAAAACAAGAGTGATAAAGTTTCTGGATCCAAGATAAGCACACCATGCTAGGGAAATAAAAATTTGAGGATGAATGCTGTCCAATAACAAAAGAAATTTGAAATAAATTGAATTTAAAAATACATCTATGCTAGGTCTGACAAGTGATTGTTTTTGTTGATGACCTCATCTCTAGCTCTGGCCAATAACATATACTTGTGAGAAAACATAAGAGAATGGATAAGCTTCATTCCTGGCAACCAGAGGGCTGGGACACTTGAGCCAAAAATTGCAGCAGGATTGTCATGCTTCATAGACCTCTTTCTGTGCACAGACTTGTCTTTTAAAATGCATCTACACAACTGGAATTAGTGACATCCTGAGTTAGTGACTGCAGAGTGTGTTTGTTTTAACCTCTTCTCCCAGATACTGTCATGTACTTCTGTTTCTCTGCTGCCTCGTGATATGAGAATATCAAGAGATATCTCCACAAAGCTCCTATATAAATATTTCATGTTTCTTCCTTATTATTCTTGCCATTTTATTTCCCCTTTCATTAATTCTGAAAGAGCTGTCCACATTTGACTCCAAGATTTTATTTTTCCCCCTGCCACTGGTAATACAGAGCTTGGGATCTGTCAGTGAGCATATGTGCTGAGTGGCCTAAAACTCCATATACAGTCATTGCACTTGCAATGAGCAATCCTGCCATCTCATTTCCTTGATAGTGTCCTTGAATTATTCTGCAGATGTTTATAGTCATTTTAATTGCAGCTACCAAAAAACTTGTTCAGTAATGACCTGGAAAAGAAGGTGGAATGTTTGGCTCCCAACACAGACATTTATGCTGCTACAATCACAAACTCACTTAAAAATTTGAATGAATAGACTTCAGCAGTTGTTAATCTAAGAGATCTGCCATACTTTGATGAGGAACTGTGCTGTAAATAAAGCAAAGAATCTTATCAAGTACTTAGGGAAATCATTTACTAGCCTCACCTCTCCTTAAAATTTTTGATTTCTTCAAAATGTGATAATATTTTTATGTTTCTGTGGTTTACTAATTTTGTCATTTATTACTAGCTTCTATTCAACACAGAGGTCAGATTCAGTGGTTTACAATTCTTTAGCTCCCCAGTGCCCTTTGATAAAAATTGATGTCACGTTTTTCTCCTCTGTTTGATAACAAGGCTGGAGTCAGCAATAGTTATTACACTACAATTGTTTCTCTACTTATCCTGGGTTTATTCAAAGAAAAAAAAAAAGGCAATAGACTGTTAATGGCAGAAAATAGAAAACTGCAGTAGAAGCTATCATGCAGATTATCTGTGATCTCTGACTTGCAAAGTCCCTAAGCTTTAGTAGCTGAAGATAGGACCATATAGTGCTAAGTATCACTGTGTACTTGCCCTGTTTTTGGTCTCTTCTCTGCCTATCTGGCATTGGTCACTGCTGAGAGTTCAACAGTAATAATTTAACTTCCCTGCTTCTGAAGTGGTCTCTTTTCGCTTTGATCATGTGTCCAACAGACTTTCTGGCAAGCATCCTACTTCTGGTGTTTGAAAAAATATTTCAATAGCCGCTTTTTATACTTCAGTAAGCTATTTCTCAAACTTGAGTTGGTTGGTTGGTTTTTTTACTCTATCTTATTATTTGCATGCACGTAGCCTGAATTAGTTTCTATTGTTTTGTAATTCTGAATTAATTTCTGTTTCCCTAGTTTGGACACTACCCTGTGCATTTAAAGAATGCATGTCTTACTGCTAACTGCATCATTTTAATTATGCTGTCGTTCCCCTTCTTCAAAAGGAGGTGTCTCCTGCCTGTATCCTTTGTCCTGTCAGGTGCTCTGATTCTTACATACATGTCCTAGGTGCTGTCTGAGTCCTTCTTGGGCAGCCAGTACTTCTGTGTGGTTCTATTGGTGGCTTCCCCTTGTCCTTATACTAGACAATCCCTGGCAAAGCACTAATATAATGGTTCTGGTTTATTTTAGCAAAAGTAGTCCTTCATGGATAAAGTTAATCAGTTCCAAAAATTTCACTCAGTGCTAACAAATTCAAAGTCATAGTTTCCTGGACCCTGCTTCTTGAAAGTGGGCAAAAATTTGTCTTTGTTGGTCTTCAGAAACCACTGGCAAGCACCAGGACATTGTGACTTCACAATGACATCACAAGCTTCCTCAGTGGCCCATCCAGTCCCGTGAACTTGTGCTATGTTTGTCCCACTTGCTGTGATATGTCTGGCAAAGTGATTCCTGACTCACCACTGTGGTGAACACTTCTTCACTTCTGCAGACTTTGTCTCTAGACGCAGGGAGTTGGGAGGTGTGACAGCAAGCCTTGCAAGTTAAGACTGAAGGAAATCAGATGCTGAGTGTCTTAGTCTTTTCTGTGTCCTTTTACAATAAATTGCATCTCTTTTATGAGTAAAGCCATGTTTTCTTTAGTCTTCCTTTAGCCTACAGAATCTTCTCGTTGCCCTTCCTATCTTATGGATTTCAATTCCACAAAGCTTTGCTTTTAATTCTCTCAATATGGGCTCAGGCAGTATTTCTGTACTCCTAGGTAGCTTGTCCATACATCTACCTTCCCTGCTTTTCCTCTGGAGTCTTGGTGCAGCCAGATGGGTTTTCTGCTGTGCCTGTTTGACTTACTGCATGTGGAAATGGATGGTTCCTGTGTTTTGGGTAGATTGTGCTCAAAGATGCCTTTCCTGGGCCCTTTTCCACAAAACTGTAGCATCTGAAATCATTACAGAGTTAGGAAACATGTAAACCATGTGTGAGTCAAAAGCCGAGAGAAGACTGCCTGATGGACAAAACCATTGATGACTACAGTTGTAGAGCTCTGAGAAGAGGCTGCTTGGTGCATAGCTCACAGGAGCTACACCTAGTTATACAAGACCAAAGCTGTGCAAGTTGTTCCAAAGAATCTGTATTCAGTATTTCTAAAAAAACATGTATCTACAGTGCACTAGTTGCAGTAGTCTCTTTTTATACTTTTAGCTCAAAACCACTAAGAATCAATGCAGGTTTTCCTTCATTAAGTCTGTTTTCACAGTAGAACACTCCAATCCACATCTGCTATTTCTATTCCTGTATTTTGCTGCATTTGGGTTATGCTTATTGCACTTTGGGTTGAAATGGAAGTAAAGAAGCATTCTCTTAAAGTATATTTTAAGTAATGCACTGCGAAAACCCTTATCTCTCCTATTAAAAAACTTGCATTACTGTAGAGCACTTAAGCCAGGGATGTTCATAGTTCTGATCAGATTTCATGCCAGAGTAATTAACTGTGTTGGCTGTAAGAAAGGATCAGAACTCAACATGCTTTACTCAGGCTTGATATGCTGTTTTTATCCAGCCCATGGAAGAATTGCTTATAAATTATTATTATTACTGACCCAGAAAGTTTTGGTCTTATGACTCTATTTAAGCTAAATTTTTCTTGGCAGCTGCTTTTGAAAAATATTGGAGGAATTTTGTCCTAAATAGTTTGACTGTAAGAGAAAACATCATTAATGTTTGACATGAGACAAATTAATTTCTTGCTGTTTTTTTTTTTTTTTTGCAATAAGACGATAGATAGTTGCTGTCTGCTCACCAATGTGAGCCAGAATTTCAGCTGCATCACCCACACACATCTGTCAGTATGATCATGGCAGAATAAATAATTTTAAGTATTTTTTCATTCTGTGGATTATCCAGATTGTTTTCTTTTTTAAGGACATTATTGCTGTTACAGGGCCTACCCCCTGGGCCATACAAATGTGTACTTGGATCTGTTGCCGTGGGTCACCTTTTGACTTCAAACAGAACAACTGGCAGAAAGCTTTTGTTGAAAAAACTGAAAAGGTAACTCTTCCATGCTTGAGTGGAATGCAGCTTGCATACAGAAGTGTATTTTTGGTTGGCTGTTTCTGCAGCTGATTTTGTAAAACAGAAGGGAATGAGAATTGGCTTGTTTTTAAAATTTGTACATATAGCTTTGAAGGGTGTTTATTTTTCAATTATTTTTAGTACAGAAAGAGGAAGGAATTCTTGCCAAAAATAAAGACTTTTAACTAGGAATATACACATGCTGTGTGATAGTAAGGCAGAGCTGTTATAAAGATATTTTTCCTGTCATAGTTTGGTGGTGTCAGCTTGGACCAATTGTATGGTCCAAATGTTATTAAAAATACTGAATTGTGTGGAAAATATTTGGTGCTGGACTGGAGTCAAAAAAATACCAAAATCTTTAATTGCAACTAATTACTCAGGGTATGAAATAATGCAGATGGGTCTTGGCTTCTCATTTGACATGAAGATTCTTATTACTTTGAGCAAATAACAGGAATTTAATATGTTCTCTTACAATAAAGTTACTTGTCCAGTCAGTCTTGTTGTAGCTAACAAGGTTGAATGGAAAGGCTCTGGAGTGAAGCCTGCTTTCTTCAGGAATGTGATTAGTTCCTTAATTAGAGCACTGAACAAATTACATATTTGATATTGTTATAAGAAAAAGGATCTCAGTAATTACTCTTGGTATCTATGTCATTGGAAATGGAGCTTTAGGGACTTGGTTTCATTTCACATGGTACCTTGGGAAAATCTTTTATTCAAGTGCCGTGTAACATACTGGAACTGTTCTGTAACCAAGAAAACTAATATTATAGTATTCATATAAATCTTTGTGCACCTCAGTGAGAGGTGGGGTTGAGAATCGGGTGAATTATAGTAGTCACACTAAATCAGGAAGTCTGGCTTTCCACTGCAGATTATCAACTGCCTTGCTGCTGGCAAGAGTCCTGGAGGGTGGGGGGGAAAGGTATTTAAATTGTAATTAGCCATGTATTGTGAAAGCATCTCTTTGTGGTCAGGAAAGATTTGAATTCCAGGCAGTGGCCCTAAAGCATAACCCAGCATTTTCTGTTAACATTTCAGAACCCAGCAGTGACAACTACAGAGAAAATGGATCCTTCATCTCTTTAGGGTTGGCTGCTAACATTTCAAATGTTAACTTTTGAGGGAGAAATATTTCACTCAAAGAGTACAAAGAAGTTGACAGAGGCACCAGGTGTGCTATCTGTAGCTGCATTTATTTACCTGTCTGTGTGTGCATGTGAAATGAGATGACCAAGTTCTGAATGTGACCTCTTACTCAGCAAAAACTATAGTGCAGCACCTGCAGTATATTTAACTTCTGTCTTAAACCTTGACTTCAGTGGAGGGGCAGTCTGAACAATTTCCTGCAGCTGTTTGTGTAACCCTTCAGGTGATAACTTGCAGCATAGAAATTTTGGGGCAGGCAGAGGAAACATTCTGTGAAATGAGTTGTAATCTGAATGTAAAACTAAGAAATTAAATGAACTTCTTATGCTCTGTCTTGTTCCTGTTAACCAGAACGCACTGTGGTAGAGCATTCAAGTAAATGCTCATGATACAAGTTATAATGTAGTCCAGCTGAGCAAAGGCAGGGACTTCAAGGTTCACTATCTAATGGGCAAGGCATGGTGGAAATACAATATTTCCTCTGGGCTGAGATCACTGCCTCAAGCTTCTTTCTAGTCATTTGTTTAGTACATTAGGTAAAGCCTATCAATGTTTGATAAATACAAAATTATGCAAAGCCTGGACTCTTCAAAGCTTTCCATAAGCAAATATATCAAGCCATAACTTCCTAAACTCGTGCCTATTTAATGGAGAAACAACAAGAATTGCCATATGCCTGCTGCTTAACTGTGAAAATGCAGCACTTGCCACCTCTGGGGGAAGAGGGGAGTGTGTCCCATCCAAACTGCTTTTGTGCTGCTGACCCACAGCAGTGCCATGCTCTGGTCCTGAGGGAGCTGCTTGCCCCCTCTCCTCCCTGCAATATGCACAGTGTGTTACCAGACTGCAGAAGGCCTAGAGACCAGTGGGATTTCACCACTTTAAATCAAAACAGGAAAGAAGAGGGCTTTGGCTTCATCTCCCTGTACAGAAGCTTCCCCTTCTCTGAAGAAGGGAATTATTTTAGCCACCCAGCTGCTCCAGCTTTCCTGCCCTGTGGTGTTTATTGCTTCAACTTTTTCAGTGTTGGAAAAGTGATAATATGGGCAAGATTCTTGTGATTAAAAAAAAAGCAAAGATTATTCCTTTAATTCTTTTATTATCCCTAATGTTGGATTTCTCTACAAACCTTGCCCTGAATTCTAATTGTGACACTTTCAGAATTATGGTAGAAGCAGCTTGTGCTTCCCAGGGCACTAATAATAAAATTTAGTCACACAGACTTGCAGGTTACTTCAGGAATGGAAATGGGTGAAGCTTGTAGCTATTATGAAAACAGAAAATGCTGTTTCAGCGTAGGTTTAAGCTGTTTGGTAGTGTGTAATAGAGGTCCTGTCTGTCCTTGGGTAGTCTGTTCACTTCTCTTCCAGACCTCCAGTTTTGTAAGTTGACTACAATAATCTTATATTGCTGTTGATAGTAGATAAAAATAAAAGTCTTCATAGGCAACAAGTCCAGTATTAACATCAGATTTAGTTAGTTGTATCTTAACAAAGAAATGGCTGATTTTGCCATCTGTTTCTGTCTATTCTGTCTACTCTAGATTTAGGCAATGATCCCTCTGAGTGTTAGGCATCAAGCAGCCAGTCTCAGCTATGACCTTGTGATGTTGACCATAAAAATAAGCAAACAGTTGAAGGTATTTTGTGAAAAAAATTCTTATCCATCTTTCATGGGGTTAGATTCAGTTTATTGCATTAGCCATAATAAATTGATAATTTGAAATAACAAACAGCCTTGAATTCAATATTAAAAGTAGGTAAACAGCATGTTATCAGTTGAATGACTGTCTCCTTGTAAGATAAGAACAGAATGTACTATAAAAGGAAGCTGCAAATGAAAACAAAGCTCCTAGCTTACTTCTGGGCTTTGCTTGTGCTGGACCCTTTCAAAGAGTGAGAAAAAGCAATTTAAAATACATAATACAGAGTAATTATAATAGGTGATAATACACATGTGAATCTCATGCCAATTTAAAAATGAAATAAAATTTAAAGTACAACTTAAAATTGTGAGCAGTTTTATTTTAATGGAGAAGAGATATTCTATTTTTTAATGTCAGTTACAATTTCAGGATAAATACTAAATTGAGACCTTCTTCTTCGTACTGTTCAGGGCCCTCATCTCGCAACAGCTGGTTAGTTTCTTAGGAGCTGGCCACTGGAGGGGTTATAGGAATACAGTGGCAGCTGCCTTCTCTCTTAGAGGAATCCGTGCTGATACATTTTGAACTGAGCACACAAGTACAGTGCTTTAAAATCCAGGGGGTATTGATGTGTTCTTAGTAAGTGCAGGTGTAAGTTAGATAGTTGACCTGGAGAAGCTAGTACCAGGATAGAGCCCCATGATACGCAGCCACAATACCTCTTACTTTTTCTGGAGCTTGGGTGCTGGTAAGCTGGGAAAGTTAGAGATTCAGGATGATATGAGAAACACTTCTGTTGGCTCAAGATCTTAAATAGCTCTCAAAGTATCTATCTAATGGAGCTTAACTTTAAATTGCTGTAGAGGTGTTCCACTTCTTCAGTTCTTGCATTTTTGTTTGATGGCTAGATTATTCTTCCAGGAGAAGGAGATTCTAGTTCTTGGCATTATTTATCCTGAGGAAATTCAGGTCTACATCTGGATCTTTAGCAGTTGCTAACAGGGAGTGTGAACAGTCATCCTATCCTTGGAGCACTTACCTATGATCATGACTATGGGGGCCTGGGACATCTGTAAGAGTAAGCCAAAGATTAGAGTACAAAGCTATAAGCACAGAAATTTCCTCAAGCCAAGGAGCACTCCAGCCCAGATGCCCAGCTTCTTGTCCAGAGGGGTCCTCTGTAAAAGGGTTCCTCTTTGCTGTGGATAGTGCACAGCTTTGTGATTGAGGGATGAGGGATAAGGGACCTTGACACAGGCTCCAACAGTGCTCTTCCCTCCAAGGGTGGAGAGGGAATAGAACTAATTCACATCTTAAGTATGCAGGCTAATAGTCAGAAGAAACATTACTCACCCTGTTTCTCAGTTAGATCACTGTGCCTTTTGAAAGGTTTCATCTTGCTCCAGTGATGAGTCAATTCTGGTTTTGCTCAGTAGTGCCAATGCTGATTTGGGAATGGAAAGTTTTTATTCAGTAGACTGATCTGAAGGTGTTTCCTTTTACACATGAGATCTTTAAGGAAAGGGTAAACAACAGAGCTGCTCTTCCCTGCAGCACTGCCCAGAGAAGGTGTTGCCAGCCCTTCAAAGATCTGCACGCCTGCTCCTCTTGTCCATACAATAACTCTTTACAGGAATCAGGAAAAGTGATGTGAAGGCAAGACTGGCTTAAGGATGCTACCCTGTCATTCCTGCATATCTACTGCAAGGTGCCATCCTCTCAGCTATACCAGTAAGAATTCAAAATAGTTCTTTAAGTGACTTTGTTTACTAACATGGTGCATGGTGTATTGCCACAGCTGGCCTGCAGGCCACACCTGAAAGGACACTGTGAGAGGATGTGGACAGGACTGCGCCCAGAGGATGAAGCTAGAGGTTGAAATGTATTTAAATCCTCTTTGTCACAGACCCTTCTGTACTTTGGATCTCGTCATGCCAGCTTTTGCCTGAACATTCATGTCTACTTTACCCTCTCTTTTAAAACTGAAGAAAGTCCTTGGAAATTCAGGCATATTATTTTCTCTTTTTTTGGTGCTTAACACCTACAAGGAAACCAGTACTCTAAAATCCAGCTTCAAACACAAAGAAAATGCATTTATGGTTTCTTGGTATGTGGTTTGCCAACCACTGGATGTCAGTGCTGCTCCACTGAGGAAAGGCTTTTCCCTGCTTCCTTCCCTGTAGATGTGAAGGAAATGAGAGAGGAGGGTCCTGGCATTTTTTTGCTCAAATATCTGAGCAACATTCATATTTATTGGGGAAAAACTGCCACAGAGATTAAAAAATTTATTCATTGCACACATCTACACTACCATATTTCAAACCTCTAATTCTCAATACAAGATAAGAGAGAAGATTGTGCATAGGGGTTACTGCAGTCTGCCAGAACTTATGGGCTTGATGAGTCAATCTGTGGACTGTCTAATAAGTGGAATAAAGCCTCTGGAAAAAAATAAAAGCATGATCTTAGAGATATAAATGTAGTAGTTCGTTGCTTGTAAAGGCACATTTAGCAACACATGATTTTTAAAGTAAAATTGACAGATTTGAGGTGATTATGTTGGATATGTAGTGAAAAGCCTTTCTAGACCTCTGGGTTTATGTTTTTAAAATTTATTAAATACAGGTTAAAAATTAATTATAAATTGTTCACAGATGCATTGTTAAATTCAGAGTTTTGTAATAGCTTCAGCTTTTTAAAATTATATAAGGTTATTTACTGTCCTTTGTTCTTATGCTCTCCACCGTTTTATTCTTGAACATGACTAACATGTCCTGCAGGAAATGGGAGAAATAAGCAACCAAAAGATTTGTGTTCCTTTACAATGTTAGCTTTGTTTCTGCCGTTGAAGGTAGTCTGAAACATTGTAGCAGTCCTTTTATTTGCTGAGTAAAGAAGTTCCCTAGTTAAACTGCTAGAGGTGCAAGTCAGGGGCACAGTGCAAGCTGCATCAGATACTGCCTTTTCCTTTGTGGTAAAAGGTGCTATTCTACTACCGTTTACACAGAGCTGTTGTATGATATTCAGATAGTATGCTGGTTTTTGAATGTATGACTCTCCTTTTTCCTCCATTTTAACATAACCGTATCACCAGAATTAATATATATGTGTGAAGTAACACAGTTCTGTTATAAATCTGCTATAGAACATATTAAACCTTCCTTTTACACAGGCTAGTTAACACACCTAGGTAGATATCCATTTCATCTCTGTAAATGGCTAAGTGTGTTGTTGCTGACAGCTTAAATGCTTGTGCTACAAATGGAAGCACTTGAATTTGTAATCAGCTGGAATCTTTGAGATGAATCTGTGGAAGGAGAGCATCTGTGGCCTGAACCTTTTAAACAGCCAGTCTAGCACTTGTATATTGGTAACTTATGAGTGAGTAGCTGTAGCTACTTCAGGCATGAAAACAATTGAGCTGGAGGATTTTAGTGAGTAAATCCTACTTTTAGAGATTGCAACTGTTTCAGAGGTTGCTTACAGCACACCTAAGAAAAGAAATGCCTTGTTATATAAATTTTTGATATGGTCTGTTTTGATTCTGTAATTTTTTTTCCCCACAGACCAAAATTAATAGTATGTTTCTACCAATATCTTTCATTTTCTGTGAGGTGAGAAATAAATATTGATTCTGTTCCTTCCTTGACAATAAGTGAAATGTGTCCTCTTTCACCAAAGAATCACTCTTTAAATACCTAGAGATCTATTAAGAGAGTTTAACTGAATGTAGTTTCAGAAACTCTGGTGAATTCTAATGATTAAGTTAATTCTTTTCAAACTCAGGAATGTTTATATGCACTTAAGATTTTTATTGTATATAGAGAACTATAGCTGTGGAAGTTTGTACATCCATAAGTTTAAAAGGTTTTATTTGTCACTAATAATTTCTTAATGCATGATAGATATCTTTGAACAGTCAGGTTCTCTCTAGTAGAGACTTTCCTTGCTGAAAGACGAAAAAAGGAAGGATTTTGCCCATTGAAACTACAATGGTCTTGTCTGCATGTTTGGTGATGGGAATTGAATTATTGTCATTGGAAAAGGAGCTAGTGATCAGATAGGAAAACATCCAGTGAAGGAAATACTTGGACTGATTGTAATTAGGGAGACTGTGAACAGTCTCACGTAGGGATGCAGTTGAAGAAATGGACGTTAGGTACTGGAAAATGTGGACAAAAATACTCATATTACTTGTTTCTTAATCACCTTTAACCCCTCAGGATTAAAGACCCAAGTCCAAATTCACAGAGAAACTGAAATGCAAAATGTTTTGAATGAGTAGAGAAGTGTTTCTCATGGCACACCAAGCTAGAACTCATTGATACGTAATGAGACGCTTCAATTGAAAAATTTAATAGGAATGAGCTGAGGCAATAGTTACATTTCCTACATCACTCTTTCTGATACAGGGTAGTCTTGCATATTCAGTTGATGAAATTGTGATCTGTCTTGTTGGCTACTAGAAAGATGTGTATTATAGTCAGGTGCATGCTAAATTGAACCTGTTACTTGAATCCCCATTGAATGCTTTCATAGGGTTAGAAACAGTTAACTTTGACCAAAATTTGTGTTCTTTGTTATTATGGTACCATTTATTGTCAAATTTTATTTAGACATTACACTTTCAAACGATTTGTAAATTATTGGACATTTTCTGAAATTTGACAGCTCTTCAGTGATCAATTTGTCCCTTTATTCCTTTGAATTTTCTGCACTATTTTTGGTTTGTTTCTTACTTCTCTCTTTTCTTGTATATTTTTCTCCCTGTCTTCTCATAGCTTTTAAGGAAGGAGCCCATTGGGCCAGATTTGAAACTTGTGCTTGGCAGTCAATCTTGTTTTAATTTTTATTTGTATCTGTTGAAAAGAAAAATATACAATTACACAAATTTAGCCAAAGCTGTTAACTTTTTACATCTGGCAAAACATGTGATTCTGCATTTTGATTACAAGAATGGAGGGTTGAATGGGTTTGGTAATGTTGGGGTTTTTTTAGCTAGTAGTTATACTTAAAAGTTTAGGATAATGGCTGGTTAAAATGATATCTCTGCCATTGACTCATTTTTTCCCATAAACTACTATGCATTTCTGATTATTTTTTCAAAAGGGAGTAATTTAATTCAGAGAATCTGACACAAGCATTTCGTGTGTCACTGCTGTACTTCTAGCAAGTGTAAACTTACTATGTTTAAATCTGATTTATTGTGAAAGAGCAGAAATTGATGAGCCTTACCATAACAATACAACTTTGCTTTATACAATGCACATGCAGAATCTGCATAATTAGCAAACAGAAACAATTTATAGAGAGAGTCCTACTGGGTAAATCTGATTTAAAGAGCCTTAGGAAAAAACAGCACTTCCTTATTGTTTGTGTGGTGATGCAGTTGGTGATCTAAATGTGCAGTCCACCCTAAGTGTGATATCTGATGTTATGAAGAGGGCATGCACCACAGTTGCAATCTGGGGCTTTTCTTCCACAGTTCTCCACTGGCTGCACAAACAGCAAAGTGGTGGTGGTGGTGACAGGCTATGCAATGCCAGCCACCTATACAGCAGGAAGCATGTAGCTGTTGAGGCAGAAGTCATCATTTACTAGCTACATCGCACTTCTTTCAGGAGGAAAAAAAGCTCCTGGCTGGAAGAAAGTTGCTCTTTGGGCCTCTGTGATGCACTTAAGCTGCATTATCTTTTATATCCTGTTTCTCTTAAGTTGGAAGGAGATAATAACATCAGTGAAGATGTTATTTGCACAAAGGTGTGGTTAAGCAGTTTCGTAAATAACATGAAAACTAATAAAATCAAATCTTTTTACAGATGCAAATACTGGCATTATGATGATAACCTGCTCACCTCCAGCGTTGTCATTGTCTTCCATAATGAAGGATGGTCCACGCTCATGAGGACAGTCCACAGTGTCATTAAGAGAACACCAAGGAAATACTTGGCAGAAATTGTGCTGATTGATGATTTTAGCAACAAAGGTATATTTGGAATACTAACACACTACTCGTAGAAAAGGAAACTTTTTTATTTCCTTAAATAATTTTCTTTGGATTTATTAACTGCTGTGGTTTGAGTTGACTCTGGAAGGCAAGTAGGTCGCTTCTTCACAGTCCCTTTAGTTTTCAGGGAAGGGAAAATTCTTCCAATGTCCTGCTTTCATAAAGGTGGCAATCCTTTGTCTGTATTCAGTTGTTTAAAATACAGGATTTGTAACAAGTTCTCTACCACAGCTGTTGAATAGTGTACAAAAGAAAGCTGGGATAGCTAGTATCCCTCTTAACTCTTGTGAAAACAAGTAGTTTGAAAAGTATCGAGGGAGTTTGAGCTAAGCCTGTTAGGAATAATTTTTTTCTTTATTCCATACAGGAATCCAGATGTCTCTTTTTAATCTATATTAAAAATATATCTAAGGCTATCAAATTATTCTGATTCACATTCAATATCTGTTTAGTTTCTAACATCCTTTTTTAATTAAACATCACATTAAGCTGTGAGGAGGAGGAGCTTATAAAAACTTAAGTATGTTTTAATTTCTGCCTTTCTTTGAGCCCTACATGTCAACCTATATCCAGAGATTTTCTTTCGAAGTAATTTACATTCTTATCTTGTTTTATAATCAAGATGCATGTACTTACATTTGATTTTTATAAATATAAACATACACTGATTTTTTTTTTCCTATAATAGTGATATCTTCAGTGTTAATGCAGCTTGAGGCTGAATACAGAGACGAACAGAATGTGGTATCGTGGAGAGATATAAGTTGATTGGCATAGAGGAGATCTGACTGATTTTAAACTTTACTCAATTTTCAAAAGAGTGCATCAAAGCTGCACATTCTGTAGGGCCTTATTGCAGCATAATTCTTGAATGCAATTTGACAGAAAAAGAGTGTATGCATAAATAAAAACATAATTTTGAATGTGTGGGATGACAGTCTCTTCTGGGCAATGATGATGGTGGCTTTTAGGAGCACAGGCAAGTTTGGTCAGCAGCACAGGAGACTCTTCTCTTTGTTTTTATAGTAGCTGAATTGTGTAGTGGCATAGAAAACAGATGGCTGTTCTGAAACTCTCCTTTTTATTAAGTGATCTGGACTTCTCCCAGTTCCACCCTCATGAGAGCTGTTTTCTCTGGGTATCCTCACTGTAAAGTTTAAAACTGAACTCATCACATAGCTGAGGTTGCTTTTTTTGAGTGTAAGTCACTATTAAAAATAATTATTGTAAGTTAATTCTTGCATCATACCTCTAGATATGTAGATATCATTTTCTGTTTGTTTTAACAGGAGAGGAAAATTTACCTATATTGTAAACTTGACTAATTCGGCTTAGCCTAATAAAGATACTGAATGCTAAATTATAGTCTCCTGTATCCTTTAACAGCTGTTGAGAATTTGGCTTAGATATACACACATGCTATAAAGCAAAATATCTTCTCTCCTAAGGGTTATAATTTTAATAATTCAGTCAGCAGACATACGCTGTGTTTTCTCTTTTCAGCTGGGATCACGGTGTTCCCTCAGAGCTATTCAAGGACTGATTTAGCTGTATAAAGTAACTATGACACTGATTGTCTCTAGAAAACCAGATTTTTTACTAATGATAGAGCTCAGTAGTTGAGTTTCACATGAGTTGTAGCTGACTCTATGCCATATATACGTAGTTTGTGGAATGAGTTTGACTGGCACAACAACTCATACTATTTTTCCAATATATGACATTTGTTAAATAAAAGCAGTATTTTTCAAGAAATTAATTTTGAAATACAGAACCTGCTAGCCTGGACCTAACATTCAGTAGATCGTTGACTCTATATTTTTCACACTTCAGATTTTCAAGTAAATTCAATAAAGAAAGCTCCATTTTTTGCGAAGGCAAGCACAGACTGGAATTGGTCTGAACACCTTGCTGCAACTGCACTATTTCACTAGCATAATTCTTCAAACTGCTTTAGGCTATCCCTTGGTAAATATAATTAACTTCATTTCAATAATTCAAATTGTGTTCTAGTTGAAGAATGGCCAAGAGAATAGAATATTCTCCCCAGAGAGAAGGATGAACTAGTACGGGCTGTAAAGCATGCCAAGCTACCTGAGGAGATCTCCAGTTATTAGGAGAGCTGAAAGACACAAACTCTCTTAATCACTGCAGAGCTGCTGGTAGCATTTTCCTTTTTCAGACAGAAATAAAACTATATTGATAGCACAGATACATGTTTTCTCCTTACCTACCTGCTTTCAGGCTTCACACTTCATATCTGCCTTTCCATTCAGCAAAAAACATCTTATACTCTTGGAGCCCAGCGTTGAGTGGTACACATGCCGGACTGGGTGAATGTTTGCTCACACTCAATGTGACTGTCCTTATTTCTCAGCTGCTGCCTTCTCCAGTGATAGGAACATGGCCGTTGCAAACACTTCTAAAGGCTGGCTCATGAAAACCTCTGCCTGTCCTTCCTTATGAGAAATCCTCTTTCATCAGAAGGGAGTTAAAACTGCATAGAAGCTTATATATGTTATGACTCACATGGAGGAATAGTTGCAACTCTTGGAAAATGTTCTTTTCATTTATAATTCTTTGTGTAAAGTCAATTGGGAGCATTCTTTTTGCTGAATGACGCTCTTTCTTAATCTCTTCTGCAAACAGTGGGGTTTGACTGTGGAGAACTGTGCAGGGATATGTGCTGAATTCTGCTCTGGTGTTTTTTCATTTGTCAGAGCACAAAGGGAACAATAACAAGAAGATGATGCCAAGCTAATTAAATGATGCTATCTCCGTTTTCAATGGAGACCTCTGTTTTAATTCACGTTAGAGTCTGAGAAGTGTTGCAACAGTGTCAGTGAGGCCACACAGTTGCACATGGGGTTTTTTTCTCAGTTTTTCTTGTGTTTCTTGATAGAAACGGTTTTTCTGTGAGTGCCAGCTGCATGAAGGAAACAGCTGTTCTGGAAGGGCAATGAAAATTCATAAAACTGTATTTTCTAAAATGTGTGTTATGTCTTCAACCACTTGTTAGCTATTCAGGTACCAGCTTGCTTTCTTTCTGAAGCACAGAGGTCAATATCTCAGCTGGTACAGCTTTTGTAGCCTCTGCACTTGTAAAGATTGACTGCCAGGTAAATGGTAGTGTTCCTAGTAGCATTTAAAGGCTCTGTCTGAATTTTGTGTTTGCTTATTTTTTCTTTATCGCTATCTGTATTTCCCAATGATGCAGCATCTCATGAGACAATCAAAAGGGAAGTCATTTTATTAACCTGTTTAATGGTGCTTGCCATGGGGAACTGAAGCACTAATCAGTGCTTGGGTTAGAGCCAAGAGCCCCACATTAGTAGTGTTACAGTGCAGGGTAACCAAAGATAGCTGCTTTAGGGAGGACTTCTGATACCATTTCTCTAGTTCTCAAACAGATGGACATGAATCAAGGGGAAAAAACAGCTTTTCTCCTCTCCTCACCTTGTAATCTGCAATGCCTGAGATCCTTTGGAGAAACGATGTGTTTTTGAAAGACACTGATTCATGCTTTAATTGTACACTCAGATGTGAGAGAGGAACTCAGAGGAAGGCCAGATTGTTGGTTATAATATTTTGGAAGGTAAAGTACACTTTCATGAACAAAAACCAGATTGCTATAAGAGTGTTGAGAGATGTCACAAATACACATCCTAGGTGAACAGAATTTAGTGCTGGTCAAACAGTATTTTTAACTGTAAAAGTATTAGGATTTTATACACTACTGTCGTGCAGGCTTTGTAGTATAGGAAGGAGGAAAAATTCAGCTTTCTTGTGGGAAATAGCACTTGCTGCTAACCTTGGCATGGTTTCAGATAATAGACCTGGCAAATTCCTGAGACTTGTACTGTAGAAAAGCTTTATACGATCAATATGACAGGTTTTTACAGCTCCCTGTGAGCTTTACATAGTTGAACATTTGATAACTAAAACATTTGGTTTCATAGGTGGAAAAGCTGGAAATAACTTCAGGTTTTAAGTCTTTAAAACATTCCTGACAGTACATCTGTAACACTTACTTGGAATTTGCAGCATAAATAATGGTGTGGTATAAAGATTCTCTTAGTACCATTTCAGTATGACCCCAAAATTTTGTCGATTTTATTCTATAAAAATTTATATCACAGTTATCATATCATATATTTTCTATTTATTACATAGAATGTTATTCTGTTCAGTATATGTGATAACATTGTTCTTGACATTTTTGTATTCTTGAAGTTTTCCTAATGCACAAGGATTTACAAAATAAATTGTAAGTGTATGTGGAAAAGGAGAAGAGAATACATAAAACTTAGTTGAGAAAACCTATTCTTCCAGAAAGGTGGAGAGGAAAGATAATAAAAGTATCAAAAGATAGTGAATTCAGAAATTTTTCTTTGCTGAATTTTCAATTTTGGAAACTTCACTTCCAAAAAACGTCACTTCCACTACAATTCTATGTAGCTTTTGTTTAACCTATAATATGAAACATACTGAAATGTAAGTTGCAGAAGTCCCCAGACTGCATAGTTTTCATTCAGGGTGCAGAAAATGTTGCTACTGAAGTAACCTGATGGCATGTTGCAGCTGAAAGGGACATCCTTCTCCTTGCACTTCCACATGCTCCCTCTCCTGTTAGATCAGCAGAGGCATGGCATCTATCAGCCCCTTGGAGCTGATGCAAACTAGTGCATGAATGCCTCGGCTGTAGCTTAGGTGGCTTATTTTGATTCCTGCCTGAGAGAAACTGAAGCTGGAGGCAATTCTTTTCAGCATCTCAGTACAAGAATAGATTTTAAAAGAACACAGTAGCTAAAACAGCATAGCCTCAAACAGCAGGCACTTGATTATCAGCCCTTCTGCCTTCATGACTTTTCTCAACAGAATCATCTGGGCAAAAACATTATGCAATACTAGGATCTTTTTTTCAAATTGTGTGGTAGGAATGTGGTTTCCAGAGTAGTTTGGCAAAGACCAGTGTGCAAATACAAATCTGAAACCATTTGAGCATAGCTCATCTTGGTCCTTACAGGTTTACTTGTCCCTTTGCTGACAAAAATTCCTTTGGCTTAAGGTTTTCTATCTCATCAGTATGATGCGTTTCTGATACTCCAATTATTCTTATTAAGATTACCATAAGTCCTCCCCAAGAGGAAACAGGTTTGTATGAGGGAGGGCAATAATTTGATCTTGGTGGGTTTCTGCCTCAAGTTTCTTGGTTTAATAGACTGACAGAAAATTTTGTAAGACAGAAAGCGAAAGAAAGAGAAATGTTAAACTGAAAAGCAGTTTCTTCAACTGTACATGTGGCATTATCTGATGAGGAAAGACCATGTGCTGAAGTGTAGAAGCTTCTCTGCCCACTTGGAATACAGACAAAAACCTGACAGCCATTATACTGAAGTGTCTGGGAATTGTCCACCCAGCTCCCTGTGGTGCAGCCAGCCACTTCAGATGAGAGACAACCTGTGCTATGAGGTCAGAGGTCCTGATCTTCTCAGTTTTAGCATGTGTGAGTGGTTGAAATAAAGGTTCTTGTAAATGTTGGTAGATATTTTTGGGTTGCATTAAGAGTACAAACCTGTTTGTTATTAAATCTCACCAAAATGTTGTTCTTTGTTATTTGATAGCACACTTACAAGAGAGGCTGGATGACTATATTAAGCAGTGGAATGGCCTTGTAAAGGTGTTTCGAAATGAGAGGAGAGAAGGTTTGATCCAGGCTAGAAGCATTGGAGCCCAGAAGGCTAAACTTGGACAGGTAGGAGCCAGTTCACACACAAGTCTGTCTCTTTTTTTCATTTTTTGAGGAAGAGATAGTGGCAGTTCCAATGGGCATGTGGAAATGTAGTATAATATTATTGATATGGTTTTAAGAAGAGATTAATTATACTCATTTAATCTCAATTTTCTTGCATATAAAATTAATATCTCTCAATGTAAATAAGCTTAATTGAATTATCATGATGTTCTATACAGGAATATAATTTTTTTTTTTCTTTCAAAGGTTTTGGTTTACCTTGATGCCCATTGTGAGGTGGGAATTAATTGGTATGCGCCACTTATAGCTCCTATATCTAAGGACAGGTAATGTTCTCCCACTATTTCCAGTGTCTGGCCTTTTAGGGAAAAAAAGTCACTGTAACAACCTTCACTTTTCAAACTATAGAAAATATGTTTTATATCTATATCAAACTATATAAATATTTTCTGTATGATGATTATATTATCCCTCAGCATAAAAGATATGCAACAAGAAAGGAAAATAGTCAGGCAAATTAATCTCCAGATAGTTTATTTTAATAGACATACTGAATATTTCACATAGTGTGGATTAGATGTAAGACATCTCTTGCCTTTTACAATGATCTGAGGCCTCATTATAAAAATGTTCTGTTCTAGCTGAATATGGAACCTGAGAAAATAAATAACCAAAAACTTGATTTTTGATAAAGTAGCAATAAATGTTTTGATTTAGTGGGGATTTAAAGCCCCTCTGATCTCATTAGTTTTATACCTTTCTCCTCTCTGGTCTTCACACTCCTAGTTTGTGTAGTCAGGGGTATGTGTGTTTAGGAAACAGTGTGCTTGTTTAAATTCTTTAATCCCATAAAATAGCTGCTTAATGCTGAAAACTATTTGTTAAACTCTCATGCTACCAGAATTCTCTTGAAGAATTGTCTTTTGTGTGTTTTAAAGGTTGTAACTCAACTTCAAAACTACATTATGGCCAGAATATTAGAGAGAAAGTGGAAATGCTTGTGTGCTTCCATTGAGTGTGTTTTACACAAAGGCTGGTGAGAATAAGCAGCTTTAGGGGCATCCTCCAGCACCGGCCATGGAAGTGGGGGTTACAGGAGGATCAGCAATTCTGAGGCACACGGTGCCAGAGGACAGTGCTTGGCAGCCTTCTTCCAAGCCCCGATACCCTGTGTGCAGCATTCTGCAGCTTTTGCCTCAAAGAAGAGCATGGTGTTAACATTTCTTTTCCCCCCACTTCTCTATCTCCTAAGATTTCACTTAAAAAGATGGAAGTGCTCCAAGTTTTATCACTGGGAAGCTCATTTGGAAAATGTGGGGGAATAACAAGATAATGTCTTTTCCTTGGTGAATGTTGTATGTGATCAGTTGCAATGAGAGGTGTATTTTAAATCAAATATGAAGAATTCTACTGAAGACTGCTACTAGGAGAACAGTAGTAATGTTTTTTTATCCTGAGAGGTTAGATTTTCAGGACAGTTGAATAGGACAGAATAATGAATAACCACGTTAACACTAGTAGAAGCTAAGAGTTCATCATACTTTTTAGCAACTAAGATCTGATATGAATAGAAATTACAGGAAATAATAATCCTGTGAGAACCCTAGCCCTCCGAGGGCTCCTCTGTTTCCTCCAGCATAATCTCAGACCTAGCTTTTCTGTTTTTAGAACCTCTTAAAACAACATAAAGAAAAGACTTTTTTTCTTCTTATAAGACTTCATTATTTTATGTTTACAAGTGACTTTTTATATGCACTGCTATATAAGCTTAATTAATGGTGTAAATTTCTGATTAGAGAGATTACTCTTCTGAAATTGTATTTTGCTCTTTCTTTCCCTTCTATAAATGTTTCAGAACTACATGTACTGTACCTCTAATAGATTACATAGATGGGAATGATTATTCCATTGAGCCACAACAAGGTGGGGATGAAGATGGTTTTGCCAGAGGGGCCTGGGACTGGAGTTTGCTATGGAAACGAATTCCGTTAAGCCACAAGGAAAAGTCCAAACGAAAACATAAAACTGAGCCTTATCGGTAAAGAGAGCTGTTTACATCCTGTGAATTATAATGAATAATTTTCTAAACCCTTTTGTTTTTCCCTCCACCCGTTTTCCCATGAACTACGGTCGGCGCACATGTGCCGTGCGGGTCCTTGCACGTAACCGCATCTTCCCTGCCACCATCCGCCACCCTGCAGAACCACATGCACTGTGCCGCTTATAGATGTCATAGATGGCAACACTTATAAGATTGTGCCGCAAGGGGGTGGTGACGAAGATGGGTTTGCTAGAGGAGCGTGGGATTGGAGTATGCTATGGAAGAGGGTTCCCTTGACCAAGAAAGAGAAGGAAAGCAGAAAGACAAAAACTGAACCGTATCGGTAATCACTAAATCACTTACCCGTTTCTTTTTTTTTCCTGAAATCAATATTGGTCCACTAAAACCTGCATGTACTTCTAGCCTGAAAACTCTCATATTTCTAACCACACTAGCTGCTTTATTTAGTCAGACCTGTTTGCCACAACTATTTGCACAAAATATATTTGATCCCTTGTGTTGCCTCTTCATTCCTGCTCTTGTGGGGTTAATAGGGTGCACATTAGAATGATGAAATTCTGTTTGGCAAACTAATATTGTATAACTGCATTGCCAGTGGAAACTTTATTTAGCTTTGATTTTTTAAAAATAGTGTTGGAAACAACAGTGCTTGTTTAACCATTTGATTTGAAATAACGAGCATGCTGTAAGTATTTATACTAGAAGGTAATGCATAAAATCTGTAGCCTGCTGTCATGGCCTGATGCATGCATACAGCTGGTGGATTATGCACGTATATCAAAAAAAATCCCTTTTGTCGTATTTCTCCCACTTGCTTCCTAATAGATCACATCTGACAAAGAAGCATACTGTTTAAGAATCTTGGCTAGATATTTTCAAAGAATTTTAATATAATAGACATAACTTTTAAAAAAAAAAAGGAAGAAAGATAAAAACAGCACCTTATATTGTGGGAAAGCTCCAATAATTTTCACAGAAGTCCTGCCTTTTTATTACACTTTGTATTGGGATACAGTTTTTTTCACAGAAAACAAAAACTGGCTAGAAACCCTAGCTTATAAACTAGGGTTTCTGGTTGGCTTTTCAAGACTGGGAGACTGTGGTTCTGCTGGTTTTTATTACTTACCCCTTCACACTTAACTAATCGTGTTACTGCATTTGAAAGCAATCCTCACATCTTCAGAATCAAATGTCTTCTATTGCTTGTATATATGATTTAAACATTGTAAGAACTGATGTTGGTAATTCCCTATCCTCACCCATGATTGTTCCTTGCTAAAATGGCAACACATGCAACGAAGTTTTGAAGCTTTGATCTGTTTTGTATACGATATAAATAATACCATTTTCTGATGAGGCTGTCCACATTGAAACTTTAATATTTGCTTAGAGGGGGATAAACTATTTCAAGCATTGCTGTTGTGTTCTGTGTTTACCATTGAAACAGGTCTTAAAATCATTTAAACGGTTCCCAGAAACACAGAACACATGTTCTCAGAATGGTTTAAAAGATTACTTTATTTTTAATAGTACTTTCAGAGACATGCCCAGCATCTGTTTATGTCCAGGCTGTGTGCATTCCTGCAGCAGTACCAAGGCAAATAAGACCAAGTAAAAGTCTTGCTGAAACCCTACCCAGGATTGCTTAGTTTAAAAAGAAAATAAACAAAAAGATCCTCAACAACTTAACGCACAGAAACAAACCTTTTGTAATGTGAGAATTTCCCCAGGACGTGAGTCCTTCTTTCAGTAACACTATGCTTACCTCTTCATAAACTTAACTACTGATCTTATGTAGATTTTACTGTGTTCTTTAACACGCTTGACAGCACATTGGAGACCAAGACTGAAACTTCAGTGTCTGAGCCCTCTTGACTTGCCAAGTCTTTATGGTGCTGAGGAAAACCAAAAGTTCCGGAAAGCCATGGGTCTGTGCTGTGCAACGTACTTCCCCCTGCTGCAGATCATCTGAAGTCAGAAAGAATTCACTTTTTCCTTACAATTTCTTTTTTGAATTCTCAACTTAGTAAGGACTCCAGATTGTATCCATTAGGACTTTTATATACTTATTTATCCGCAGGTGAAAAATATTTGTTAGATGCACTAGAAATGGCTTATCTTACTCTCTATTTCATTATGAGCAAGCTACCGAAGAATTTTGCTTGGAGTTGTTCTGTGAAATTCTCTGTTGTGGTTTAACCGCAGCCAGCAACCAAGCTGCTTGCTCATGCCCCAACCAGTAGGATCGGGGAGAGAACTGGAAGGGTAAAAGCTGGAAAACTCTTAGGTTAAGATAAAGACAGTTTAATAAGGAAAGCAAAAGCTACACTCACAAAGCAAAACAAGGAATTAATTCACTGCTTCCCATGGGCAGGCGGGTGCTCAGCCATATCCGGGAGAGCAGGACCCCACCACATGCAATGGTTACTAAGGAGGACAAATGCCATCACTCCAAACATTTCCCCTTCTTTCTCTTTCCCCTCAGTTTTATACGTTGCATGATGTTCTGTGGTATGGAATATCTCTTGGATCAGTTGGGGTCACCTGTCCCAGCTGTGTCTCCTCCCATGCACTCCCTCTTTTCTGCCAGCATGGCAGTGTGAAAAGCAGAAAAGGCCTTGGCTCTGTGTAATCACTGCTCAGCAATAACAAAACATCTCTATATTATCAATACCACATTCAGCATAAATGAAAACTACAGCCCCATACTAGCCACTGTGAAGATAATTAATAGACAATACGTTTCAATGTGACAGCTCCTCAGAATATAAACCTAAGTCTGATTTACAGTGTCACAAGTTTTTATCTCAAAAACTTCCAAGAGAGAAATGTCTCATTACACTGATTCTTTTTATTTATTTTAATAAAAACATAAATACTACCTGAATGGATAATTCAGACCAAAATTTTGTATCATCAAATTAATTAAATAAAAAAAAAATTATGAAAGAAAACCTACAACATGATAAAAACTGTGACTTCAGTAAAAATTATATAGATGTCACTTCAGAAAATTGCTAGAAGCTGATGACAAAACTTTATGATTTTTCAGTGTATTGCCATTTTCCTGGTGTTTACTGTATGTTAACTGTGAATTGCTTCCTTAACTATGGCTTTCTCTGAGTGCTATTGTACCTTTTTGGTGGAAGGAGTTACACTGTCTTACTCTTTCAGGTCCCCTGCAATGGCTGGTGGATTGTTTGCCATTGAACGTGATTTCTTTTTTGAACTGGGTCTGTATGATCCAGGGCTTCAGATTTGGGGTGGAGAAAATTTTGAAATTTCTTACAAGGTAACAACAATATTTGAAACTTAATTCAATTTAATAGATTTTTTTTTTCTGTGAATTCTGTAAAAATGCTTTGAAGCTGAGGCAGACCTACCTCTGCATCATAAAGCCCAGAAGGGGTTTTTTTGAGGACACACTGTGGTAGAGATGCATCTTCTCAGTGTTTACTTGTGGGCTTTAGGACAAAACTGTTCAGAGAGGTGGCCTAGTGCTGCGACATGAATGATGCATAATCTAGATTTTGTTAATGGTTTGGGATTGCACACCTCGCCTCCCAAATATCTAATGTTAAAGCATACTAGCAAATTTGATGAGTGGAAACTGAGTGTTCTCACAGTGAGTATAGAAAAATGTTGCTTCTAGTGAAAGCAATGATAGAGAACAAGTAATACTCAGTTTATGCATGTGCACCTGTGATGTATATAAGAAGTAGTCTGCCTCCTTACCATTTTTGTGAGTAAAAAAATTCAGAATTTCAACAACTTCTTTACAAGAGAAGTCTTCATAACTGAATTGCTAACTGCATCATTCATAATCACTGCAGAGGATTTTATTTTCACTCCTAGGCATATACATGCTCCTTGTGTAGCAGGAAATGTGAGATGATCATCATTAGCTTCTTGTAGATTCAGTATTCATAATGACACAAGTGGAAGACAGAAAGAATCTGTCCCAGTCAATAAACAAAAGTGGAGATGTCTAATATGCTCAGCAGTGATCTGCAAAATCATAGCTGAATTTTACTAGAAGTACATTCAGAGGTCCCTTAGCTACTCTTGCTCTTCTTGATTTAGAGGAAAGCTCTGAGTGCACTTGCTCAGCTGTAAATCCATATGCAAAAGGTAATTATTGAGGATGTTACACACATAGGGTCTTTATCCACATAATTCTCCATCTTGCTTAGAGCAAAATCATGATTGAAATTACATGCAGTAGTTTTGTAATTGAAGTCCTCATTATGTAGAGGCCTCCAAATTGGTTTCATATAGGTCACAACCAGTTCAGAATAACTAAACATTTATCAGTCTTGAGTGCTGACTCTTAGATAGCAAATATAATGAGTGCCTTGCATATCTGAGGAGTTTTTTGATGAAATTTAAAAAAAATTTATATCATGATGCAATGAAGAAAGTAAACTAATGTGCCCATTTTTCCTAACACTGGTGAGTCATATTTTTATTCTGGAATTTGGACTAATGTGGAACATCCCAAAAGTTAGTTTGAATTTGGATTTGTTGCTACTTCTCCAAAATATGAGCAGCTAAATTCAGATTTAGGTATGTTTTCCTTTCCCCATAAAAGGATTATCCAAAGATATGTGGGAGAGAGGGAATTTCAGAATGGACATATGTTTTATGCATTTTTTCTTCAACTATAATAGCTCAGAATAAAAACTTGCTTCTCCTTGGAGCACCACTAGTCTTTATTAAGAAAAGCTTAAATGTGAATGGGCATCTAACCAAAACTCATTTTGGTGATGGCACGTGAGGTTTTTTAATGAAATCAAAATATAACTTATTATTTCATAATAAAAATTACCCAGTTCTAGATTTTGTGCACTCATTCATTACTGTTGTTTTTAAATAGTAATGGAATGAGATGGCCAATTTTTTAAAAAGCTTTTTTAAAAAGTGCTTTAGTTGAGTAAATTCATGGTTGAGTTGAAGATTTACTCAGTATACCCTTTAATTTCAGAGATCTATTTTCTTTATGCTTACAACTGAAGCAAAACGTATGTAAATATATCACAGTCAGTATAGTGGAAAAAGAGGCTAACATTTCTTCCACAATTTATTATCTATTTGTCTGTCTTAATTTCCTGTGCATATATATTAATAATACCTTTGCTTTAACTTATAGATCTGGCAATGTGGGGGAAAACTGCTGTTTGTTCCCTGTTCTCGTGTTGGACACATCTATCGTCTCCAGGGCTGGCAAGGAAATCCACCCCCTGTGTATGTTGGGTCTTCTCCTACATTAAAGGTACAATTTTCATGCAACCTAGAAGGTGGTTTTGATTTCAGATAAAAACAGTTTTAGATAAATCTATTTAAATTATTAGTAACAATTTAGAGAGCACGTCATCCAAAGCCATTCAGTCTCTAAAGCTGGTCATTCTCATGGGAGAGAAATTTTTTTGCTAGTCTCCATTAAAATGAGTAGAGATTCCTGGAACCTATCTTTTTGTTCTAAATCCTCTCCCTGCCATCTTTGAGGTACAAATCACATTTCTTACTACTTAATCTCAGCACTGCAAGACTTTGCTGTGCTTGTGCCCAATTAAGTATGAACAACTCTAGTAACTACAGTGCACTCCTGGAGATGATGATCAGGGGTTTGAAATCCCTCTTTTTCTTGATAGGGTATGATCCTGAGTTAGAGAGTTCTTTAATCTTAATTCTTTTGTGACTGCATTTGTTAGTTAAGAAGCAGTAAATGACACCTGGGAAAATGGTATCCTTTGCATTTCATCATAAAGACCGGTAACTCTTCTGGTACCTTGCAGGTTCTAGAAGTGTTACTCAAACCCTGAGATTAAAATTAGACATCACTTCAAGAACAGAGTGAGCCAGCTGTCTATATATGAAGAGATCATTTGAATCAAGAAAAACTATTTCATATCAGTTTGCATCTACCAGCAGGAAGAGAGGCAATCCTCCTCTTAAGATTTCTCATTGCCTGGTTTAAGTTGTTGCTTGTGTACTGTTTAGTATTCCCAAAGATTCAGCTCTTTGTAAATTCCAATCCCAGAGCAATCTTCCTAGACATTTAGGAATTTCTATTACCTTTTACAATGACTGCTGGTAGGGTTATAGTGTGGCTTGAGCCTAGCGAGCAGTTACTTGAAAAGAGAATGTCCCAGCCTAGATTAATAGTAGAAAACTAACCTGGCACACACACTCCCACCCACCACCCCACCTTCTCCCACTGAAAAAAAGGTATCCTATTAGTAATAGGAATTGATTAGTGTTTTGATGGAACAAAGACTAGGATCAGTACAAGGTGGGCCAGGGGACACATCTGGGAGCAGAAGTAGAGCAATGGATGACAGGATGGCAAATGATAGCTGCATTGCTCAGTGCAGGCAAAAAGTTTGCTTGCCCTGTCTGAAATGATAAAACCATTTCAGTCTGCCGGTCTGCTTACAGAAGGCAACAAAACACTGCTGAGTGTTTTTTAATGTTAAATTCTCTGTCTGAGGCAAGATGTAGAAATAGCCTTTTTCTGCTTCAGGCACCCTCCCATTCCCATAGTAAATGCTCTTTTATATAGCTTTGTTCAACTTATGCTGGATGTGTATTAAATTCACAATAATTTGCACTTGTAGCCAGATCTGTTAGGCCTGTTTTTACACCAGGTCATTAATGCTAAAGAATTGTACAAAGTGAGGTGTGCATCTAGAATTTGCATAGGTAATACAGAGATAAGAGCCATCAAAGGTTCACTAAGTGAGCCATCCAATTTTCCCCTTTCCCAAATAGCTGACCCATTTAAGACTATTTTTTTTCCCCATTAGTGGACTAACACATCATTCTCTGTATTAAAACTGTAGAATCTGAATAGAAACCCTGAATTGCAGTTCTGGTAACAGCAAATGAATGCAACTTTTTATTGCACTTGTAACTGAAAAACCTTTCTTTTCAAATAAACATTCTCTAACCTTAGAAAATATTTTGCACTCTCATTAAGCAATCCAGTTTAATTTGTTGCCTTCAGTCCTAAGCTGCATTTTGAAAATAATATTCACAAGTCTTGTATAATCTATTGACAGTGACTAATTATTAGTGCTATATAATAATTTCATGTTGTCACTTTTTAAGGGGATAAATCCTTAAATTTCTGTTATTAACTTGGAGTTGTCTCTGACCTGTTGTGTGTGCTTTGAGGTCTCAGCAGTGTCTTTGTTCTTCACAGAACTATGTCAGAGTTGTAGAAGTATGGTGGGATGAATACAAAGATTACTTCTATGCCAGTCGGCCAGAGACAAAAGCTCTACCCTATGGAGATATATCTGAGCTGAAAAAATTCCGTGAAGACCACAACTGCAAAAGTTTTAAGTGGTTTATGGAAGAAATAGCATATGATATAACTTCATACTATCCCTTACCACCTAAAAATGTGGACTGGGGAGAGGTAAGTATAGCACATAAACTCCATGTATTTTAGGAGAGTTTTTTTAAAAACTGGGGATTCAAAAGGAAGCAATTGTTACTTGACATCACTCTGTGAACAGGCTGTTTGATCACTAAGCCATGTGATATTAACCAGCGAGCTATAGAAATACAACCCCAGGAAAAATTTATATCTACCTTGGCAGGTGTGATGTTTTTAATTAGCTCCTCAGGTCCTTGAAGGATGATTTTTGTCTAGCCCTGTCATTAGTTATATATAAAGCTCTTTTTTCCATAATTGGAATTTAGGTTTTCTGAAAAGACAAAATGTGAATCCTGCATGTAGGAGTATTGGTGAAAATTAATAGGTAAAAATATTTTTCTGTCAAGGCCTAGAGAATAGATCATGAAATCCAGGTGAGGTACATTCTGCCTGCATTTGCTAGACTGGGGTGTACTCATACAATTACAGGCTCAGTGAATCCCTGATCTGCATGTAACAAAGTGATATGAATCTGTAACCATCGTTTTTGGAATCAGTGTATATGACTGTGCTAAATTAAGAAAGTGGTTACAAATGTGGCATTTTCAGGTGGCTGACAGAGAGAGAGAGAGAGCATTGCCAGGTAAATGCAGCTCACCTCACTGAACCCTACCCGTCTCTTTCAGGCATCTAGCCCACAGCTTGGAGAGTACTTAGTGCAGATCTCCTGCCTGCTGTCAGATTTATTTTTTCCCCCTCTGCAGTTAATTTCAGCATTGCTCTGTCTCTCTTATTAATTTCACTTTTACAGATTGTTGAGACAAAATCAGAAAATCTTCTCGCTAGCTGACGAGAACTGCTGTGTTTAACAACGTTCTTTCCCAAGATATGATGGACCTGTTTATGTAACTTCAAAAGTGCATTGGAAAGTACAGATCTATGCTGTTTCCTATGGCAAATAAACTGTCATCTTTAATTTCTCTGAAGAATTAGCTGTACAGAGCATGTGGATGGTGAAAGGGTACAAATAATCTTTTATGTGAGGGACCAGGTGAAAAATATTACTTTTATTTTTTATCTGAAAGCTAGCACAAGGCATTGGCTACTATATTAGTCTTAGACCTCCTCCTTTTGAATCTTAGGAAGGCACATTACTATTCACCAAGGTGAAAGCATCTGAAGAGAATAAAATAATAATAGTGGTGACCTTGAGGGAATTCATACCTGATAAAAGCAAATGTGTCTGGTGAAGCAACAGGAAAGTTCTAAGTTCAGAGATTTCTCTGAAGTTTTCTTCAACTCTTCTTCACAGGCTGCTAGTAATCCCACATCTGATAAATCCCTCCTCTCCTCCCCTCAATTTGTAACACCACACTGATTGCATTTCCAACCTATAAGGTATGAAAGTATAGGGTTTATATTCCATAATGCTCTCTGGAAGTCAGGTCTAAGCTTAGTCCTCCAGATTTTCTATACCGTCATGAAGAGGAAAGAGGCTCTGGCAAAGAAAATAGATCTGGGGAAAATATTATTTGTATTATAAAGTCTTTCTAAATCTGCTTGTTGGGCCTTCTGAGAAGGGAGTGATATAATCAGTGATTGAAGCATGGTTTATGACAGGACTTCTGTTCTTTATCCCTGTGTCTGTGCCTGCCCTTCATCAATTTTATGTCTTCTCCTCCCCACCACCCCTACCTTGTAATTGCTGCTGCAGAAAGTACATCTGAGCAGCTGGGTCAGTGGGCTGTGCCTGTCTGTGGGTAATAGCTGCTGTGCATACCTTCTCTGCATCCTGTTTCTCTTCTTCCACAAGATAAGAGCAACTTAGCTGAGCTTCTGCTTTATTAATGAAGACCTGAGAGATGGAACATGCTCTGATAGGAGACTGAATAAATTAAATTATTGAAAGTCCTCCATTTTGGTGTCAGTAATTTGGAACTAAGTTTTGCAACTCTAGCTTTATCAGTGTACTCCAACTCTCATAAGAGCCTGCAAATTAGTATGGGCAGCTTGAAGCTCCATCTTCCAGAATGGTTAGCACCAGTATTTAAATTGCATATACAGATTTGTCTCATCTCTCTCTGTCAGATACCCACTTCTGGTTTGAAAGGTAAGTGGGAATTTTTTTAACTCCTTGTCACTTTTTTCCTTGAGACTAACTCAGAGCACAAAACCTCTTTTCCAGGTTAGAGGCTTTGAAACCTCTTACTGCATCGACAGCATGGGGCACACCAATGGTGGCTTTGTTGAGCTTGGCCCATGCCATAGAATGGGAGGAAATCAGGTAAGGAGCTTGGAGGCAAGTCTAACAGAGAATTGCTTGCTATTGATTGATAACAGACTGTTTTCTGTTAAGCCAGTACATAAAGTCACTTAGGTACCAGCTACAAAGCTGTAAGAGTTAGGGTTTTCCATAAGCATACTGACATTGCTAAAATATGGCAATCCAAAAATACCATTTCAAACATAAATGGTACAAAATTGAAGGCAAATTCATAATCTCTTCTTTAGAGAAGCAGGTACATCAGGAAGCAACCATATTGCTGCATTAGAATAACTACAGCTCTTAGCATTGCTACAGATTCATCAGTTATCTTCACTTAATAATTAATCCTTCAGAATAATCCCTTTACTCACTTTGGCAAAATTATTTCAGAGTTGTTTTGTTCTAATGGAAGTATAAAACATTTTAGTGCAATAAGTCATTTTCAACCACGTGAGAGATGAAATTGAGTAGAAATTTGTCTCTGCTTCAGCTACAAATTAATTGATAGAACGTATACACTATTAGATGGTTGCAATCCGACCTTCTATGGTGTTTGGCCTGTACCTTCACAAACGTACCCACATAAACATGCTGTTCTGTGTCTCCATCTCCTTTTAGGGTTGGAAAATTTTTCAGAATTGAAAATACTTATTTAAGTTGTTGTAAACTTAAACCAGGCAGTTTTGTCATAACAGTCATGAAATCACATGCAGGATGATGTTTTTTACAAATCACATATGGGTTAGCTCTTAGAAACCCCTGGAAATGTCTCTTTTATTTTGCTATTTAATGAAAAGTTTCCCTAAACTACTTTTTCTGTACAAGAAGCCGCTTAGCAATTATTTCATAAGAAGTAGCTAGGATATTCTTTTTGTATCAAGATAACGTTAGTTTGATTTCCTCCATGGATAAAATGCCAAAGTTTTACTGTCTTATGAAATTACTGTGTAGGACCAAGGACTGGCTACCAGACTCTTACAAAGATAATGGATTGTTTGGCCATCAAACCATACAAAGGTTTTTAATCAAACACTTTTAGAAGTCTCACAAATAGGAATCCCTTTACTATTTTTGTCTTACTGGTTAAGTTTCTTAGCCTTCTAAATCCTACAGGAAAATCATCCATGAAATTTAGTGTTGTAATAGTAAAAGTGTGTAACATTTTGTAAAATAAAGAACCCTCCTGAAAAACAGATGTAATAAAACCAGAGAATATTTTGAACGTAGCAGTTTGATTGTATTTTCAGTATTTCTAAAATACTCCTTGAATCAATTGTTAAAAAAGGCTTCCTTTTTTTTTTCTGCTAGCTTTTCCGAATCAATGAAGCTAACCAACTCATGCAGTATGATCAGTGCTTAACTAAAGGACCAGATGGATCCAAAATTATGATTACACACTGTAATCAGAATGAATACAAGGACTGGCAATTCTTCAAGGTACGTAACAGATACATAGAAGAAAGCAACTTTTTGTTTCATCCTGGGTTTTTGCACCCTTTAAAAATTATTTTATGATATATCTGAAATTAAAGGTCTATGACAAGGTTAACTGAATCAAATAGAATAAATTGTTAATGGCACATTCTTGGAAACACGTGCTTGCCAGAAAAAACACCTCTAGGGAAAGATGCTTTTTATTTAGTGGTTCTAATTGCTGTGTTCTGTAGCAAAATCTTTAAGGAAAGTTGCAGGAGGCTACATGAGCTGCCACAGGTATGTTAGGAGTTAGCATTTGTCTCAGAGGAAGCAATGTCTGCTAGCAGTGACAGAGTTTTTCAAAGCTTTTAGTACCATCACCCTCTCTGCTTGCATGCTTTCTATCAAGAAAATTCCTTAATCTCATGTATACTGTGAGAAGATTGCTTAAATGCTGGAGTGCATTTAGCAGCTAGGGTCAGTATTAGGTCTATTTTTGGGCAGTCTAAATTGAAATAGTTCTCTGTTTAAAGGCAGAAGATACTTTTATAAAGCAGATAAACATAGCATTACTATGTGTTTTTGTGTTGTCTTTCTCTTCTTCAGTATTTCTTTTTCATGTTCATTAGCCATTCTCTTGATAACAATAACATGCTCTTTTGTTAATTCTGGGTGTAGTGCTTTTATAATGCTATTGCAAAATCTATAAATTTTTAATAAGGACTTGGAACGTTAGCTGATACACATGTGAAGGCTGCTACAGTCACTATATCTCATCACTATACTACATTTAGTTACTACACCTGTGAGTTCTCTATTCCTAGTAGTTTTTTAGGTGTTACTTTAAGAAATGTCTAAGATTCTATTTCTGTTTGTCTCTTAAAAAATGAGACGGAATAGTCTAAGGGTGACATTATCCTTGAATATAGCCACACATACCTTGGTTCTGTATCTGAGAAAGTATTCTGTGTCCATTTTTCTTCAGTCTATCTAGCATATTGCATATTTATTAATTCAATAGCTGGTTTTCTGGATTGTCTGTTGTTTGTCTGAAAGATTCCAGCACTGCTGAGTGCTGTGAAATCTGTTTGTTATCCTTTAAGCTACTCCACTCTTCCTGGTGTTTGCATAGAGCTAGGAAATAACAGGCAGCATGATGCCATTTCCACCTGGATCAGCTTTCTTGTGCTGTACGGACAGACAAAATTCTTTAAATCTGAAATATAAAAATCAATAATCATTGTGTCGGTGCCTGCCAACTTCTCTTTTAATATTGGAATAGCAGTTGTTAATTCTCCAGTCTTTCTAGTGTGTCCCAGCTTACTTGGCTTCTCTCTAAGCATTTCTTTTATGCCAGAAGATCCATTTCCTCTACATTGGTGCCAAGTTGTGTAATTGTTTGCTTTTTACCACAAGTTATAAGGAAGCCCAGTAGGCAAGGTCTGGGCTGTAGAACAAAACCGACTGACTTCTAGAAGGAAAAGGGAGGGTGAGAGTGAAAGGACCACCAAGGATGTATAACCAAGCAAATACTAGGAATTTGGCACACTCTGCAGAGGGTGTGACCATTTCTTCTAATTAGGAAGATGTAAGGAATGAAATACTTATGAACTACTGAAAAAATGTTTTGACCTTGTGTAAATGAAAGCTGCCAAGAGATTTTATCTTGTTCAGTTGATTGTTTCTGGAATGAACACTTGTGTGCCAGTCTGGTGAGTGTAATGTGTGCTGCTTGAGCTCTGAACAATAGCAGTGCTCCAGTGCCCATAAGCCAGCATCAAGAAAAGGGATGGTGGTGGTTTGCCTTTGTTCAGACATCCATTCAGCTCTCCAAGATGACCCACATGTCTGGCCACATGGCAGGAGGAGGCATTGAGCTGAACCAACATTGGCATGGACATGCGTGTGGGGGCGGTGGAGAGGGTCCTCATGCTGGGGGGAGCTGGGCACACGGGGCAGGGCTGCCCAGCCCCAGCCCAGCCGCAGTGCTATGGGCTCGCTCCTAGTCCCTTCCCCTCACACCAGATGCAACCAGTCAGCGGGTCAAGGCTGCACCTAGCACCAGGAGTCAGCAAGCTGGAGAGGAGCCACAGGTCACTTTGCAAATGTAGGAGACTCGAGCAAGGAAGTTTGGGGGTTGTGGAAGAAGCCAAATGTGCAAGAGTCAGTCCGAGTGTGCCTGGCACAATAGGTTTGCAGTTTCTCAGGCAGTCTGCCATTGCTCCAGAAGCCAGACTTAACTCTCATCCTCTCTACTCTTCCTTCTGCTAGACAAACAGGGAGCCAATGAAGTACCTTTTTAACTGTGTGGATAGTGTTGGTGTTGCACAGTTGCTTTCTGTGAGGGCTAACCAGAGCAGGAGTTGACCTCAAGAGTAAGTCCTTTAGGATGGATGAAAAGGCTAGAAGCATTTTAGATACAGTTTTGCTCACTTTCTTAGCAGTTTGTTGCCTAAGAGAAATGGGAGACATCTCAAGTGGACCTACATGAACCAAAGCAGGCTATGAAACTCTAGGTTTAACAAATAGCAAAAGGGATATAGAACTGATCTGTTCTGGGACCCTGAAACCTCGTTTTGTAGATAGCTATATTGCAGTTGTAAAGAAAAAGTTAAAAAAAAAAAAACAAACAACACAAAACCCCAACATATATTCCTGATGGTTTTGTTTTTCAGAATCTGCACAGATTTACTCACATTCCATCAGGGAAGTGCTTGGATCGCTCCGAAGTCCTCCATCAAGTTTTCATTTCAGAGTGTGACTCCAGTAAAGCAACACAAAAGTGGGAAATGAACAACATACTTAGTGTGTAGACAGACAAAACCTACCTACTGACGCATTCATTTGTACAGGACTGAAAATAGCCTGAAAACTGCTGCAGTTATTAACTTTGTACAGCTGTGAGCCTCCTGGCTTGGATGAAGGACATAGAGGAACTGTGATTATTACAATAACATTATCATCCGCAGTTAATGTTTACAAAACTGCTTTACCTTAAACTCTGTAGATGTTTACATCTTTTTGTTTTAAGATGTTGGTAAATTAATGTGCTGTTAGCTATGTTTCATAGGAGCATAGTTAAAAGCGTTGTCGTGTTCTTTGAGATTACACTCAGGGGTCTGAAGGCAGTTTTTTTACACACACTTGAAAAGGTTGGAGTAACCAGATTTTCATAGAACTTGGTGATTATCAACCTGTTGTATATTTTTATTTAATTTTACATCTTACTAAGCACTGCCACAGGTTATTAGCCAGGGTGGCCTTCTCTCACAGTCATGCTGCTTTTTTGGAAGATGAATTTCAACATATTTAGTGCCTCTTTCATTTCTCTCTTTCACAAGAAAAGCATTTGTTGAAAATTATACAATGGATTTTTTCTGAGCTGTCACCAAGGGTAGGGACCAACCAAACCACCCTATGTAATTACTGTGTTAGCAAAGACAAATTTCTGTTGTCAGTTTGGCTGCTCTACTTCGACTGAATGCTTTGTACGGTGGAAGGAAAAGTGTCGAGTTTAGTGCTAATGTGGTACATTTTGGTGGAGATAAGCACTCTCATGATTCCAGTTAAGAATTTATAAGCACTAACTTGCTTGTTTAAACCATGCCTTACGTAAAAAAAAAAAAAAAATTAAAAGAAAAAAAGCTGCACAATTATGTAAAACTTGGAAATAATCATATGCTTAATTTATATTGTTATTTTGAATGGAAGTCACTTAGAGGTGGACTAAAACTTTTAATTAGGGACAAACATCCAGCTTAACACATCTGCATAATTGGTTACAGGGACATTCTGTCAACCAGTTTGGATGCCAGATTTAGATTTTTTTGAAAAATGGACATCCTGAAACCACATTTATTCATACTAATTTTCATCTTATTTTTGTCAATCACAACTTCTCCAGAGGGATTACAAACAAAAAAAACCTGCTTGGTGCTATAATATACAGAGTAGAATATGAAGAAGTTGTTTCTTAAAATGTTCTGGAAAGGAGTTGATGGAAACTCCCTTAGGAGCCTAAATATTTACTCTGAATTAATAGACAGGTGGAGGAGAAATTATTTATCCTCACTTCCTTTGTCCAGATTTTGTAAGTTAGATGTTGACATCAATGTACCGATTTCATAACAGCTATCCCTATAATGTCACACAATTAAGTATGACTAAATACTTCCTTGAAGTCTAGAATAGCATTGCATGCAGCTTCCATTGATGTTGACAAGGGTTATGTATCATATTTGGTGACAGAGTTTGATCTTAATAGGGCTGTCTGCACTGATCTATTAGTTTGGGATCTTTCTTAGTTTCTTTAAACTTCTCATCTGTCCTTTCAGAGCTATGAAAAAATAGCCAATAAAGGAGGGAGAAACTGGAAGAAAAAAAAGGAAAATAAGGTTATGTGCTGGTACTTGATACTTGTGTGTATGAAAACTGACTCCATTTGTGTGTTGGGTAGATTAATTTAATCATAAAACTATGCATAAGAGAAAGAATGGTGGCACATAAATTGTGCGGGTGTGCATTTTAAATGGGTATTATGTGCAATTCATTGAAAGCTGATGCTGTATGTGAATATGAATATGTACGTGAGACTGAAACATTATGAAACATGAGATCATAAGAAGCTGTTGCTGTAATGACTTTTTCCTACTATAGCTGGCTTGGAAAAAAATAATTCCCATATTCTTGCTTTGTAAGTTGATAATAATATCACTATGCATTTCTACATATTTTATAAATTTGATTTATGCAGATTTTGATACACTGTATGTTTCTGTAGAAATTGTATAAATCTTTAAAAAATTTATTAGGGGTAAATCTGGGAAACCTATGTATATCTTACTCATGGGTTGCTTGTTTTTTAGGTGAAGTAAATAAAATATTTGAATTTTTCAGTTTACTATACTTTTACAGAGCAAAAATGGATTATTATCTTTGTAGAATCGCATATCTCAAAATCTAGACAACTTCAATGTTACAAACTTACAAATATTAAAGGTGGTTTATTTTAATTTTTATCTAGGTACCTTTTGTCGCATCTCTGGGGACTCAGATTTTTTTCCAGTGAAGTAAAAAAACTAAATTTCCACTGAGAGCTGTCACACAGACATATTTGGATTTTTGTATCACCGGCCCTGATCTAATTAGGTAGATTTAATATGCTCATAGAAAATGAACTTGAGAATGATTTCTAAAGTAGAGGTAACAGTCATGACTACTTTGTAATGTTTCGACTATATTTTATCTTGGTCAATTTATGTTTCCACCAACAAACATGTTTCAATCAAACTTCATATTTTCCTGAAAAGGTTCCCTGGCAAAAAAGTATGCAATTAAATCGCAACACGAAAGAGAAAAATTCTGGCCTAAGAGCAAACCTAAATGCTGAAATTTACAGCCCTTTTTTACAGGTGGGATGCTTGCTTCCAAGCAACTTCTGTCAATGCATTTTTGTGTATGCAGATTTCAGCAACTGACAGAACGAGAGGACACAGTCTCAAGCTGCGTCAAGGGAGGTATAGGTTAGATATTAGGAAGAAGTTTTTCACAGAAAGAGTAATAAAGTTTTGGAATGGACTGCCCAGGGAAGTGGTGGAGTCACCATCCCTGGATGTGTTTAAAAAAAGGCTGGACGTGGCACTTGGTGACATAGTCTAGTCTAGTTGAGGTTCTAGGGTAAGGGTTGGACTAGATGATCTTGGAGGTCTCTTCCAACCTAGTGATTCTGTGATTCAAAAGGCATCTTTGACAAAACCCTGGATGTATGGCAGCAGATGATTCACATAGGCGATGCCCTTTTATATATGAAAACAGGGACTCGTAGGAAGGAGGGGACATCTTTCTTCCTTATTAAAGATGCCAGCACCAGGAGAACCTACAGCACACTTTGGGCAGTACCAAAGACATTGTCCTCACTGACAGACATTCTACAATCAATGCATTATCTTTCCCTAATGCTAGTCAATCTCCTTTACTACTGTCTGCTTCTTCCATAACATTTGTCTTCAAATTGTAGTCCTTAAAGCAAAAAATTCAACTTTCTGCTCTGAACTAGACCAAGAAGGTTGAAATCTATTACACCATGTTAGAGGTCTAAAAATTTTATGCTTACCTCTGACCTGGGAGCCTTCTCACAAGAAAGAGCAAAACAAACCACTGCCTATAAAGACAGACAAGGTGTTTTGGTAGATTTTGCTACATATGAAGAACAATTTTCCTTTCATGTTAAAAAAGATCAAATTGTGCAGGATCCATAGAGACAAAGTAATAAGAAGGGGAATTTAAGAACATGAAAAAGAAATTATCTACACCATTGAACACAAACTTTTTTTCTGTAAGAACATTTAGTGTTTGTTCCCTGCTGGTAAGCTTAGATCCATCTTGTGTAGTAGGTGAAAAGAAACTACTCAAGGAAAAACAAATTGGCAGTGTTTCTGTTTCTGGTTGTTTTCCTCGCTCTAAAAAGCATGGGAATACTATGTCTTGCTCTGTTCTGAAATCTTATCTTGCTTACTTTTATGAGAATAATCTTTGAGACACGTCAGGGTTATCTTCCAGAGTAATATGTCCTTTCTGGGAATATCAGAAGCGGTTGCTAGCATTTAAGCCTCTGAGTGTTGATTTGCTTACCCTGCAAGCCTCCTCTGAAGTCCTGTAGTATTGGAATAGTAAGTTGTTTAGCTTTGCTGACACTTTATAAGAGAACTCTTTACGTAGGATGAGTCTAGGTAAAAAAAGTGATAGGCTATCAAAGAAGGCAAGCAATTTTGGCTCCCTTAGGGTTTAAAAAAAAACAAACCCTAAAACATACCTCTGAAGTCTGAAACTACTTTGTCCCTCCTGTCACTGTAGGAAGCTTCTAGTCATCTTCCCTCACATGCTGCTGCTACAAGCGTGTGCTGGGTTGCCTGCTGCATGATTCATTGCACCCTCAGCTGCCGTCACCGGTATGGATCCCAGCAAAGTGGGAAGAGGTATTTTTGTGGATTATACATCTTGGTAAATCAGGTAATGGGTAGTAATATCTGTTTCTTAAACTCTTAAAAGTCTAGTCTGTTTACACGGAAAAAACAAATGACGTGTTCTCCATTACCATGTAATCTGGGTCCTGGTAAAAGAAAAACTAAAGCTATCTGCACAACCTTTAGGATTTTTACCACATTGCACTGCTGTGTGGCTTTTCTGAACAACAGCGTGGATGGAGACTCTTCAGCGAGGTAGTGGCATACTGATGGCCTGATAAGTCTGAACTGACTGATGAAAAATGTGTGTTCCTTCAGTCAACAGGTCAATGAAAGTGACAAGCATGAAAGTCTATGAGGAGGAGTTAGAGTTGCTCAAAGACTAAGATGAAGAGGTGTGTTGGCATGTCTGATCCTTACTTTTTCTCACTAATATGCTTCACAAAGAAACACAATTGCTGTAGGGACAAGAACAGTGTCTCCTCCAAAGCGGAGTGCAGGTATAGCAGGGCTGAGGGCAGGATGGGTCCCACAGCTCTCATGAACATGACCATGCAATGGGAAAACAGAACTGCCTCCAGAGGTCTGACAGTCAGAAAACCTTTATGTTTCCTGTGCAAGAATAATGTCTCCTGCACAACAAAGGAGCAGACAGGTGGAAGAAGCAACATAGCATTAACTCATAATAAAAGCAAAACAAACTAATGCCTGAGATGCACATGATGGCAACAGCAGGCCTTCGGCTGAGTGTCACAGGAGTTCCAACAGGGAAAGAGAAAATAATGGAGCGATAATATTTTACTTCCCTGGAAAGAGCTGCTGGTGGCAGTGTGTGTCAGCTAAGAAGGAAACATGCCCAGACAGTTGCTAAACCACAGCCTTCAAAGGAAGAAGACACCTGGTTTGGAATATGCTTTTTGAATCACTTGAAGACACTAGAGTGGAAATAGGAATAAAAATACAGCTTTTAGCCTTGAAATTTGTGGGAGGATTTCCTGAGGAAAATAACGTAGGTCTGACATTGAACAGCAGTAGATCTTTGAGTATGAAGTCCCCTGCATCTTCAGTGTGTGGGTGGGTGCATGTTTTCTGAGTTAGACTTGCCACTGGATACAGCATTAGTGCATGTGGGTAACAACTGAGCCAGAGCTGTGAAGAGTTGTATTGTCATTTCTGAGGGCTGTTGGGTGAGAATACCCCTTTGCAAGCTGTGCTTCCTTACAGCCAGGAATCTTGACCCACTGGGCAAGCACTGTGTCATTCTGTGGTAGGCACAGGAGACCCTTAGCCCTACTTGGCAATGGATGCCTTGCTAGCCTGAGCCTGCAGGATGGCTACAGCCCTCAAAGCCATTGTGCTTGCCCAGCAGGCAGCTACAAATGCAGTTTTCATATTTTTATTTCTAAGGTAGCAAGAACTGTGAAAAAAAGTAGAACTAGATGAAAGTAGAAATCTTCTGGAAGATTCTTGTGAGTTTATTAGAAGGGGAAATTTGGGAAAAGCCGATCAGGAAAAAAAGCATGCCTAGCTCTGGAAGTGCTTCTAGTCATGTTGCTCTAAGGAATGCACTGAAGTCCTACCTGTCCTGAAGATGTCATGGACAAGCTAATCAACCTGGTAATGGAAAGGAAAATGCCCTGTCCTGCTGTCTGGGAGTGAAGGTAAGATGGTGTGGGGTGTTGCTGAGGAAAACAATTCTGTAACCCTATAGTAGAGTGAGGTCTGGTTATTACTGATATTAAAGCTATTGAGGATAAATTAATATTGCACTGGGCTATTCCCAGTTGGAGATAGGAAACACTTATTTCCCCCCTTTTTTTCCCTTGCTATGTTACCTCATTATCTTCTTCATCATGTCTGTGATGATTATGCGAAATATTAAGTTCATGCTCCAGAAACATCAAGAATCTTCATCTCTGATGGACAAGCTGAAAAATATTTTTAATTCAGATAAGAACTGAATGTAACATTTGAACTTAAAAGCACGCACGAGATCAGATTAAAAGCCCAGGTAGCACAACAGCCTGTCTCAGTGGGCAGAAGGATCAGTGTGGTCAAAGAGCACAGGGCAGAGTAGAAGGATGCAGCAAGGGTACTTGTCTAACATTGTCCCTACCTCTGGCCTTATATAAGTCAAGGGCTTTCTGATTAGAAATGGTATTTTCTATTTAATAGTCCAGAATCTTTCAACTGCTTCTTGAATCTAGGCAGACTTTGGTCATGCGTCATCTGATTTACGCAAAGAGTTTGAAGGTTTCTGAAGAGACTTGCTGTCTCTGCAGTGCACTCCTCTGCTGTGACAAATCAGTGAGGTGTAGACAAATTATGAAGGCTTCTAAAAGGTCTTGATTCCTGAAGAAGTAGTCCATATAGTAGCTCCGTGCAGGAGCTAGTTTCAAGGGTAGGAGCCCTGACTAACATCATTGACAGCTCATTTTCAAAAGGCCTTTTAGAATATTGTGATCTTGTCCACGCTAACATTATCCCTCCAGCTCTGCTGGAGAACTGATTTATGAGTATAAACTTTACTGTAGGAAATGTTAGTGAATGTTTTTTGTAAGCCCATCCGCCATTGCCACGTGCTCAGGAGTTCCCTGAGCCATAGTCAAGGTATGGAAAACCTGTCCCCAAACTGATAAATGCCTTCCAGCCACAATATCTCCCAGTCCAGCTTTTTTTAAGCAGTTCTGATCCGATCATTTGCCAAGTTTTTATATGTAACGTCCCGTATTTAGGTAGTTCTGGTATATTTTCAAGAACCCAAGACATAAGAGTTACAAGCTTATTCCCAGATATTTCTCTCTTCTGTCCTTTTGCTAGCTTTTGAAGTTTTTCCAACCCTTTTCTCTGTTTTTCTGTTGATTTTTTCTCCATCTTATTTAATGTTTCCGGCTAGCTCTATATTTCCACACTTACCGAGGATGGCCTGTGATTGGCTCCTCGACTTCCTGAACGCTTCGGCTCAGATTTTCCCCAGCTGAGAATTTCTTCCGCTGGATTTTACCTGAACGCATTGTCTCAGTATTTCCCCAGCTGAGAATTTCTTCCGCTGGATTTTTAGCCACCGCCCTGTCGTCTATCGCGACGTCCAGGTTGAAAATTTGCTCCACGTTGGGAGCGCCATTTGTGGCTTCCCGGGTCCCCCCAAAGACACACAGCCACACAGATGTAGTGTCAGAGGAGAAATCCATTTATTGTTTACAAGAATGCCTCTTTATAATCTGCATATAGTTTATACTTTTCTAACCATAATCGATAGCTAAGGCTTCCAGCACTGGGCAGTTCAAATGTCAGCCCCCACTGAGAAGCAAGTCTCATATCGCTTCTCTCTCGTCCAATCCGACACTGCTGTGTTGTACAAGCATCTTCCTTACATGGCATGGTCAGCCCTTTCACTTTCAGTTCAGCTCTTTCTTCGGCTCCTGGGTCCTAAATTCTACCCGTCATTTGCTGCTTACAAAAAACATTCACTAACGTTTCCTACACTTTACCATTAGATGTTTGGGCCAGGAAATACTGAGAATAGCCATACAACTTACAGGTGAAGCACTGAATCTGCTGACTATTTTTGACTGAAGATTTTTCTGGTTGTTGACTTCATATTCAGTCCTGGAACATCATAAGCCTCTCCAACACTGAGGCTAAGGGGGATAGTTAATATCAGGATGTCAGGATAATTAGAGCAACATGCAAGTTCACTTGCTAATTGCTGCTGGCCTGTGACAAGTAATTCAAGGAATTTGTGTAGACAGCCAGCTTTTTGGTCAGGTAGGTCTGAAACTCCTGATATCCCAGGAGTTAAGGAGACTTAATGTATCCCTGGAGGGCTGTATGCTTTGGAGAATACAGTAGTGATCTCAACACCTGGGCTTTGTTACAGGATTCTTGACACTGGATTCAAATAGGATCACAGAAAAGCAGACGGGCTGTGATGCAGCTCACACAAGAGGCCCAGAAATTTTGGAAATGCAGAGAGTACTGCCAAAACCCTTAGATGTGGAAAGAAATACAAACCAAAATTAGAAAACCACCCCCAACATTAATATATGCTAAGGGTGGTAAGGCAAGTGAAGCGGGATCTGCGACAGTCACCACCATAGCAAATGATCCATCACTGAGCAATACATATTAGATTATATACCAATGTTATATACCAAGTGGCTATGATATACTATTAGGAAACAGTTCAGTAGATCATTGGCTAATCCAAGGTAAAACACCTATTATATATTTTTTTAATTTTTTCTCCACACTTGTTTGCAACTTCATTTGCGTTGTAGGAGTTCTAAAGCCTGTATATACTGCAGTCAGGTCTGTAGCTGTTCTAATCAAGACACACACATGCACATACCCACATACACATGCATATTTACAAGTTTTTGGATCACAAGTTTTGCTTTGTAAAAATAAGACCAACTTTTTAAATAGTCTTTGTTCTAAGATGACCTGAAAAAGGAAACTTGATATTCCTTTAGGAAGATGATAAGGCAATGCTACATATTTTTTTTGTTCTTAACTCTTACCTAATAATGCCTACCTAACAGGCTAGTTGCTTTTCTAGCAAAGATTCATTATGTCTTCACGGACTTATCTATTACAGCTCCAGCATCTCCTCCAGACTAACGTAGTATCATTTATTGTCTACCAACATTAACCCATGGCATGAATATTAGGTCTGCTTTTTCCCCTTCACGTGTCATAAGGGGGCACATATCAACATGTAATACACTTTGTATTAATACCATATTTCACCTGCTGATTTTACTGTCCTGTCACTTCAGGCTGCAGGCTGGCTTTGTAGTTCTTTGCTGTTAGCTCTTTTCAATTATGTAAGATCTTCAGTGGTGGCTTACTTCTTTTATGAGAAGTAGACCAGACCAAACTCAAGTAGACCAGAACTACCTGATCTCCTTTGCCTTCATGTTCACAAATTTCTTTGAAGAATATTTACAGATGTATGAAACAGGATTCCCTCTTGTGAAATCTCAAGTTCTATTTAGCCATTTGTCCAGCAACTCTCAGCTGTACTGTGGCTCCTACCAACTTGCCATATGGTCATTACCAGTCTGAATCTCCCTGTATCTCCACACAAAGCTTTCTAAAAATTAGTGTCGTATTTGTGACCTTCCATGCCTCTAGCACTAAGGCATTTTAAGTGGAAAAAATATATAAAGTCTGGTTCATAGTTCAGCCATTTCAGCATTTGAATTTTCTTAGAACTCTTGGATGAATACCATCTGTCCTATCATTTTGATTCAAGACCTTTTACACTTGGATTTGAGACAGATGCTTCACCATGCCTCTTCTATTAGAAAGTTTTGTCATGAAAACTTCCTGAAGCTCCTCTACAAGATAAAAAAAAGAAAAAGTTTTCTTTTCCTGAAGTCTTCTCTAGGCATTGCTACTATATCTGGAGCATCTATTGTCCCTGGGACAGTTTGACATTTGTCTTGGTTCTGAGAATGTCCTGGGTTTGGGTAAGTTAGAGTTAATTTTCTTCCTAGTAGCTGGTACAGTGCTGTGTATTTGATTTAAGATGAGAATAATGTTGGTAATACACTGACGGCTTAGTTGTTGCTGAGCAGTGTTTACACTAGGTCAAGGCGCCCACTGACCACACAGATACTCTGTACCATATGGCTCAGCATATAACTAAGGTGAAAGCTGGCTGAGGGCCACTGCTTGAGAACTGGCTGGGCTGGTGGTGAGAAACTATTTTTCATTTGCATCACTTGTTTGTCTTGGGATTTATTTATATTTTTAATTCTTTTTCTTTTTTATTGATTTATTATTCTTTGAATTAGGACATTTTTATCTCAAGATGTGAGTTTTCTATGTTTTATTCTTCCAATTCTCTCCCCCATCCCACTGTATGGGGAAGTAAATGGCTGCGTGGGGCTTGGTTGCCAGATGAGGTGAAACCACAACAAATGTATTTGAAAGTTGTTAATACTCCGTCTGTTTTCTCAAGTTGCCCTGATGCTCTTTTTCCTTGCCACATGTTCTGATGTCTGGCTTGTTGAGGTGCTGTTTTTTTTCTGGCTTATTGGTTTAGAAATAACTTGAACTTTCTAAAGACTTGCTTTCCTACATTTTTTATTCTGTCATTCCTGTTCTTTATCCATCTCAATCTTTATTTTTGGTGGTCTTTTGTTCTGCTTAATTATGTGGGATGCCTTTAGGCTGGACCTCTAGTGCAATGTGAGCATTCTCCCTCGTGTCTGCAATCATTTGGGGCATCCCTTTTAATTTTGATTTTAGACAGACCTCCTAGTTCATCTCCAATGAAAAGTTTCCAGTAAGTTATTTCATAAGTTTGTCCATGTTGAACACTGATGCGAAAATTAGCTTTGCTTCTAAATACTTTTCTGATCATTCCTCTTGATCACATCACTACTCATTGCTCACTTACTAGTCCTTTCCAATGAGTGATCACAGACAGGAATTATCTGAACCCCTAACCTGATATATCATACTTTTTAAAGCTTAATTTGAAAAATTGAGTCATTTTTCACATGCTCTTTTCCATTTGCCTTTATAATCAATATCCTTAGCAAAAAGATAAAATATTATTTTTTAAAAATGCTAATTATCTTTAGTCGTTATCTCATTCACAGTAAATAGATCAGCATGATGCCATGGCTTACTGCAGCTCATGCTGACATGGTGTGTACACAGAAACTCATGTCATGTGGGGCAGACTATAGAGCAGTGCACAAACCTATTTTTTGCAAAAAAAAGATCTCTCCAGCAGTCAAGATATATTTGTGAATGAGATCATAAACAAAAGTAACCCATAGCTAGTGTTTCATAGAGCACTGTTAGAATGTGGGACAAGAGAGTGGCAACATTATGCAGTTCTGCACTGATTTGTGCAGAATTTGTGCTGAAGCTAAATTAGCCAATTAATGCTTAAATGAAATAGAATCCTAAAGCTATTTTTCCTCACTGAGGAAAATATTAAAAGAGTTTACTTATTCTGAATTATCTCAAGATATGCTCTTATTATGACACTGTACTTAAAATCTGTTACCCATGCAGCTTCTAGGACACTGAAATGTTACCTTTTGTTTTAATTTAAAAGTACTTCAGCAGAAGAAACATTTTAAATGATCAAATTGGTCAATTTACTTTGATGCTACTCCTTCACTGGAGATTATTTAAATCTAATGAGAAAGACTTCTTGAAGCATCACTGTTCTGCACAGGGAGAGAGCATGAGAATCGAGAAATGATGGTACATTTCTACAGAGAAATCTGAACAGGATGAGTGAGACCAGCAAAGTCTTGGCTACACACTATGACAGGGAATTGTCTCTAGCTGAGAGAATTTTTGATTAAGGATACAGGTGCTGTAGCACTGCAAATTCTACAGGAGAAATATTTTCTTGAGCACTGCAGGTACTGTGCAGAGAACCACTCAATTACAGAGCCTCTCTGGTTTTTGCTTGTCCCAAAATCTGAGCCTGAGAAATGGAGCCATTGACCTGCCTGTACCTAGTTATTTCTGGCAGGGCCAACATGTAAAACAGCAGCTAATCCTTCTGATGCTACTTTAAGTATCTCAGGGGCACGGTGGGGAGGAAAAAACAACCCTGGGCTTCTAAGGGCCTCAAAGATTAATACTTACTTCAGTATAAAAATGTTTGAATTGCCTTTACAATTACTTTTTTCCATACTTACAGGAATATACAAAGTGTTTTTGTCACAACTCCTTTTGGAAAGTGCTATATTATTGACCTACTGCAGTGACACTTTGCCACAGAGTGCTGAAAACACTTTTTTTATCTTACACATGTACAATGATGGGCAATTCATAAGTTTGTGGACGAGAGGGAGACAGCTTATACAAAAACCTTGGAAGCCTGCTTTTTATACTTAATTTTTTAAACATTATACATTTCAGGGTTGAGCTTTCCAAGGCTAGTAAAAGCTATTTCCTGCTATTTATCTCAACAAATTAAACTTAAGCTATTTAGTTCAACTGTAGGATCTCCAATCCCCAACTTGCAAATATTGTTAGATATTAGACTTTTAAATATTGTGAAGTTAAAGAAAAAAGTGAAGCCAAGAAATAATGTAGCTGGCAATCCTGTTACCACCACAATCAAACATATCTGGAGCACATGTTCTTTACCAATACCTTCTCTCCTTACTGCAGGAATCTACTGGCATGTGCGGAGACAACATTCCAACATTTTTCATGCTGTTCTGCAAGCTGTGTATTTTATGACAAGCCACTAATGCTGGGGGCCAGGGGAAGAGGGAAGGAGTAGGCAACATCTGGAAAGACATGCCTCTAACCACATCTGATAGCCAACAGAAGAGGCCAGCAACCCTGAGCTCTGGGAGAGAAAGTTCCAAAGATTCACTTGTACTTGTTATCAGCTACTACATCAAAAGTCTTAGACCTGTACTTCAGCAGCTTGGGGAAAGGAAACAATGCAACTTTAGTACTTAACAGAAATTTTTTTTCCCACTCACAAGGTAATACAGGCAAACACTAGTGTAAGGAAAGCATCAATTGCAATCAATGGTAGTGTATGTGGGAAAGGAAACTGTCCTTAAAAAAGTTCAAACACCTGTATAAGCTCAAGGAGTCAGAGCTTCAGAGGCTTGCCAGTTTTGCAGTAACAGCAATAGCCCAAGAACACTGCAAAGCCTGCAAAGCATTTCCCCACACAGGACTCCAGTATTCTGGGAATACCCAGCCTCTCAGAATCATCATGAGTACAACAACAGTAATCATGTACAATATTTTATTACAAAACTGTTAAAAAAGTAATACAATGCAACAAAATACTACAAAATATAAGATCAGCTATTAAGCTACCTCCTTTGTTTTACTTAGCTATAAAGAAATACCTGGCTATCAGTCACTGAATTTCAACAAAACCATTAAATATGAAGAAACAGCAGAAACATTCAACAACTTTTTTTTTCTTCAAACCAAACTGTAGCAGCCCTTGGCTACTACTTACATTATAAACTGAAGTCTCCCTACAAAGAACCACATTACCTATACACAATTCTGTACAGATTTTTATACTGAAGCTAACAATGAGCTGCACTTGAGTTCACATTCTTAGCAAAATACTGGATTTTGAGCATAAATCTTTACAGCAGGACATTCATTTATTCTTCATCCTCATCTTCTTCCTCCTCTTCCTCCTCTGGTTCTGCTTTCTTCTTAGATCCTGCAGGCCTACCTGGGCCCTTTTTTCCTGCATCACTCTTGCTCTTGGCACGATATGCTGCAATATCCTGCAAGAAAAACGCTGTTAAGTTGCTAGCAACATAACTCTAAAGACAAATGTGTACTGCTTCAGACATTCAGTAACACTATACTATGCAGATCAAAAAAGAGGACTATGCTTAAACCTTCAAGCAAGAGCACATGTGATCCCGGCAGCTTTAAGAATTTTATGACCACAGTGCTTTGAAGTACAACTGTGTATTTATTTTAGCAAGCAGGTGACCTGTTTTCTACTAGTAAAGTACCTTACTGGTAAAATCTCTAGACATGCAAAACCCACATTCGGTATCACTGCAAGGGTTCCAGATACCTGCCCCACCACAGCACTCCACATATTTTATAGCCAGACAGAGAGTGACATAAGCATTTAGAATTAGGAGCCATGTTGGTTTAGAAGCAAAACACAAGTCACACATTTACCACGAGCTCTACAATTTTAAGCATTATTTTACTGCTTTTACTGTACCTTTTCATATTTCTCCTTTAGTTTTGCAGCCTTCTGTTCATATGGCTGTTTATCTTTGGCTGACTGTTCAGACCACATTTCACCTAATTTCTTCGCTGTATCTCCAATAGACAAGCCAGGATGATCACTTTTGATTTTAGGACGGTGTTCAGAACAAAAAAGGAAGAACGCAGATCTGCAAAGAGAAACAGTGATTGAAGTTAAGTATCAAACTATGAGAACTAATACTTTTTTCTGCTTTGGGGGAGGGGGTCATAGAAGCACTCACGGTGGTCTCTTAGGAGCATTGGGGTCCTTTTTCTTTCCCTTCTTCTCGCCCTTGGGAGGAACGTAATTTTTCATCTCCCTGTCATAACGAGCTTTGTCTCCTTTAGCCATTTCTTCAAACTTTCCTTTTTCCTTGCTCGACATTGTCTGCAGACACACGGTGGAGAAAGGAGAAGAGTCTGGATGAGATAAAGCGGCTGCTGACCCACTAACGCCTAAGCGGCAGCTGCTCCCAGGGATCTTTTCCCAGCAGCCCGCAGCAGGGGCGGGGGCCGGCCCGGGAAGGGCTCAGCACGGTTCGGCCCGGCCCCACTCACCTTCCACCGCTCCGAGCACTTCCGCGAGAACTCGGCGAAGTTGACGGACGAGTCCGGGTGCTTCTTCTTGTGTTCTTCACGGCAGGTCTGCACGAAGTAGGCGTACGAGGACATCTTGCCTCGCGGCTTGTTGGGGTCGCCTTTGCCCATGGCGAGGTCGGCAGCGGGTCCCTGCGGGAGGCGGCGTGAGGCGGAGCCGCGCTGCGGGACGTTCCCGCCCCCGCCGCGGCCCCTCCGCCCCCCCGCACCTTCCGCCCCCGGCCG
>VXBA01002388.1:169-21948 GCA_013399895.1 Serilophus lunatus | reverse complement strand
TTGTTCCCTCTTCCCCCCTTTCCCGTAGAACGGCGGAGTTTGTCTGGCGTGGTGAGAGCGCCGCCTAAAAGTCCTCTCCTTCCGCGGCGGGGGGAGCGCCCTCCTCCCCTCCGCGGGGCCGGGGGTGTCCGCTGCTGGTGCCCCCGTGCAGCCGCAGCGGCAGGAAGCGTGGCCGGGGAGCGCCGCTCCTCAGCGGAGCGGAGCCTGCATGGCTCCCGGCGCGGTAGTTTGTCTGCGTTCCCGGCGAGGGCCGCCCTCGCTGCTCCGCCTCGTGTTGCTGCGCTGCACGTCTGCCTGCCCGTGCCGCGCTGTGTTCCCCTCGGCAGCCATCAGGCGCGGCTCGGCACGGCCGGGCAGGGGAGCGGGCCCTCGGCCGCCTGTCGGCGCGGTGGGCGCTCGGGGGGGGTCGGCCCTCGCCCGGTGCGGCGGGAGGCAAAGCGGGTGCCCAGCGCCCCGGGGGACCCCGGCCCAGGCACAGCGCTCTGCAGGCCGGACCCCGGCGCTGACCCCGCTCGCGTTGCCCTCAAAGCACGCGGAGCTGGAATTGGGGCTGGTACGCGCCGAGAGCCCCCGCAGCCTGCAGATCCCTACAAAGGGAAACTTGTGAAAAAGAAAGAAAGTAAAAATAAGTGTGTGGCGTGACCACGCCGGGTAGCGGAAGTAAAACAAGGAGGGGAGGATATAGATGGGGAAATGAGAGCCGTGTTTTTGCCCCGCAGAGAACAACCGAAAGCTTATTTTTTGTTAGCGCGCTTCCCGGCGCCCGCGTTGCGATGGGCGGCCGCAGGGAGGGAGGGAGGGCTGCACTCGCGTGTCTCCGCAGCCTGGCACTGCTGAACCGGTCGATTGCAGCATTTGAGCGTGCTCTGGGCCCAGACGGCGGGGAGATGCAGCACAGCACAGTCTCGGTTTGGAAGAAGTCCCTAGAAAAGCTTCCTCAACTCAGTTAATGCCGCTGTGATTGCTGAAGGGTTGTCTCTCTATGCGCATTCATATTTTTTGTCTGTGAGATACAATATATGGATTTAATTGAAAGACGCTGTTTTACTCTTGTAGGCAAGACATCTGTATATTTGTGACTTCCACAAAAATTTAATTCAGAGTGTGAGGAATAGAAGAAAGAGGAAAGGCAGTGATGATGACGGTGACTCACCAGTGCAAGACGTCGACACTCCAGAGGTAGCGAAACAGTTGTTTGTTTTCTTTCTAATCGCTGTGTGACGTTTGTCCGTTATCACTGCCAAGTCTGCACCGATAGCACATTCCCGCTTTGACAGCTTTCCTTACTCTGGGGCACGTGGGAAAGGGAAGATTCTTCATTCACACCGTTCTTACTCTCACAGAATTTAACTGAGTTTTATGACAGGTTTTTGATTGAGCAGAGTAGAATGAACAAGGATCTCTATTTTTAGCTATGGTTCTCTCAGAAATGTGCTGTTTTCACCCTACTCCTTCTTTGTGCTTCGTCTCCAGAGTGGTGCTTTGCCGCGTACCAGTGAGCTCTATCTTCTGTGGGAGTTGACAACTCGAAGGGAATTGCACATAGGGCTTGGGATATAAATGCTTCTCTGCCCTGTCCCTCCAGTTCATCCTTCTGTGCTAAATGTGTTGCAGATGGCTCTTGGCAGTTTCTCCATTGCCTTAGTCACGTTAAACACTGAAAGTGTAATGATGGTAATCTTTGTTTCTCCACCATTGTGGGGGGAGAGCCATTTGGGGAGCTATGCTACGTGAGCTCTGGGTTATTTCTGCTATAGCATGGCTTAGCAGGTGCTTCTCAGTGTATTAATTTTCAGCAGAGGCTGTCATGGCTATGTGGTCCCTTCTGAGAGGGATTGCTAAAGCATTCTTCAGAAACTGCTCTGTAAGTGTTAATTTAATGGCATCCTTATAGTCAGCATCTGCAGACAGCAGCAACCTAAGTGAGGAAACTGTATAAAAATCTGTGCCTAAAGGCACGTGGCTCCAGTCTGGAGGCACTGGCTAAGAGGATTTTAGGGGATTGAGAGTGGTTTGGTGTTGGGCTGAGTTGTTTGTTAAATATCTGGGATTGCTTCTTGTAAAGTTGTCTAAAGGCAGTGCTCTGTGTGACTTCAGGTAGCTGACACTGTAATTGCAGCTCTCCTGCAAGCCTGTTTTGTTTTCTTGTGCCAGAATTATAGAGCATGACACAACTGATGGATATCTCCAGAACAAGAATTTTTTTTTTCTTGACAGTACTACTGCAGGAAAGAAAACTGTGTGGGTACTATTTTTGAAGAGTTTCAGCTGGCTGTTGGAACAAGGGTGATATGTTTGTTCTATATAATTACCATAAGCCTTACATTTGGCCCTTGACCACCTTTATTTTGAGTTAGTATCCAGTTTACTAAGGAAGAAAAGTATTGTTCTTCTAAGGCCCTCCTCCTTTCCATCCCGGTCATGACCGTCTTTACTGGTTAGAAGTGATTCCTACAGAAGAGGAACGGACTCCTGTGGTATTGGTAGCTTCTGGGACTTGGTGAAAAGCTGCTGCTATGTGAAAAGCTGCTGTGTGATGCTTTGGGGGTGATTTCCCTACTCTGACTTGGAAAGTGGAATTTAATGCCATGTAAACTTCAGAACACTGTAGGATATCCATCCTTGATCATGCAAGGTGGCCTGACCTCAATTCTGGCTGGGTTACCAAGTGTGCGGTAGCACTGGTGTTTTAAATATTATACAGTGAGGCTGTTAAGTGAATTTAAAGCGAAAGTGAATGCCTTCATCAGTCTTTAATGCAATGAGTTTGGAGAATACATCTAGTAGACTTTCTCATTTAGCCTGCTTTCTCAGCTTGCTTTCCCACTCAGTCATCTGATTAAGCTCTTGCATCATCAAGGAGAATGGGGGGGTTAAGCTGTTGCTGGGAGAAGTGACTGTTGATCAGAGTTCATGGGATTCAAAACTGACAGAGTACTGGATTAAGGCTATGTATTTGTATCCCTGATATGACCTTGTGCAATTCTCTGAACTGTCAACTCGCACTGAAAAATAGTTTTGGACATTTATGCTCATGCATGTAACTCCTGTGTCGTGCTTATGTAGCAGGGATGTGTTTGGATAGCAAGAGCAGCTGTTTGCTCACCTCAAGCCAAGAAAGCTTAGTGCTCTAGACTTTTTCCTGATCCTGATAGGTGTGCTGTGTCTTACATGTAACTTTCATAAGATTTAATGGCTGAAATTAGATTATGGGGGCCTCCTTTGAGTCAGCATCTTTGTAGATGTTTACGTGAAAGGTGTTACTGGGCTTTGTGTTATTGTGCTTGAACTGCAGAGCAAATAACCCAGAACAACAGCTAAATTCCTGTCTACAGCTAAAGGGAGGCAGAGCTGTGCTCAGTAACAGTAGAATGCTCTTAAACTGACCTGTGCTATTTTCCTTTCTGCTGGAAGGTGCAGGGTGGAGTTTGTTTTTTGTCAAAATGACATCTGTTGAGCTGACTTGTGTATCTGTGGGATTCCAGAATGTTTCTGAGAGGTGAACTATTAATGACTGAATCACTTTCAGTTACATTAGATTGTTTTCCTCCCCTTCCCCCTCTTTTCTTCTAGGTTGATTTATATCAGTTACAAGTAAACACACTTCGAAGGTACAAAAGACACTTCAAGCTACAGACCAGACCGGGACTCAACAAAGCACAGCTTGTTGAAGTATGTATGAGTGTTTTTCCATAATAGAAAATGCAACTTGCTATGCAATGTGATCCTTGCATAAAGCACCTATATAATCTGGATTTTAGGAGTACAAAAGGGAACTGCTTATCTAGCTTCCTTCATTGGCCACAGCTCCTGAGCCAAGTAAATCAAAAGTAAAAGCTCTTTCCAGAGGACGAACTCTGAACTTCCGAAAGGAGTGTGTGCTGCTTAAAAACGCAGTGTTGACTTGGAACAGTGAGATGTGTACCTCTGAATATCATGGAATTGCAGATTTATTGTGCGTGTTCATCAATCACAGCTTCACCTGGAATTCCCTGCTGAAAAGAACTAGAAGCTCAGAGGTGACATTGAAGTTCTGCTAAGGTTCAGACTTAGCTTTAAAAAGCTAATTACTGCAGCAGTAGGTGTTCTTATATGTAAAATACAGAAACCTGAAAAAACAGGCTTTTACTGATAATTCTGTTAAAACCACTGGGGTCTACCATCAGAAAAATGCATTTTTACAAGATTTTTTTTCTTCCCAATGTTCATAAAAGTGCTGAAGCTGTGAGCAGAGCTGTATGCAAGCATCTTTGCTTCACGTGAGATCAATTTTAAAGGAGTTCTTTTGTGCTGCAAAGATGCAGTCACAGCATGTTCTTGTAAATAAGTGGAAGAACTGGTGATCTTTTAACAAGGGAGCATAGCTACTGTTTTTTCACTTTCAAGCAGTGATACACTCAGTTATGCTTAAGTGCGGCCACACTGTTCGTCTCTCCCTTAATCTGTGTGGAATAAAAGCAAAGTTCTTAATGTATGGGCAATCTCAAGGCTGAGCTGTAAAAGAATAGTGCTGCTGCCACTGTGTGTAAGAAGACAAAATCAGTCTTCTGTTTTCTTAAAAATGGGTTAAGATGCAGCTAGCTCTTGAATTAGCAAGATTAATTTGAAAAAGCACAAGCAGTTCTTGTTTTGCAAAACTGTTGTTTTTAAGGGTCTGCTTTACGTACATCTTCATGTTGCAATCTCAGGATTGCGCTAGTTTATTTTATGCTGCGTGGTGTGCATTGGCAAAGCTGCTTCTGCACCATGCTTGATTTGACTGACCTGCAGGTATTTGTGAACCACAGCTGCAAAACGTCCTTAGCAGTACGTGTGATTGCTTATAACCTGTCCTAACACAGAGCAGACTCTGCTCTAGCTGTTGCTTCAAGTCTACTGCAAAAGATTCTGTCAAGGTGCTTCTCTCTGGATGTTTTTGAGGGTAGAGTTTAGAAGTCTTCTCAACTTTTTAATTAGGCTAAACGTTTATTCTTATATCCCATGGTAGTTAAATGAGGAGTCCTGTGTTTCTCACTTGCTAATTTTAAATCTACCAACCTGGCAAAAAGCCAGAGAAGAGGCTCAAGACAGGTATAATATCCTGCATGCTTTCTTTTAAAGACAGTGTTCATTTTGATGAAAGACTTCTGAAATGATAGAATTACAAGAACTGTTTATAGGTTGTCACGTTTTAGTAGTTGCAGTATGGTAATTTTTCATTGCTAGCTCTGCTTTGAAGAGCTGAATATTCAGTTATAATTGTCGAATATTCTTGTGTTAGATGTTTCTGTATGTGATTTGATGCAGACACAGACCTCACCACAATGTAAGCAATGAACAGTAGCCTCTCATTTCTATGCTGTCACTTGATATTCTGTAGTTATCACCTGCTTTATATTCAAGCTTTAACTAAATGGGTGTAACCATTGGATGTGTCCTATGCTCGTTTGGATAACTTTGGGTTCTTTCCTGGAAATTTTCTGGACTTTTTGCTTTGGACCTGAGGAACAATCTGCTATATTTTGCTGATAGTTCTCAATAAAATGGTTCCTGTTTACTCTGTCTATGACTATTAAAGACTTTAAAAGACAAGCAACTTTCTCTTTTATTTTTGTAAGCTTCTTGGTTAGTCTTTCAAACTTTAATGTAGTAGAGTAGATTTAAATCTGAATATTCAGTTTCTGCATATGTGTTTAATTGCCTTGCATTCTTCCTTTATAGATAATTGGCTGCCATTTTAGGACAATTCCAGTGAATGAAAAGGACACCTTAACATACTTCATCTACTCAGTGAAGAATGACAAGAACAAACCAGATCTAAAGATGGATAGTGGGGTTCATTAGTTGGAAAAGGTTGGGACTGATACTCAGGCTGCGAATCAAAAGACTGAGGTTTTGTTGATATGCAAAAGCTTTCTTTGTAACTTTTTCTCCTAAGACAGTTTGTCTCTTTTATTTTTCATAACCTTGCTGATTTGTTTGAAAACCATCTCTTATGAAACAAATTTCCTCAGCAAAAATATTTTAAATAAATATCATTGATATTGTTCCTCAAGGGGTGTGTCTGTAACTTTAGTCAGTTGGACTTGATCCAGCTGGGTCCTGATGGATCCCTTCCAACTCAGCATATTCTATGATTCTTGTACCTAATAGCTAAGCTTTGAATTATGTAATAATATTAAAATATTTTTCAATCAAAGTGTGCCAAGGATATATTTATAAAACGTACTTGAAGTTCTCATGAAGGGCCTTTAAGGAAAAAAAAGCTGTAGTGGACCTGGCAATAGGTTCTTTTTCCTAAGGTAGAAGGCTTTAAGTGACCGTTTCAGTTGTTAGCTGGGCAGAAATGGCTGAAAAACACTTCCTTTTTCCCTTTGGGAGCAAGAATTGATGGAGGTTTTTCTGACTTGTGCATTCATTTTGTCATTGCTGAGATACATGCTTCCAAGCTTTGAGGCCTTCCTACTCCTGTGTTAAAGTGGAAAAAATACAGCTCTTGAATTTCAAAGCTGCAGGTATGGATGAAGAGACTGCTGCAGCTTATTGTGCTGAGAAATCCTTCGACTCAGTAAGAAATCCTTTAGCTGCTGACTTTTCCATTCATCTACATGGACTGATGCTAAGAACTTAATTAGAGAATGAGTGTCAGAGTCTGTGTGGGGTCAATACAGTATCTTCTAATAGGTATACTGTTTCTTTTTCATTGCATGCATTAGCTCAGGCCTGTTTAAAAAGAACAAAGAAAGTCCACAATAAACCCAAAACTTATGGGAACGTATGAGAAAAATATCCAGCAATACTTACGCTTTTCATTGAGTGTCTTAGTAAAGTCTGATGTTGAAGATGAGTGACTTCTCGTATGGTCCTTTAACTGTTGTGCCAGTCTAAATGTGTGGTGTATGGAATATGATTTCTTCCTGCTTTAAGCTGTGCACATAGGTTGAAGAAAAAGCTAAGGGAGAATAGTTTTCTTCTTAAAGCAGAGGCTTCAGCTTGTTCAGTTAGCATTTATTGCAATTCCTAACCTTATCAGATGTTTTGTAAGCTTTTTCTTAATTTGGAAAAAATGAGAAAGCAGTATGTCCGTGGTCTAATCTGCTTGATGTTAATCTGGTGGAGTTTTTTTAAAATTACTACTTTTCTGGCATCACTGCAACTAAGATGCTTCACCTTCACTTCGCTTTTTTGACCTGTGGTACTTGCACAGAACTGAATGATGATAAACTAACCTTTAACTGGCTGCCTTCCCAGTGTCTCTCAGTGGTATGATTTTTCACTTGCACTGTTTTATGTATTTCCACAATACAGTTCTGCAGTGCTGGCCTGAGTTCAGCTAGTGACAGCTAAAATAAGTGCTCCTTTAAAGATAATGTTTTCATGCCTGTTTCACTGGAGGGACTGTAAATTTGTGTGCTAAATGTTCTCTGTACAAATTCAGCTTCTTATCTTCAAAGTGTGAGTTGCATAAACAGCTAGAGAATCTAGTCATGGATAGGACATCTGAAGGATAAAGACTTTTTCTCTGAGTGCATGACAAGGTTGAATGTTCTGATCTAGGCCTGGCAGGACCTGTAGAAGAAGCTGTGTGAGGGAAGGAGAGTGGGGAGAGGAACAAAAGCAAGTTCCTATGGGAAACTGGTCATAAAGTAGTAACTTATGACCCTGTGTGGAAAGTGGCAAAATCTTGCTCTCGGGGATTATGGGTTTTCCAGGAGTGGTGGAAGGAAAGCAACTGAAAGCTACCACCTTTAGTACCCAAATTTTCATTTGCTTTAATATTTTTTGCTATTGCTCCTTTGGAAAGCTGTGAATGCCAGGCATATGCAACATGATTCTTGTAGAAATTAGATGGCACAAACAACAGAAGTTACATACCCTAGGAGCTTATAGAGGACTTTGCACAAGTGCAGATACCATATGTTTTGTTAGCAGAGTACTGACTTTGGATATTTTCAGTGGGTTGCCAGATTTATGAGGTTTATTTTATTTTTAATTTGGTAGGAAGCCCAAATGACTCAGGAATAATTACACAAACAAGACTTAAAAAGCCTGGTGAGACAAACTGTTTAACAGTCAGTAGTGCGAAAATAGTACACACAGATTTACTTGAAACGTTTATTATTGGCTGTGTATAATCGCCCCCCTCACCCAGTATCCAACCCTTCTTTACTGACAAGAAGAAAAACAGTCATCCTGATACTTCATACTGGCGTGTGAAGTGAACCCGGTAAATGTGGTAGCAGTTTGTCGCGTGTAGATTATTAGGTGAACAGTGCAATTTTCGAGTGGAGAAGACTGAATAGTTACTTCAGTACTGCACATTTTCCATATGACTGACTTGATAGCTAAAGAGTGGTTATGTGTAAGGTAACAAACTAGGCTTACTGCCATAAGCCTGGGTTGTTCAGGTGGCTTTCCTTAAACTTACTCAGTTGCCTCTCCACCTGCCAATGTCTCTTTGTATTTGTGGCCTAGACCATGATACCTCTTGAGCATTGAGGTGATTACCTGTCTTTTCTTCTGTAGCTGTTTGCCTACAGGGATAGCCTAAAAATAAAATGCCAACATTTTAACTTAATTCTGGGGTATTGTATTTCAAGTAAGGCTTGTTTAAAAAGTCTGCTGTTCTAGTATTTTAAATGTTCAATGTTAAGATTAAGCAATTTAAGGTTTTACCGATTGCATTGTTAAGGCAGGTAACTGGTTATACATAATTAAGATCTAAGTGTGCGTTAGTACTATTAGTGTCAAGTTTGATATTCATTCAAGTGAAATATTTGCAAATATGAAAATGGGTGCCTTTTGCATGTGTATGTATTTTAAGTTGCCAAAATGTTACGAGTGAGCGTGTCTGCAAAAGTGCCGGGGACTGAGTAGCTTCAGCTTGAAACTGCACTGAATGTGTGATGGAAATAATGTAACAGGAAGCTGCACTGCTACAGGTTGCTGTGAGAATCATGTTCCTAATGACATGGAGGCTTAGGCTTGAGGTTTCTTCATCCAAACTAGTTGAGAATACTGTGCTGAGCAAGAAAAGTTATGCTTTTTGCTGGGGGAGGCATTAAGAGCTTGTCCAATCTCTTAAACCGTTATGGAAATTAGGTCAGCTACTAAGTTTGAAAGAAGTTCTTACATATTTGATATTCCATAAAGGTGTAAAAGGAAATTTTTCTACAGTGTAAAATGAGGCACTGTTTTATGATTAGAAAGGAAGTTTTTTGTTGGTGGTGATTTTGGTTTTTTCCTCTTGAAAGCATTGTTACAGGATTGTAGAATGGTGTTTGTTATCTTCACCTGCAGACTTGAATCACTGACTGTTACAGGGGATCACAAAAGATATCTTTGGTCCAAAGAAAATATCCCTGAAAGATATGATCAGATATTTAAATAATTAGATCATTGGTTTATCAGAGCTTTAATATAACATGCATTTCCTGTTGTGAATAATTTTTAGCATATGTTGTGATATATGTGTTTATGGGATGTCCTTCCAGCAATCCAAAAGCAACTACAGATCTGGATGAAGTTACTGCATTTCTACCTCTGTTGGCCTGGTTTAGAAGTGATGATAAACCTTTCATTGTCTGACCAGATTTCCAGAGCTCCACCTTGGTATTTTAGCCTTGAGAAAATAAATTTACCAAATAAATTATATTATCAAAATAAAGGACTTTGGCATATGCATGCATAATGTTTTAATGCAGTTTGTCCTAAGAGCAGACATGCAGAGTACATCTTGAGTATTTCAGGACCGTGGAAGGAATACTTCCTTATGTATTTATATAAGAGTAAGAGGATTTTTTTTAGGCCTTAAGGCACAGAGGTTGAAGCTAGAAACCCAAAGTGTGCTTCAGGGTGAGAACACCATATCTGGTTTTAGGGAAAGTCAAAGATAAAAAACTTACTTAAACCCTGCTCTCAGTTTGAATGTGAGATTTTTAGCTTTAGAAGTCTTTCCCACTTGATTCAACTCGGGTGCCTTACCGGAGTGTTGAAAAGTTGCCCTTTATCAGGTTTTAGGGTACTTGAGAAACTTGAGTGTTAAGAAGAGCAAGTAAAAAAAATTATTTTTGCTTACCTATATAATGCCATTACCTTTTAGTGCCCCTGAAATGTTAATATGTTTTGAACTGTTGGTATTTCTAATCCAAATTTACTGAAGAAAAAATGTTGCTGAAAAGCTGAATGAAATAATACCTCTTAATACATTTTGTTACTTAAAACCAGTATGGGCTGGTGGTGGTTTTTTTAATGCAATTATGTTTTTTCTGTGAAACAACAACAAAACCCATATGTTTAGGGAGAACTTCACTCTTCAGTTTTGTCAGCAGTGCCAGCAAACCAGGAAAGTGTAGATGTTCTGGATCTAAATTTTTTCCCTGCCTTACAGGTATTTCTGAATCTCTGTTCCTCCTATTTGCTTTCCTGCTTTTAACAGCTGTCTTTATAGAATCATTCATTCAACTGACGTATGTACACTGAGGAATAACAATACACATCTCTTCCATGGAACAGAAGTCAATAGTTCTCTTTATGGTCTTGAAAACACCTTCTCTGCAAAATGTGCATGAAGTTTTGATGTAGTCAAACAGAGGAGTTAAAAGTTGGGTGATTTAAAGGCTGAAATTCCCACTGATAGGACAGAAAGGCTTACAAAATATTAATCACGTCCTACGGGAGCCCCTGAAAAACCAAACCTAAAAACTGACACAGTATCAGATAATTGGCTATCTCTTAATATCATTTCAAACCATTTCAAGTGATGAATTTCTTTAAAATGATACCTTATTCCACCTGTGGAAGCTGTAAAATGATGGAAATATAATGAGCAGTTGTAAAAATCTGTACAAGTTTTCATGAAATGAGTATGGTCTTACTTTGGGCAGCAGAGCAATTCATTCAGGTTGCAGTAACAGATCATCTTGCAGCCCTTCCCTTCCCAAAAGTGATCTTGCAGACCATCATCGATTTGTCGAAGGTTCTCCATGCCTTTGGAGATGTTGTGACAGTTGTGGTCCTTGAGGGTCCTCTTGTAACAAGAAGGGCGCTGGGAAGGCACTGCGAGGGAAGCCAGGAGGGTGTTCAGCAGAAGCAGCGTCAAGACCATCTGCATTTTTGCAGCTCCCCCACAGCAGGGTGCTAAAGAGAAATGAGGTATGTGACACATACACGCAGCTGAACAGACCTCTTTTCCCAATTTGCTTTCTTACTTGCATTTTTCTTTTCTTTCCTGTGAAGTTTTGGAGGTTTGAGCCCAGGTACTGGAGTGTTTTCTCCTAGGAGGTAAATAATATTGCAGCAGAATTGATATTCATTACTTTCTGTACAGCCTTGGAAATCCTTTCATCAGGAATTGAGGCTTCTGATGCTGGCAATTTTCCTGTTTCTTTGGCCTCTCACCTTGAGAAAATTGCTTTGAGCTGGCTGCGTGTTCTCAGTGGTGTAAGTGATTGTATCGATTGCTGCCAAGCCAGGGGAAAATGTCTGGGTGTGTGTCCTTGCCTTTCTGGCCATTTTGCCTGTCAAAACAAGAATCACTCACGTAAAATTAATAGTATCCTTCCCATCAAAGTTGTGGAAAAGCTGTTTGCTGATTGAATCCTCTGTCATGGGCTGCTGGAGAAGCTGAGGTGTAAAAGAGCTGAGGAAGCTGAAGCTCTCTGCAGTGCTGCCAAGTGTCACTGTCCTAGACTGCAGGCTCGGGTATGATACAGCATTACAGAGAACTGATTTTTATTGGGATTTTTTTTTTTGGTACTGCAGACTGCATAGTTGAGTCTTTCTACTGGAGATATTTATGATTTAATTGACTTTTAAAATGATGGGATAAATTATCCCCTGCAAAACTCTCATGCTGGTGGCTAGGCTTTCCATCGTCTTGTTTAATTGTAGCTCTGCAGTTCTGTGCTTCTTTGGACAAGAGTTCAACCATGCCACAAAGCTTTGAGTAAGATCCTTGAACTTACATTCCCTTTTAAATTGGCGTTTTGACCAATGTCTCAAGCTATACTTTGTCTTAGAAGAGAGAGTGGGTTTTTTACCTTTCCTCATGCTTGAACGAAAGGGATCTGGTATTTTACTGAATAGGAATTCTGTTCTGAAAACTAACCTAAAGCAATGACCAGTTCTGCTTAGTGCTCTCCTTGTGTGCAAAGTTAAGATGGCAGAGCTGTTATCCAGATAAAGAAAAATATGAGATATGCCAGCTATGGAGATCAATTAAAAGGATCCTTTAAGAGTTATGTTGTTAAAATCTTGATATCACTCTGTAACGCTCCAGTTTTGAAGCCTCATGCTTAAATGGGAATATTATTTATATTTAAGACTTTTAAGTTTATTCTCCAGACTTTCAAAAAGTGAACTTTGGTTCGTTGTTACCTTTCAACTTGCGTCTGGAGAAAACAGTGCCACGGTTTCTCTAAGAGAATTTCTTTTTATTTAGTGAGAAAGTAGATGTGTTAGCAAAAGGATTTACAGGAATAACATATAACTAAGGAAAAGCATTACACTAGAGCACTAGCAAACACCAACCCCATACAATTTAGTGAAATAGCAGTCATGGGTTTTAAGTTACACCCAAGTGAAAGCCAGCCACATGGCTCCTGGGCTATGTGCATTCTGTGGACTCAACCCTGTTGGCTGCAGACCATGTGCCTGCAGGCCTAGGCCTGATCCTTCTCATACACCTTTGAAAAATAGACAATACACTTCTGAATATAAAAATTTAAGAGTATTTTGTAGTAATTCTTATTGGGTAGTTATCTCGGCACCATAGCTATCTTGCTTACCTTTCATTTCTTCAGCCAGTGAATAACATGTCAAAAGCTATGCAAAAATCTGGCAATTTGGATTCATATTAGAGATAAAATATGACACCTCCATGTTCTTTGCATTTTTTTTTAATATTGAAACTTGAGTTCTTTGAGCATCAGTATTTATATTTAAACTTGAGGGGTTTTGAACACCAGTAACCAATAAAATATTAAAAAGTGGCCAATATATTAAAGAATGTGACTGAAACGAAAAAAAGCTCTTGTGTATTGTTAACTTCTGTTGTAGAAGCTAAAGTTCATGGAATAATTCCTTTTTGTTTCCATGAACTTGCATAGGAACTTCTGAGTAGAAGATTTTTATGAACTACTAGTAATGGAGCCTTGGGTATCTCTTTTTTAATTATCTTTGAGTGCAATATTGAATAACATACTGTCTTTATTAGTTTTAGACCTCAAAACTACTCAAATCAGGTAAACATTATTCAAACTTTTCCTTATGTTGTTTTTAGACTTGAGTGAAGAATGTATTATTAATGGTTTTATTTTGTAGGAGTAGAAATGCTGCAGTTAGGAGAGTTCTGCTCAGAGAAGTCTAATGCTTAAAGAGAACAAATTGGTTTATACTATACTTAGATAAATGCCAGTATCAGGGAGTACAAGGTAGACTTCTGTTCAAATAGTTTAAATGCTTAAATAATTAAGTTTATGAAAGAAAGTTTCCATGAAAGAGAAATTTAGGAAGCAGGGAGTTTTACCTTTGTTTTTCTAAGCTCTTTCCCTGAGGATGAGGCATTCATGATATCTTATTCTTGTGTACTTTTTTATAATTATTATTTCTGATAATTCAGGTAATCTTTCCCTACCTGGATTTCACCTGGACTGCTCATTCGAATCTGTCACCAGCTGCCAATCTCCTCAAAATTTGTAGGTATTCACTCTGTCCTTAAAATGGGCAGATTATTTACTGTCAGATTCTGAATTCAAGAGTACTAACTAATACTAACCCTGAAGTTTAAGGTAATTCTGTAACTCACTATTTGCCTTGAAATATAATAAGGTATTGCTGTAGTGCATCATCAAGAGGGTTTATATGAGTGGGTGCCAAAATAAGGTAAACATGCTTGGGAGCTACAGATAGACAGTTTCTCTGGCAGGTCAGTTAATGCACCTTACCAATGTTCAGCACTGTTATTATTCAGAAAAAAATATTTATTATAATTTTGATTTTGCTCAAATATTTCCTCTGGGTTTTTTTGCAGATCATAACCACATGGAAACTTATAGTTGAAAGACCTTTCCTCAAAAGGCTATTTCTTTCCCGTGAGAGAACAGTGTGTTTGCAAATGAAAGATTGCCAAGGTCCCGAAGTGCTTCGTCAGCTCCCTGCATGGGACTGATGCTGGTGAACTCAGCGGACCTTTCAGCATCTTTGATAAACTGCTGCAACTCCTTTTCCTGAATACTTTTGCCCAGATGCTAGGGTGTCATTGATGGCCTGGGTAAAGAGCAGAGCTGGTATGTGCATATCTATTTCAAAATGAGTGTCAAAAACCTTACCTGCTTTTGCATAGCACAGAAGACAGTCTTTTCTCATAAAACAAGTCTGGAAAATGTGATGAACAAAACCAATCACTAAGGTGGCCCAAAGACTCATTGCCAGCAAGCATCCTCTTGCATTTCTTTCTTTATGAAACCTTCTGTAATGGTAGCAATGCCAGTCATGCTAAGCCTGACTAGGGTGCTACCAAGATTGTATAATTTCACATTCTAGCAGGAGTAAAGCCATCCGAAAACACTGAAAAGGAACTCTCGTATTTGCATAAGTTCAGTTAATTATTTTGGTTACTTGGACACTGTGTAAGTAAAGTTTGAGAGCAAATGCAGCTGGGAATATAAGCGCTTTGAAATAATTTGGAGCTTTTTTGTAAAGGAAAAGGGTTAGTTTGGGAATATGAATGTTGAGTCAGGAATCAGTGCTGTTCCTGCTCGTTCAGCTGAGAGTGTTTGCATCTAGCAAATCCGAAGACTAGATGGTGCCAAATTGCCTGGAAGGATAATTCAGAGGTAGTCAGAAAAGACGGAAAACTCCTTGTCCAAGAACAACAGGGTAATATTTCATGAGAAGTGATGCCTTTTATAGGTCACATAGTGTCAGTAGGAGCTCAGGTGTCAGAAACAGGGAAAACTCAGAACTGGCACAAAATGTGTTTTTGGCACCTCTAAAGATCCTCCAAGTTTGAGAAAATGCAAGTATTTACAGGATGATCTATCAAATATGCTCTTCTTATACCCTTAAGCAGGTGATATCTCTAGATGCCTGATGTTGAAAACAAGAAATACATTAATTGCTACACTTTTGGTGTATGATCATTTCGAGTCTGTCCATTGGCATGTGCCAGGTCCACAAGTTGCACTTAAGAAGCAAAAATATACTAAATTTTTTTCCTTTTAATGTACTTTGAGTTCAAAACCTAAAAATATTTATTCAAAATTAAATGTATTGTTTGTTAAGTTTCTCTTTCAGAAACACCTGTTAAGTGCTGAGCTAAATATTTAATATTTAGATGTGTCAGTGTGTGATAGTTGGGTTTATTAGTGCATTCCTAAGAAATCATTACACAAGAGATGCATAACTGATAATATTGTGAAGTATTTTTTTCCTTAAAAAAATCCTTCCAATCTATTTTGCTTGAACTGTTGGTGCACTGTAAGAACAGCAGCTATTCCACAGAGGATGAATTCCTTGAATTGCTTCTTTGTAGTAATCATCAGTACCATGATTCTTTCCAGTTCTCATTAAACTCCATTTAGTTTTCTTTAAAGTAGCAATTCATTGTGAACACAGCCCTCTCCATATTCACTGATTTCGCAATAATATTGAGCACTGATAAGCAATATAATACATTCAATTCCTTCAGATGTTAGTATGTAGCATCCAACTTTGAAATTGCAAGATAGTAAAAGAATTATTTTGAGCTGGATCATTGCCATGTATCTGTCTTGAATAGCACCTCTTGCCTATAATATAGCAGCTTTTCCCAAATCTTCTATGTGTTCCCATATATATTTCTAACTCCGTACTCTGTCATTAGCAGCAGCAGAACAAGTGCACAAGGGTAATTTCAGGAGCAAAACGTACCTTTTTCTTCTGCTTTACTCCCTTTCGCTTTCTTGGCAGCTGTATCTTTTCAGATGTACCCAGAGAGAACGAGAGCTAGTGGGGATCAGAAGAGCGAGGGAGGGCTGATGGGAGACGCTGTACAAGCAGCCCTTTGTTTGTCCTGATTTCTGCCTGTGACTGACGAGCTGCTCTCCAGCAAGGAGTGAGAGGACAGACTTGAAGAGCCACCTTTTTCAGTCACTGCCAGCCTAGTCTAGGGGCAAAAAAATGAGCATATGCCTTCTAGCAGGAAACAATTAGTTCATCCAGGATGTGATGCAAAGGTGTCTCCTCAAAAGAGCGAAGCGTAACATCCAGAACCTCAGAAGAGGAAATGTCCTGTGGAATAACTGTGTCTTGCTTGCGGAGTGTGAGCAGGCTTGGGGGAGAGCAAAGGAGCAGACTTCTGGGGTTGCACAGCTTAGAAGAATGTCTTTTCTGGACAGGTGCCTCATTTTGCATTTGGTGGAAAAAGGCAGACCTAATAAACAATCTCATGTAATGCTTTAATTCTTGACTTTGGGATCTTTTCAGTTTTCTGAAACGGACATAATAAAACCCCCCTTTAATTATTTTAATAAGGCTTCTAGTACAGGATACTCAACAATGCCATGCATCGAGTTCTTTACTGAACAAGTGTTTAATCAAGACATAAAGCATTATACTGAACAGTATTTCAGAGGAAGTTCTTTTAGACTAATACAGCTAATGATCTGGTACCATAAAAGCACATAACAAGGTTCATAAATGGAATTCAAAGTATTACATAGTAATGAGAAAATATTCTTGAGGCTGAAGGATATGCCCTATTCCCATTGCGATTTGACCCTCATTCTGTTATAGTCATCCTGGATCTATTTGGTGATGGGAACAGAGAAGTATGATTGTTGAGCTGTAATTCTTACATTTTCCTGTGTCCATTTTTTTGATTCTGATGTTGTATTGTAAGATGGACTGCTTCTAGTACAGAGGTTTGTTAGGAGCACCTCTGCCTCATTTTTGTGAGGAGTGCCTCTCTACAGCTGGCTCAGTTTACCATTTAATGTCTTAGTGCTTGTTCAGTTTGATTTATTGTATGCCAGAAGGGAGCTAGGGCTTCTGTAAGAAATGCGTGTTCCATCCTCTGCTGCCTCAGCAAAGAGAGTAGGCAAACAGCACAGATGTTTGGAAGCAAACCTTTTGAAACTGAGCCTACCTACTTGAAGTAGGTAGGGTGTTACTCCTCTCTGCTGGAAATGGGCAGCTGGGATGGCAGAGAGCAAGATGTGTGGTTGCACCTCTGCCTCTAAATCAGGTCAGAAACAACAGGAGGGACGTTTTTGCCACTGCCGTTACAGACATAGCAACTTAAAAGGGGAGGGAGGACAGCTGCAGGCAGTGGCTGTCAGAACAGGACAGCCTTGCCTTTTCAGGGTGACAAAATGCCTGGTGCAGCCTCTGCCTTTTTACAGAGATTCTTTTCTGGTGCAGAGCCTGGCTACGGCAGTCCGTGTCTTAAATGAGATTATTGTAATGCCTCTGGGAGTACGCAGTGTTCCAGGGCAGTGTTCTGCTGTGGGAGGAGGCTGTGAGCCTGGTGTGGATGTACATCAGCGGGGGATTGGCTATATATATCAGCAGGGATAAAACTTGAGAGGAGTGAATGAGAACATATTTTGCTGATGCTTTGTCGAATGCCTTTTTAGTTTATTGCAAATAATTTTGGTGTGGATAATTTGAAGTCTTTATCATAAACTGTAATAAAAGTGTATTAGGATTATCCCCTTGCTGTCTAAATTCTTATGGGTTTTCCAGGGGGTATGTGTTTTTCCAGAACACATTTTGAAAGCCCTGTTTGGACAGCAGTCCAGTGAACTGCTAGTTTTGTATATAAAGTGAAGTGTACGGGGCATAGTTTTCACCAGGAAACATCTTGCTGCATTTTGAGAAAAGAATTCTAACGAAGTTAGTGTTTTGCTTGTCTTTTTTTTTTTTTCTGCTCCCTCCATGGTTCCTTGTACGTTGTTTTCAGTCATGGAAAACTTTCAGGAACAAGAGGAAATTTTCTCCCTTGTGATGCTGCTTCAGAGATGTGACTTAGAAGCAAAATGGGATTTAGAGGAAAGTAAAGTTTTGGGGAGTTTCGTCAAGGAAACGCAACCCGGGAGGAGGTAGAAGAAGGCTGCTGTAGGGACAACTAACTCTAAGATGTTAAAATTTGAGGGAGTTTATAGGAAATGCATTAAAAGACTGGGCAGCCTGCAGTGGGAGAAAGCAGTACTTCCAGATCTTGCCTCCTTTCCCCTTTCTTTGTTTTGATCCTGACCCATTGCCCTGAATATCTGTTTCTGTACTGACTCTGTCTCCCTCCTCGTCTCCAGCCCTGATAGCCCTTTCTTTATTTTTCCTTCTGCCTTTCTGCTCTAGCACTGTGTCCCCAGTGGGCTCAGCAGCCGGTGTCTGGCACAGGCTGGCAGGGTGCCAGCTGTGACAGAGGGCTATTGAAAGTTGCAGAGGCTTTATTGTTCCCTACCATGGCATCTGGGCGCTGCAGGAGAACCGTAAGGATATCTTGTTTTTTTGACCCTCCTTCATCTGTGTAGACAGCAATCCTGAATTGTGTTTGACTCCTTTTGTTTAGAGACGTTATTTTAGCTGTACATTTATCTGTGTCTCTGTCTGAAGAGGTATGGCAATATTAGAGGTAAGATGCAAAGTAGAGCTGCTTTTGCTTTTTTTTTAGTTTTTCTTCTTCCCAGTCTGAAGCCAGCAAGAAGTGATGGCCCGTGAGAAGGCAGTGGCAGATGGAGGCAGGAGGTGGTGTGACAAGGTAGCAGCAGCAATCCATAGAAGAAAAGTAGTTTTCAAAGGAGAATGGCCCCTCATAGGGCGAGACAGAAGAAATAAAAGGCAGCATTGAAATTCAGCTGCAAAAACGTGGCTGCCTCTGACACATAGCATTACTGTACACTAAATTTGTGTAACGTGCCTTAGGAATACGATCTTTTTCATTTTTTCATTTTTTTTAAAGTACTCAGTGCAGTCTAAATGTGCTTTGCATTTTTAGCATGGGACACACAGGTTTAGCTTTTTGCTATAAACAAAAACCAGTTTGCATCTTATTTGTATCCTTGATATCAACACTCATCTCTTTGCAGGCTGACAGTGAGAAATACTGATGCATCTCCACTCACATTAAATCTTCTTAAAAGATACCACTTTTACCTATGAGTCAGCCATCTCATTAATATGTAGAGTGTGTATGAGGAGATCTATAAGGAGCCTGATTTTGGCAGATGATGCAGTCTAAACCTGTACTTGAAGATTATAAAAGAATGTAAGTATTGTAGGGATGCATAAAAACCTTGCAGACTTAATGCCAGTAGCAACGACACTGCCAGCACAGCTAAGATATTAACTGCTGTCATCACTTGTTACAGGATCACAGTGTATAGGGTGCCTTGGAATCAATCAGAAGCACAATGCATTTTTAATCAAAGGTAAAAATCTTAGATATTCATTTTGCAAATATAAGTGTAAAACAAATATATCTCATGTTATACGCCTCATGTCGTGTTTTCCATCACTCAAAATTTATAATGTCAGTCAGAAAAAGTATGTGAGAGCAGTTTTTTGTGCTTTTACTTTAGGTGGTTTTAATTTTGTGTCCTTTGTTCACTTGATGTTTTTTTTTTTTTTAGAAAATGTTTGTGCTGTTAAATAATCTACAATTACCTTTGCAATTTTCTCATCTAATAATTTGCTTTGTACCTTGTACTTGCAATATCCTGGAGGATTAATCAGAGTTTTCTGTTTGTTCTGTACAATACTTCTTTTTAATCCAACTTTTCCTCTGTTTCTTGCCTTTCTTGTTGGACACTGCTTTATTTCCAGCAGCTGTCCTCTGTGGAGTCCCAGAGCCCCTCTGTTTCCTCTCTCTCTGATTTTTGGCTTCCTGGTTTTACTGTCAGTTTTCACAACTTTTTCTGGAGGCTGCAATCTGTTCTTGGTAAAAATAAGCGACCCGAAGTACTGGGCTAATCAAAGGCATCTTTTAGTGTTTTTCCTCAGATCAATGGTCTGTTGGCATGCTCAGGCTGTTGCTAATTTCTTCTCTGAAGGCAGAGAGGATGCAGTATATTCAGAACCTGCTGATGTTACGAACTATCAATTCCAGACAGACCAAATGAGTCAATGTTGTATGTGCCTATTTATAAAGTTTGGTGGCAAATGAGTCTGAATGTATTATGGAAAAATTACTCTAAATTGAGAAACTGTTCCCAGCCATCAGAGATACTGCTTGTCTGATCCCTACAAATCTATGCCTGCTCTGATTCTTTGATGATTCAGGATGTTACTGTCTTTTGAGTCTGGTTTTCTACTATTTTGCTAGGAATTAGCTATTGTTACTTAAAAGCACGTGGCCTTGAGAGTGCGGAACATTCTGCAGCTCCTGAAGTTGGTTAGTGCCATGAGTCTGATAGAAAACCAAGAAATATCTTTGCCTCTATCACCTGTGCTAGTTTCTCTGCAGTTAAAGAAAAATGAAAATAAACCTCAAAATCTTTAAACTTTATAATTAAGTTTAACTTGTTTTTCATGGTGGTGATGATTAAGGAAAACTATTATGGCTACTGCACTGACCTTTGAAGTCCCTGACCACATCACTGCTTTTTGCCTGTTCCAGAGTAGCTGTGACCCTGACAAGGCTGCTTGCTTACTGGGCACTCAGCTCTGGAATGCTGCAATGAAACAGTAAAGGCTTGTCCAGCCTTCAGAATTTCACCCCTGCTGCTCATCGGTGTAGGCACCAGCAGTACAGCCAGCAGAGACCTGGGAGTCATCAAGTCTGACTGCGTGAAGCAAATGTATCTTTGCCAACAGGTTTGTTGATCTAGGGAGTAGAGCTTTAAGAAGGAATAACATGGGAGGGACATAGCAGCCCATAATTGGGTGAGGAAGTGGTGGCAACATTGGGAAGCTTGCAAAAGAATCAGGAACAGAGAGAGACCATGCAGTTAGTGAGTAGGCTGCCTGAGTAGGCTCTTCGCTGGAAGAGCCTGGAGAAATAGACTGTCAGGAACATCACGATGTTCAACAAAAGCAAGTGCAAAGTCCTGTACATGGATAAGAATGACCCCATGCATTACAACAGACTGGGAACGGACTGTTTGGAATACAGCTTTGGAGAGTATGACCTGAGGGTCCTGGATGGCACCAACTTGGATGAGCCAGCAATGGACCCTTGCATTAAAAAAAGGCCAACATGTGGAGGCCTTCATGAAGAGGAATGTTATCAGCAAGCTGGGGAGGTGATCCTTCCTCTATTCACTGGTGAGATAGACCTGAAGTGCTGGGTCCAGGTCTGGGTGACCTAGTATGAAAGGGATGTGGATGAACTGGAGTCAACCCAGTGAAGGGCCACAAAGGACTGGAGAGCTGGGACTCTTCAGCCTGGAAAACAGAAGCCAAGGGGAGATCTTGTATTTTTCTCCATCTATCGAAAAATACCTGATGAGTGTTGGATAAAGAAGAGGGAGCCAGACTCTTCTCAGTGGTACCCAGTGACAGGACAAGAGGCAATGGATACCAGCTTGAACACAGGAGATTCCACTTAAAAATCTGAAGAACTTTTTTACCTGTGAGAAAGGCAAAACAGTGCCTACAGAAACTGCGGGGATATCCCTAGAGATATGTGGTGGTTTAATCCAACTTTTAGCGTGCAGGGGGCAGGTTCAATAAAGGTGATGGAAAAATGAGTAGAGTTTGCAGCAGGTAAACAATTTATTACAAGGGGTTTAAATTAGGGAAGTAGGGATAACCCACAGGAGACCCCAAAATTACACCGAAGGACACTCGACATGCAAGGAAAAAAACAAAAAAAAAAA
>VXBA01002385.1:0-34868 GCA_013399895.1 Serilophus lunatus | reverse complement strand
CTGAGTTGTCAATCTATGTTTCAATCTTAATATTTTATCTTTTCGTNGGCTTGCTTGTCCTGCCTGGGAGCTGGAGGGAGGGAGGGTGTGGTGGTTTAGAACCATGACTTCACTATGCAAGGGCTCACTAAAATGACGATGGAAGACTGAACAAAATTAACAGCAGGGAAAACAGTTTATTTGCCCCGGGCGCTTTACTAGGAAACAAACTTCAGGGGAGCCCCCCAAACTTAACACAAAGATAACCCCAGAAAAAACAAACACAAAAAGAATGTGCCGAGGGGAATAGATGGAGTTGCCGCGCGGTCCAAGATCCGGGAAGAGAGGGGACCGCGTGCTCAGCAGCCGGACAGGAAGCCGAAGAGCCCAGAAGCCCTCTGTGCTCAGCCTTTTAAACTGTCCAGGTCTCGTGCAAACTCTGCGTCCTCTTCCCGGCCAAGCTGCCCTCTGGTCGGCCGCCGGCGCTGGACCCCACCTCTCTCTAGGATCACACCCCAAGCAACATGGCGGCTCCCACTGGAGACCGCGTGCTCGGGGCCTCAAGGCACCATCACCTCACTGGCGCAGGCACTCCGGGAATAGCCCAGAGCGACCGCCACTGCCACTCCCAGGGATCCCCCGCAGGAGGGACCCCCTGGGATGGGAGGGGGGCCGCTGGGGTGCCCCCGTGGCCACGCTCCCGAGGCTGCTGCTGCGTCGGGACCAGGGGACCCTGTGCCAGCCCCCTCCCCAGGCAAGACAGAGGCGGAGGGGTTCTGTAAATACTGGCACGCCGGATTGAGGACCCTGGGGGGCCATATGTGGCCCACGGGCCGTAGTTTGAGGACCCCTGGTCTATGGTGTCGAAGTATTCTGCTTATACAGGAATATCAGTGAAAACATTTGGGCTTATGCTGTTTCTCCACTGTGCATGGTTACCCACACAGAGTATATTTCAAAAGTTTTTAAAAATACTTAGATATCTTTTGTTGGTGTCTTTTGCTGTTGCCACTGTATTATTTTCTTAGGTTAAAAGGAGACATGATGAAAAGTAACACAACCAGATGCATGTGATGGACACATGAAAGCCAAAGGATGCACTTTGTTTTACCAAAGGCAATTGTATGAAAATTATGAAAACTTCTGTTGTCAACATGTTAGATTTTTTTATATTGGTGATTTAAGTAGGATTTTTTTTAAGCTGCTATAAAAGACGTCGATATGGAATTTTCTCAGTGACAACTTTTTAGTGAGGAACTACGTTGTATGAGCAATAAGATACAATGTTTACAACTCAAATTTGCACAACTTGGTGTACATTACTAACTAGAAGGTTTTGCAAGAATTTTGTTTTCTATAACCCTTAGCTTTATGTCACTAAATCATTAAATGTATAACATGAATTCCATATGCTGAAAACTTTGGCAGAAAATACACTACTTTAAATCTCATAGAAAAAAATACAGTATAGTCAATCCTTATACTTTAAAACTTTTCACTCAAGGGATTTTGCCAGACCTATTTTTCTTGTCATTCATACTGCAGTTCCATAGAGCTAGTACATTTTTCTAGGAAGTACTTATTACTAGTTTCAAAGAACTTTTTTTTAAAAAACCTTCAAGGATTTGAGTATTGATTCTATAAAGAAAAAAAAGCACCAGGGTATCAAATACAATCAATGTACTGTTTCTGACAGCTGATAATTTGTATGCTAAGGAAACGGCTTTAACTCACCACAACATCCTTCCTTACATCAATGAACTCTTAAGTAGTACTTTGTCTAAAGAACATTTTTCAACTGTTTCCCAGGTACGCATCTTGATGATGAAACCTTTGGTACTTCTTACATCTAACACTTAAGTGGAAGGGCTGATAATAATTTGTCCTTCTTTGCATCTTGGATATTGCTTGTGACTTGATCTGTACATTCATGGATTCACTGCTAGTACTATTGTCATGTCAAATCAGGAGAAAGGAATGTCATGGGCTTTCAAACATTCTCCTGCCAAAGTCAGCATCTAGAAGGTTATCCTGGGGAAAATCCATGCTTCAGTGTCCAGATAATGTAGTCTAACCCACTGTGAACCTGTGGCTGCTTTTTTCAGATCCTTGGGGTGGGAAGTGGAGGATAAACTTGCACTCATCTTCTGCCAGAGAAGAGCTTACTGTACAGAGATAAGGTTTGGTCTGAGCTAGGAAGATGGTCCTGCATTCATCATGGCCCCTCATCTCCTTTTCTCCTTTGCCTATATATAAAAAAGAGCTTTCCACAAATACATGGGATAGATCTTTACACGAGACTGCACACAGTTTTTGCTTCTGTTCTGTGCTGAGGTCAGATGCCCACATTTTTCCTTGGCTTTTTAAAATAGACATTTTATATCTGTATTTGTTTCTAGACAGGCCAACTTTTTACAACAATAACAATTCAAACATCACAGGCTTTGACAAAAGTAAAGGTTTTGCCTGATATTAGATCCATTTGCAAGTGGAAAATACATTGAATTTGTTCCTTTTCAATGAATCAATTCAGAAAACAAAGCAAAGCACAGATTTGGAGATTTCTGAAACTAGTTGTGAACATTTTGCACAGCCCTGTGTAACAGTAACTTCATCTTGACACAGCCCAGTTGTTCGGGTTCTTTATTTCAGGCTTCTTTATTACATGCACCTGTTTCAACTAACTCATAGCTGTTTCTGAAACTCCTGACTGGCCTGCAGCCAGGACCACTCTGCGTGTTCCCACAGTAAATATGATCTAGGTCTTTAGAGGGCTCATAGGCATGTGACTAATATGAAAGTCCAGACAGATAAAAGCTTTCCCCTTACTTCTGGTCAACAACACTGCCTGTTTACTTCTGGTTCTGCTATCAGAAATTTTGGGAGAAGAGATTGTTCTTTGAAAATGTCTTCTACACAGGCTACACTTCAAGTTCACAAGTTCAGAGGACTTTTGCACTGGTTTGGATTTCATTACGACCAATTCATGCAACCCTGTACTGACTAATCTTGTTTGTCTAAATTCATGGTAAAAAATGTGGACCTCTAATGACATCAACAAATAAAAATAACCATCTAATTTAACAATAAGTATACTATGCAGTTGAATGTAAATGTAGAGGTGCATTTTCTATTTGCACTTTCATGTTGGCTCTAGGTAAGATTAGGTAAAGTAAAGCTTTAATAAGAAAATATGATATGCTCACCTTATTTGTGGGAAAAATTAGGCTTTGTAAGAGATTGGCTGTAAAGTGAGGTTTAGATTAACAAGCTCTCTGGAGGAGGATTTGCCCATTGAGTTGCACTGTCCACAACTAGTTGCCATATTTTTTTTTTGCAATAGCCACACGCAAAAACATTTCTCCCTCTCTAGCAACAACCCATAATTTCAACATCTACTCAAAAACTAAAATTAGAACTACCCTTTGTTAGATTCATTATTAAACTTTCTTCACACAAATTCATTTTTAACAGAAAAACATTATGAATTTGTTTCCCCATTTCCTAAAACTTTTTTCTTTTCCTGAAAGACACTAAGGACATATATTTTCATGTGTCCCAAGATTATTTTTTCAGAAAACTCAGCACATTAGAAAGTAGCTGCACATATTCTATAGGATTTTTTATAGGATTTTCTCTATGATGGAGATATCAATCACAAGGAGCAGACAGACTTTAACTGCAGGCATGGAGGGAAGCTCTTAACGGGGTATTTTTCCATTCTGCAGCTCTGTGTTTGCATGAAAGCAAAATGTGATACTTGGTGAGATCAGAAAATCAGAACCTGAATCAATAATACTGCAGTTGTTTTGGGGAGGGTCAGTTTAAAGAACCAGCACTAAATTGAGATTTAATGGAGTTAAAGGAGAAAATCTGCACCGTAGTTATTTTACTGTTAGTAAACATACTTTGCTAATCATTTGGGAGAAAACAGATATATTGTCTCTAATTGTAAATGCCAAAACATTTCTGAATGCTATAAAACACTTAGGAAAAAATAGATTTCCCTAAGGTCTGTACAGTAAATTTGCTTATTAAATTCTACAACTAATGAGGAATGCACATAGCCAAAAAAGGGGGTGGACAGAGGAAGAGAGTAAAAATTTCAAGAAGTGAAATTCAATTTTATTTTTGTATTAAGAGCCTTATTATCCAATTCTTTGACCACATCTATGCAGAAATCAGGATAGTGGGAAACAAAAACAATGAGCCTGAAACTGCTGCTGAATCTGCCCAGATTGCTGGAACTGTTTCATTTACTCAAGGTACAAATGGCCTTTGACAGAAGCAGAATGCCTCCTCTGGCAGCTTGTCCCACTCCTTGCTGTGGGTCACCCTCTGACAGACAAGCTGGTGGAACAGAGTTTGCTTTGCTTTCCATTCTAGTCACTAATTACAATGTTTTAAATGGGAAAGTGAGTTTGATATTTAAAAGATGAGACGTGGAATGAGAATGATGCCCCATTTTATCAGTTCTGACTGCAGAAGACCAATAACCAACAGCTTCAGGGCAGAGCACCTTCTCAGTGAGTCATTGCTGTAGAGGATTGGTAAGACTAGACAAATCTGCCAGAGCATGGTTACTGGTAGTCAGTGGTTTCTGTCTAAGATTTGCTGAGGTTCTGAGACCTTAGCCTCTGTTTCAGTCTGCAGGCAGGAGTGTGTGCAAAGGACAGAATTTTCTGCCCTCTCTCTTCCAACTATCTTCCTACCAGTGTGATCTTTTCTCGTTTTGTTACTTCCTGCCTTACTTAGACTAATCCCTCCTCTCAGCCTCCATGTCCATTTCATAGCAGTATTTCCTCATTGCTTCCCTCATCCCCCTCTTCCCTTTCTTTTTTTCATCCCAAGCTATTTCCATTTTTCTCTGACCAGATCTTTTATTAACTCATACTGATTCTCACAACAATAGAAGCTAAAACATTAGAAGTCTATTTATCAGTTGCAGATATTTAACATTTACTGTCCTGTGTTCAAGATCATCTTTAAAGACTTATTTGTGCTTTTCTCTGTGTTTTAGGAGCAGGTCTTTTGTATGGAATGGATGCTGAAGAAATGCAACAGCTGTATGTTCTTTTTTTTATCCTTATTTGAGAGCCACTTCTATTTATTTGTTTGCTTGCTTGCTTGCTTGTCATCTTCTAATAGTTTCTTTAGAAAAATACTTTGAAACTCAATTTTAGAAGACTTCATATGGAACAGAGATGTTGATGTTGCTCATCTGCATTCAGCCAAAGGCTATTAGGCATGGTTACCTCAGTGCTTACACACAATTGCATGTCTCCAAAAACAGTGTTGGATCTGGTGCCTATATATTTCTCCCTGTTCCCACATCAGAGATATGTCTGGACCTGTAAAAATTAAGAATGTAGAACTGAGAATCAATAAAAGATTGAGTATTAATATACTTTCCATCTGTATGAAGAACTATACATTGTTGATGTTTCCTCTCCTTTCAGGTGATTTTTAGCCTGTGTTATTTGAGATCACAATGTTATGCACGTTCCACACCTGCAAAGGGTAACATAGGATGACTACACTGAAAACTATAGAAAAAATATTTACATAAAATGAAAAATGTTTCCAACAATAACAAGGCATCAGAATTAGGGAAATACATTTTGAATTACAATTTCATCTTTTTACTGAAATTTCTGGTGATTGTTTTGGTTAAATACATTATGATATTAATGAGGTACTATCAAGTTTTAAAGCAAGAAGAAAAGGAGTTATGTAAACACAATGGTCAGTAATAAATTACTAAACTGTAGTCTAAATGAGCTGAAATATGAAATGATTGGTGGACTAGTGTTAGTAGCAATTTGTATGCAATGTCTGTTTGACTCTTTCAAAGAAAGATGGGGGAAAAAAGTGGGTTGAGGGGGTGAAAAGTTGAAATGCAAAGAACTTAGGAACTAGGATGTGACATACTGCTGAATAGAGTACTAATCTGTAAATTCAGTTAATTCTAGGTTAACAAAAAAGGGTTCTGTCTATTGCAAACTATTTATGTGGTTCCAGTTACTGCTTTGATATGGGGTGCTGGGATGGTGGTTTGGGTTATCCTTTTGGGTTGCACTTCCTCACATATATAGGTGGTTTCATGTTTTATATCCAGTAGCAGATTGAGGTAAAATAAAACATAAGCATCTTTATTAAGAGGAATTAGATAACACAGGACTACTTTTAAATTTTGTTTCCTCCCAAAAAATAGTGTTTCTGAGTCAAGGTCTTTCTCACCTGCTGCCTTTCTGGCCCCATGACTTGTACATTCCTAGGAGTACAGACCAGCTTTAGGAGGAAATGATGGTGTCACACAAAATCCTATTAGTTCAGATTCTCAGGGTACCTGGGGCACAAACACTTCTGGCTGCAGATCTCTTAGACAGTAATTTAAACCACTAGGATATTACATAGACATATATTCACGCACAGAATCACAGAATATGCCAAGTTTTAAGGGACCCAGAAGGATCATTGAGTCCATGTCCTGGCCGTGCACAGGACCATCCCCAAGAATCACACTTTTGTAATCAAGAGTATCATTCAAATACTTCATGAACTCTGTCAGGCTTGCTGCTGTGACTACTTCCCTGAGGTGCCTGTTCCAGTGCCCAACAACCTTCTGGGTGAAGAACCTTTTTCTAATACCCAATCTAAACCTTCCCTGACACAACTTTATGCAGTTCCTTCAGATTCTGTCACTGGTCAGCACAGAGAAGAGACCAGTGTCTGCTGCTACTCTTCCTCTCCCCCAGGCAGAACAGGCCAAGTGACCTCAGATACTCCTCATACAGCTTCCCCTCAATATCCTTCACCATCTTTGTTGAACTTCTTGGACAGTCTCTAAGAGCTTAATACCTTTCTTATACTGTGGTGCCCAAAACTGCACACAATATTAAAGGTGAGGCTGCACCATTCCTTCATCTATGTTTCTGTAAACAGAATGTTTACATGTATGTTTCTGTTGCCCAGACATACCCTCAGAATAAACTCCTGTCTTCCAGAGTGAAAGGAAGGTCTTGTGATACACTCTTTAATGTCTTGCTCAGTTCTAGATGTTTGTGTTGGCTTTTGAAAATACCTTGTCCATCCATGGTTAGGGAGATGTTAGGTTGTCTAAACTGCTTTGATTTCCATTCTGGCTAACAGTTTTGGGCTCACAGTATTCAGGAACCTTTATTTGATTGCAGCTGTCTTTACATACAAGAAAATAAACAAAGATTCTATAGATAATGAATTTCCCTTGCACAGGTAACAGTTCACAAATAATGTTCAATTAAGCATTCCTCTTGCCTACTTCTAAACCATAATTTCATACAAGCTTCTTGTTTTTTTCAACTAGAAAAATATAATGTGCAAGTTTTGTTAAAAACAGCAATGTGCTTTGATCCTTCCATTTGTGCAAACTGAGAATGTTATGTAGTAAAGAAAATCAGAAACAATACACCTCCTTTTGTCTCCAGCCCTCTGACATGCTCAGAGATCTCATTGACATGAAGTATGCATAATTAACCAACAACCTCTCTCTGAGTACGCTTTTTCAGCATGTTTGCCAATGGAAGTCTGCAACCTACTACTAAGTGATTTCTCATGCCAAGGTCAGGGATCAAATAACGGGTAGCTTAAATGATCCAGTAGTCAGAAGACTTTCCTCAAAAGAATGTTGCCTTTTCTCCCTGCATCTCTAGCTTTGTCAATAGAACAGCTTCTTATTTTGTGAAGAAAGGCTAATAAGGACACTCTAATGAAAACTTTGATGAGATAATTTTTAGGACAAAAGTTCTATCTGACTAAACATAAAAACAACCCATTTTATTTACAGAAATTATATTAGATTTTTATAAATATGATGATTTGGTGATATTTTTCTTTCAAACTTATATAATCTATTTTCTAACAATCTTTGAAAATGGAAGTTCCTAATCAAAATCACATTCATATTAGTAAGGTTTTTTATTGAGATTTAAAGTGTGATTAATCTAATATCACGTCTTCAACAGCAGCTGGTAAATGGAACCTTCTAGTGACTTCCTTTGAGTTCTTTTACCAGTGAATCCAGGTATGCCTTTCTTTCAGCTCAAAGCTGAGTATGTGCCCCATGCACTTCAGCCCATGAAGAACCCACAGTAGAGCAAGGAAAGACTGCAAGTGGGAAGGAGCAGAAAGAGAAGCTGCTACATATTGAGTACTGAGTGAAGGACTGACTGATGCTGCTGAGCGGTTGAACCTATGGACTGCTGAGATATCCTTCAAAGTAAAAGAAGATAAACAAGACTCTCAGCTCCTGGGGGCACTGGTATCCAGGATCTGCTCATCTGGGAAGAAGAGAGCAGTCTTGAAATAGTGGAGTATGTACTGGAGGACAGACTATGCAATCCTAAACCAAAGATTTTAACAATTTCTATAAGGTCCGTATTTTCTTCACTTGGCTCAAATATGCAGCCAGGCATAGGTCTGGAACAATGAATAGTCCTAAGTACAAAAGGGGAATCGATAGGAATAATGCCTAGCAAAGGCACTATCGGTTAGTTGAAGGAGTATAAGGAAACGGAACAATACACAGTGATAGTATTCCCTTTCTACCGTTAAGGGATTTCCTGAATCAGAGGACAAGCCAGTAAGGCATCTGTCCTCCACAACTTTGTCTAAATGTTGCATACAACTGCATATTTGCCTCCTTGTCCGTCTTCCTGTGGTGACAAATTTCAGCTATGTGTCGGAAGGGAAGGAGGGGAGGAGAAGGGAGGAGAGGGGAGCGGAGGGGAGGGAAGGGGAGGGAAGGGATAAAACATGTCCAAATGGGCCTATGTTGTTGACTTACAACCCAGAACAAGGATGTTTTTATTTTGGAGGTTTTTTTGTGGGTTTTTTTTTAACTATTTTTCTAGGATTTTCTAACATTAACATTGCATTTCTATAACTGCTTAGTATTTAAATATTTAAATCTATCTGTAATGAATCTAGTGTTTCCTTCCTGAGTGATAACACTTAGTTGAAAATGCATATTTATTTATTTATTTTTCTCCTTCTATGTTTCTTTCTGGTTACTCAGATTGAATTTCACCTGCTTTTTTGTTACTCAGCGTCCCAATTACCATGTGATGCTGCTGCATTTCTACTCAGTCACCTTTGACTGTCCTCAGTAGTTTTGTTCCATTGGCAGGGTCTGACTCCTGAGTTTTATACCACTTTTGTGTCAGTCCCAGATATATAGAATACAATACAACAATAAGTCGGTCATGTATTCACACCAAGTGTTTCTAAGTTCCTGAGTGGTTAGGGGTCTATCTGGTAGAGGTCCTAGTCATGTGAAAGGTCTTTCAACTTTCCCATCATCAGACCCCTAAAAACTTCGAGGCTTCTCACCTTTTGTTTTGGCAATAGTGACAGTCTTGGAAGAATTTTCTATGTCCTTTATCATATAAACACTAATTTCATGATGAGCACTGCCTTCAGAGCTCTCAAGCAGGAAACTCCAGAAGGTATTCTGGTTGACATGGGAAGCAGTGTAGCTTGGTAAAAGTCTAAAGAAGAGAGGAAATTTAAGAATTTTAATGTGCAGATATGCAAATGTGCCTTTATTTTTAGCTGTTTGGATTTTCCTTTCAAAACATAATGCCTTATCTTATTGAGGCAAAAACTGACAGTGCCCTCACAGAATGATAGAGTCTGCAGTCTTTTCTCTTTAGATGTCTAAAAACAATTGAAAAAACAATTGAATAGCAATGTACCTTAAGTCCTTCACTGAGAACATCTTTATTCTCTAGTACAGGTAGTATAATAGAAACAGGAGAAAAGGTCATTTAGTGGTAGAAAACATCTAAGAAAATTAGAGTCAATTTTTTTCAAGATACTGCCGCTTTAGTGTATTGTTGAAGTAAGAGTCTGTAATTTGTAGAAGCTGGCATATATAGGAATATATCCCAGGACTTGTGGCATTCACTCCTCACAGAATTGGGCCCATATTAGTGATTTGTTTTTGAACTTTTAAAATTAAAGGTCCTATCTTCCCAGAAAATTATCAGAGTAAACTATATTATTTCCAGAATATACACATTGTAGGTACAGACTTTCCTGAAAGGAAATATTTTATAGTAATTATTACCAAAAGCATGATTCTGTGATTTCTGGGAACAAGAGACTGCTGGAAAGGAACCAAGTTATGTGTTTAGGTATTTTACATGCACAGCAAGGCTGAAATTTTGTTTATTTTAAATGCATATATTTTTATTAATGCTGGGCATTAGGTTGTGAGAAGATAAGAACCTTCACTGTCTTTTATAAGTTAATTAAATTTGGGGCTGCTCATCAATTTGCAGATTTGGATTCCAGTTATATGGGGGTATTTCATAGCCAGCTACTGAGTTTCAAGGTCTTTTTTTAGCTGAAAGACCAAGCTGAAAGAAAAGTCCTATTTAGAGTATGCCAAAGTGGTGAAATGAGGAGAGGATTTTGGGAAGAGATTACAGATGAATATGATTAGATGAATTATTAGGAAAACACTTTCTAATCATAAGGATTACTAACCTACAGAACAGTGTCTTAAGGGAACAAATTCAGTAGCAAAGGAATCTACTAGCAGAAATACAAGCCTTAGTCTTTGCTTTCCCTATGATTTGTGTTCCTCACCTTTCAAAATGTGTTCTTTGCATCAACTGCATTTCTATTTAAAATATATATATTATAAATAAATATACATATATAAAGATAAACACACACATACACATATATATACATACACCTTTAGTCCCCTCCTTCTTCCCACCCCATTGCTTCCACAAACACAGCAGCTACAGCATTTAGTTTTTGTGCAGAGTTCCTGGGACAAGGTCAGTTCACCACGGTCTTGACCAAGCAACATTTATTCATGTAACTTATCTTACTCTTAGACTCAGTCCAATCTCTCCAATCTCCCATGTTCAAATCAACAGTGTGTAAGGAAGTAACGACTTCCGTGGTAGTCACTGTTAAAAGTGCTGGGCTCTAATATTGCCTTTTATAATGATAAATTAAACAGCTTCTGGGCTGAGGATTGCAGCAGCCATACTGTTTTTCAATAATAAGTAAATTTTCAGTGTGGATTTTTATAGCAACTTTCCATTTTCATTTTCCATTTTCCTATTATTTTTGCTAAACACATGTTTTTATTTTCATCATCATTTCTTTAAAATTTTTAACTAGTTTTCCTATTTTGTGTAATTCAAGGCTTAATGCCAATTTCTGACACTTCTTAATTATTGTAAATGCATCCTTACAATTGTCAGTGCGCTCACAGATTGTCAAAGATGCATATCAATGTTGATTTGCCTTGGAGTGGGTGTTCTCAAGCAGAATTTTATTTTATTTTTTTTCCTACATTCTGTATCATTCTGAGTCTTGTCATTCTCTCTTCTTCTTTTATAGACGTAAAGCCATGCTTGTATTGTTTCCCTTCCTTCTGTGCGATTTGTTCTCTGTTTTGCCTTTGCCACCACCCATATCCTGAAGACCTTAAAAGTAAAAATAATTTCATGTGTGGTAGGATTTCTACTCTTTTAATTTAGTATTTTAAATTTAAGATATCTAATGTGAAGGTCATCTGATAAAATGCAGTTACGTGCAGTTTCAACATTTCATTTGTATCGTTCTTTCACATGATTATTTTTGATTTAAAGAAGGTATCTAAAGCAAATCAGATGAATTCAGTCTAAAAAGTTCTTTTTTCTCTTCATTGTGTATGTCATCAGCTGGACGTATGTAACTCTTATTCATTATTTACACTACTCATTCAAGCTTCTTTTCCACGGGAAGACAATACCTGAGGGAAGCATTCTTGTCTAGCTTTGATGCTTACCAGGATGGGATAAATTGGCATGTTGAGATTCTTGTTCCCTCTGCACTGACAATTAGACAAGGTGATTAAAGCTAATGGAGATCTTGCTTAATATACCTGAGACTCAATCCTCTGTTAAGGATGCAATGATCCTTTTTTCCATGGGAAAAGAGAAGAGACTCCATAGAGGACTCTTTGTCCTTTAGGTTTTGCACAAACTATTCCTCTGAGCACACACATGCACTTCAATTGGCTGCAGTGGGCGGATGGCCTGTTGTGATAATCTGTCTGACCTCTTCACTGGAGTCACGAGGTCCTCTTGAATTGGTACCTGGCTGTACTATGAAAACTGTCAAATCTTGAGTTACATATGTTGTATATTGCAAGTGTTAGTGAACTTTGTCTCAATGGGTAATTGCCACTGCTTTTAAACAACATGGTTGATTTCAAGGCTGTCTCTTGTTGACCTTTCACTTTCATCCAATGCAAAACTGAAAATCCTTATGCTACATGTGACCTCATTAAATCTTTAGCAATAGTACACATTTTCCAGTTCTCCCTAATTTGTCTTCATCTCATCTTCAGTACATGCTTTTTTCAATGCAATAACACATTCTTCGGATGTAGGTACTGGGACTGGACTCGTTGCAGTAATAGCTGCACGAGAGGTAATATGATCCCCTTACACCTACTGCATATTTCCCTGCTCAAAAACACCAGAATCATTTCAGGTCTTTTCAATCACAGCATAACAGCACCAGCTTAATGGGAGTAATTTTTTTCCCATCATGGTTCTTTCTTAGATAACAGTGCCTGAAATAATTTCTCATTTTTGAAGTGTAGCCTGAGTTGATTCTCCTTACACTTCATAAAATATATTGTTTCTGCTTGACTTATTAAAGGGTGCCAGTGACACTTTTGGTGTAGTGTTTAGCATTCTATTGGCTTTTTTTTTTTTTTTTTTGTCACCTAAAAACTTCATGAGCAAACACTTATTTTTTTCTTACAAATTCTTATAAAAATATTTAATGCTGTATCATAGAGAGACAGTTTCTGTGGGCTTCATTTTAAAAATTCTCAGTGATGGTTTTTTATTAAAGTTACTTTTAATTATGGAAGAAATTATGGAGAAATAAAAATCCTTTTCTCAGGGAACTTCTGTTTTTTTTTCCTACAAAATCACTTGAGAAATCTTCAGTCTACATAAATAAAAAAATAATTAAATAATGCTAACAGAATGTGCAACATAAGAATCTTTCTTCCTGGATTTGATATGCCAGCTGTATCTATAATTTGACATATAGAAATCTGAATAACAAAAGCATGAGGTACGCTAATTTTCAGAACTTGGTTAAGTCAGCTCACAGTTAGTGCTCCCTGGATCTCACGTAATTTCTCTACAGTATCTTCCATACTAAAAACAGATTATAAGCATATGGCAGTTAAAGAACAATCATATCAACATATGGGGCATGTAAGTTCATCATGGGGGCAAATGTCACAACAACCAAGCAGACTCATCTTGGGAAGACTGGAACAGTCCGAAAATACTTTTCTACATACTCAAGGCACTGTCAGTGACTATTCTGTTTACAAGTCCTGATACTGCTTCATTTTCCAATACAATTATGCTGACTTTGTAACATTCAGTTGCAAACGTATACTAAAATATTTTTTTTTTTGCTATTGTTATTATTAAATTTGGCAATTGAATTTATAGATACCGAACTTACATCCTGAGGAAAACAGTCTTTTATACATGTAATTACAGTTAACTAAAGAAAGCTGCTCTTCAGATTTTACAGACATTTCTAGCCATAAAACATAGCTATAGTGTTATTGATACACTTACTGTCGTAAATACAAGCTTGTTTGTGAATTTTGAATTCAAAATCTGATCCCATTTTTCATTCCTTGAACGATTTCTCTCTGTTTCCTTTCTAAATATGTAGACATAGTATATACTGCATACTAGAACTTCTACACTATGCACCCCCTCTTAAATAGATTTCAAGTTTCTATAACTGCATCCTGAAACAAACTTACCTTTATTTTTATTATTTTCATTTTATGCCCAGTTTGACTTACATATTTTGTATGAACCATTCAAAAAATACAATTACCAACTTTAGTGATCACAACATAATTCTCCAAGAATGCAAACAAAGCAACTCAGAAAACAGGTCGCATAACCAGAACACTAAAACAATATAAGCTTTTGCTGGAAGCTCAGATGAATGATTCATTTGGAACCTCTTAGGGATTTTCACAGTATATCATGGGCTTAGTCTAAACTTTAAAAGAGAAAAAATGGCAGTGATGCCAAAATTTACTACAAAAGATCTGTTCTTCATGAATAAATAATTATTCATATTTACTATCTCCTTTCCCAAAAGAATAAAGAAAAAAAAATCCCACTAAAAAAAAAAAGAAAAAAAAAAGCCTGTTGAGAAGTCCAAGGCAGACTGCCAAAGACAGCATTCAAAATTAGAGTTAGTTAAAATGAGAGGGGTTGGAGTTGTGTAAGTAGAGACTTTGCAGCATGGCAGGTCACCCTACAGGCACATGTGTCACTTTTTTTCCCCTCTAAATATAGAAAAGAAATAAGGAAAGTAATTGTGGCTTTGTGGGTTGAGTATTGACCTGGATTTGGTTCCTGTTCTGCTTCCAGTCTTACTTTGAAGAAATCACTGAGGGTCAAACCACATTTGATGTTAATGCAGCACAGTCAATAAAGTCATGCTGCTTTAATCCTTCTGAAAATCCTGTTGGTAATTTTTCTGTGCCTCAGTTCCTTACATGTGATATTATAGCTAATATTATTTCCTTCTGGCCCTTCGTCAGTCTTGTCTATTTACACACACACACAGACACAGAGAAAAAAAAGCTCCCTATATATACTTAATTGTCTTAACGACTGTGTGTTTACACAGAATGAGGTCTGGACACCCTTGTCCATGTGGTAAAGTGAAGGACTATGCTCAAGGACATGGCAAAGTTTATGCTCCATTTTCCAGTGCTGCTAGAAAGCCATTGTTTCTCTGCTTTTTCTGTCACTGGTGGTGCTTTGGCTAGCACCTATACAGGAATGCACTAAGCTTCACTAGTAGCTGAACAGATAGTCTGTATCCTGAAAGGCATGTAAGTTTTGTAGGTATTTTCTTTCTTTCATGTACTCCATGGTCCAGGCTGGACATCTAGCGGATCACTACAGTCATGATTTGCAGTCCTCAGAAAGTTTGAGATACCTTGGTCTCTCCTTGGCCTCTATAGAGCCAGACTCAAGTTTATAGATAACGACTGTGCAGTTCTGGATATCTGTTTCTCAAGTTACATTGTGATTCAGCATCCAGGGATTTTGTCATTGCTTTTCTTTACTGAACTGAAGACTGGTGATGCACAAACCAAACGATTTAGGTGTGAAATTTCTACCCTATCTTAAATACTTCTAGTTTCTTGAATCCTGAGAGGATACAGCAAGGAAGAAGTCTCCTCACAGGTAATTTGGTTGGGTTTTATGTTTGCTTGTTTGTTTTGGAGGGCTGTTTGTTTGAGTTTTTTGTTTTTGTTTTTGAGTTTGGGGTTTTTTCAGTGTCTAGGAAGCAGACATACGAAGGCAATGGAAATGAGATGGAGTTTTATTCACAGAGTTACATTAATGTATCTCACTTCCAGAAGAAAAAAAATCACTGTCACTAGGCAGAACCAATGAAGACTAAAGGTATAGAAATATATTCAGAGCATTGATATAGAACCTGCATATTCTTCCTTAGATAAAATTCTTTGAATTCTTTGCAGATTTTGTAAAATGCAAGAGAACAGATAGACCGCTTTCATCAGATCTAATTGTGTTGCCTACCAGAAATTTATGTCTTATGAAAAGTAGAAGTTTCACAGTAGTTGTCTGGTTTTATTTGGTTTTGTTTAATTTGTTTGCTTGTTTGTTTCAATGCAATGACAGAATGTCCTTGCCTAAGGAAGCCAATACTTTAGCTTCTAACAAGTGACAAGTAAACATATGGACAAAAGCAAATCTGTATTCATTAGAAAAACTATAGACTGTACTGCAGCACAGTAGTCAGCTGTGCCAGTAATTTTGGCATTCCTTTGCAAATTAGCCAGGCTTTGTGAGTACAGGTCTACTTTACTGCACAGGGGGGCTTTCAGCTCTTGGAATCTGGCAGGGGTTCAAGATCAAAGTGGTTCTTTGAACCCACTTGTTAGCCATGCAAAATAAACACAATCCACCTTGCAATAAAAAGCATCAGTGAAAAAAAAAAAAAAAAGAGAACAATTTTTTAAAACACTTCAAATACAAATTCAGTACTTTCATTATGGCTACAAAATTAGAATAAGGAGAAAAATTATTAAAATGCCATAAAAATGATCCACATTTAAAAGTTTGCTACAAAGACAGAGAAGTAACTTCTAATTTTTTTTCCATGATCCCAATTGCAGACAATGCTTTAAAGCACAGAGAGCATCCTGATGTTGCCATAAAAAGTTCCCTGGCTAATTATTTGCCAGTACAACTGTTCACTTCCTCTGGTGGATTTACGCTAAATCCTGTTATTAGTCTTGCTCTGCAATTGCCATTGTCTGTGACTGGAAGCAAGGCTCAAAAGCTACAGTCAGCCTTTTATTACAAAACATGTGAATGGAAGTTTGACCCAATGTTCGACCACTTCCCCTTTTGGTTTTATGTAAGCTGATGAGCCTTTCCCTATAAATCACTACGTTGAAATGAACTTTTATGCTTTTTCTTCTCATCTTGCAACCCTGTAGAGTTTTGGGTTTAGTCTGAACGAAACTTTTTTTTTTTGTTTGGTTTGGTTTGTTGCTTGGTTTAGGGTTGGTTTTTTTAATAAGGCATTTTCTTTCATTCATCTTTATTCTTTTTAGTTTGTTTTTTTTTTTAAAAAAAGAAGTTTTTTAGAATCTTTTAATTGCAAACTGTCGAGGTCTTCTACATCATGGGAAACAAAACAAATGCCTGAAGTCCTGAGAACAGTGTAATTCTTGAATCCCTTTGTACTTAAAAAATAAGCAAGGGCCATCCCTTATAAGTATACATAGTTTAAAGCATAATTTAAAAATAGGTTACTGACAAGTAAAGCTCAAAACCAGTTACTGTACAAATAAAATTCTCCATAGAAAAAGCAGGCTGGCCATGTACTTGTCTTCAGGATTTTATACTTTATGTGTTCAGGCAAAATTTGGCACACTTTTTTTATTGGACAATAAAAGATTGCTAATGTAAATACATAGAAATGCAGGGATGAAAACTATCTGTATGACTAAAACATATCTCAGAGGTTTAGTCACTACAGATGGACGACCTAGTCCTGTAGTCATCTGTGAGAATAAAATTGTCTTTAAAGTGATAGAACCAAGTATTCAGTAGAGGCAAAAGTAGATTTACTTGCATAATTATGTCGAAGTTAGTCACCTGTTTTTGTTGGCAGTTGAGTCACATACCTGTTGTTCTTTTTCATTTAAATTTAAATTAAATTATTTAAATTAAATCAGCCCTTGGAACTAAAACTTATTATTAAAGTATTATTAGTAATCTTTTTCGTCCTCATACCAAAATAAATTGGAATACTTGAACTTAAATGAATGTGGTTAAAATCCCTTTTTCCTTAATTATATTCATGGAGATTTTCCACTGAGTGCAAGAATATAGTAAAATCAAATTTGCAAGCAAGTGAAATAGAGGTGGGTGCAGGGAATTGTCAGAATAGTTCCTATCACATCTCCAAAGGAGCAAAGGAAATCTTCCAATGATATCTAAAGTATTTTTGTACCTATATGATAACTGATTGCTAAAAAATAATAGGGTAATAGATTTTTCTTTAAAAAGCTAATCAGAGATCTCCAGAGGAAAGCATTTATACTTAGCAGCTACATATGCCAACATGTATAAAGTAGCAGGCTTTGAGCACCTCTCTCCAACTCATTCCTGCTACCAAAACAGCTTCTTTCTTTCAGATCCAAAGTCTGATGTGCCTTGTCCACATTCATACTAAATGCAACATCTTTATGAAGGCTGCAGGATGGATTTATCCATATTTATTCACCGAGATGACCACTACATGTGTCTCTAGACAGGTGACTATTTCATATTCACCCTTCAAACTCAAAACACACCAGGAGCTAGGAATTCAAACCACTAAGGTAGTGTTCATGAGGAGTTTATTAAGAGTTGGCTACTACTTGGATTAACAGATAATTTGTCATGTTAATCTACTCATACATCCTGTTGAGCCAAATGCTGTCTTCCCTGACTCAAGCCTAAAGAACTGGGCTTTGCTCAAGGGCATACCACAGGCACCGGGAGAGTTTGCTTGATTTTTTTTCTCCCTTCCAGTGTCACAAAAGAGTGAAAATGCTGTGGCTATTACCACCACTATAATATCCCCGAGAGTTTTGCTGTGAGCAAAGCCCACCTCCCAGCAGAAAGAGGAGCAGGATTTTTACCTTTATTTTTTTGTGATTTTAAGCTGTTTATGTTTTAAGACTTTTATTTTTTTAAAAAATTTTTTTACTTGCTTTGACTTCTGTTTTCTTTCTCAAGTATCTTTTACAGATGTTTTTTCAGCTATTTGTTAAGAAGCAATACCTAAAAGATATTATATTGTGTTGTGTAAACTGCTGATCTAATTTGAGGAGAATGTATTTAAAAAGAATGTTTTACCTTCCTGAGAAAGTCACTTTTCTTCATGTAATATGAAGCACCCATCATAATTTCTATAGATTTTGTTGACAACTACTGCTGAGCATAGAACTCATCAGCTTCTGACTTCTTGGGAAAGAGCTCTGCCAACAAGGCTACACCTATTCCTCATGTTAGCCAATGCTTCTGCCTTCTGTGCTGAATCTTCCTCACAGTGAAACAGCAGCAACTTGCTCTGTTGCTGTCAGTGGGATGAGGATCAGCATGCCTTTGTCTGTGGGAAGATCACAGAATCTGTACCTCCTAAATCCAAAAGCAATCTGGCAATTTGGTAGACATGCTAAATCTGACAAATTTGCTCTATTGCCTTGTCCACAAAATTCCACAATATTCCACAAAATATTAGTTTGTATATTTTATGTGAAAGGGGGATGTCGATCCTTTGTGGAAAGTGAGTTTTAGTTCCTAATTAAACATCTATGTCCTGTAATTGTAATCGACTTATTAAATGCACAGTGAGCTGAATTTTAGTGTACGCAGACAGCAAGTCAATTAATTCTTCACATTTTATTCCTTCCTGGGATTTAGAGTTTTGTTTTGAAAGTCTAATGCAACTATTTACAATGCTGTTAAAAATTAGTTGTAATTTAGCATGAAATTATTCTGAAAGTTCATCGTGTTTTCACCAATAACAAGACCACAAATAATAAAAGCTATTAACAATCTACATTTGCCCATAATTTGTGCACAGTAGGTATCTCCAAATATTTTGAAAGAAGTGTTATATAGCACCATGTGTTAACTGTTGACAAATGTTATTTTTTATAGAAACCTTGGAAGATGGAATTTACAATGGATGTATAGAAAATATATTTTTAAATTAACATTGATTACATTTCCTATGAAAGGAAGCATTACTTTTTGTTACCTTTTTAGATTTCTTTTTCCCTACATATTTTTAAATTTCTTTGAAAAAAAGAGAAACCCTCACACAGCTGTTGATTGCAGTTCATTTGACAAGGGGCTGTTTTGGGAGGTATAGTAAAAAAAATAAAAATAAGCAAATAGAAACACCTAATGAAGCAAAACACACAAATTTAACAGAAATCTGTAAGTGTCTAATTTTAAAGTAGTGAAAGATGAAAAATTACGCAGGTATTCCTATTGCAATCCTATTGCAATTCTCCCTTTCAGAGAGAAGACAAACAAATATACTAATAACTACTGAGCAGAAAATGATAATGGAAAAAGTTCTTTTTCAGTGAAAGGTAATATTCAAAATAAGATTTTCACTTCCAAAGATAAAGATATTTGCCATGTTGCTGATATACCATGATGTGAAAGACAAAAAAATTCATGGGATTTCCCACATTGTGCAGTTCTATATTGCCAGGGTCTATTTGTTTCTGTCAGAGGAGATTATCAAGTCTAAGTTGCCTATGTGGAAAGGTAGCCCGATCAAAAAGTTGGGCACTGTTCAGACCATATTTCATGCACTCCTGAATCATCATTACAGTGTTTTTATCTCAAAACAAAGCAAGTGTTATGTTCCATAAATGACAAATCTTTCCTTTCTGAAAAGGTTAGGAGGATAATAAAGCATTTTTCAACAATATTGAAGTAAAATCAGGCCCCAGCTGACAATAAATTTGAGACTTCAACGTTATTAGAGTGATTTCGTATACTTGATGAAATTAGTACTGCAGTAAGAGATTGCAAAAGAATGTTACTATAGAAAGAATTTTGCAATTGAAAGAACAGCAGCTGAAGTATCTATATTTTTATGGCGACCTTGTCAAAGAAAACTTAAAAGCTACAGAAATTATTAGCATTTGGAAGGATTATATTTTCCACAAAGTTAGTTGTTGTTGTCTATAAGAATATTTCCATCTATAGAACAGTTTGCAGTGTATTTTCCATGTCATTTTATCTCCTATATCTGTCTGGCAGGCTGTGCCCCATCACTCTTTACAATCAAGTCCTTGCTATGGCTTCAAAACTATGATGCTGCAGGTGTAAATAATCAAAGGCCTGCCTCTCTTCACTATTCTCTTTTGAGCTTTCAAGTTCATGTTGCCTGAACTATGTTATCCACCAGGCTGATGGAATTCTGAAGTGCAGACATCCTTATCTTTCACCTAGAAGTCTTGGACTCCCTCTTGAGTCAATGAAAAAAAGAAGTACTTCTAGGATGTGATTCATCTTTTCCCAGAGTAGATACCTAAAAAAGTCAGATGAAATAATTCTTGAAACTTTATTTTCCTCTGCTTACTATAAAGGGAGCTTGGGGAAGAAAATTCAGATATACACAAGTCAATATTTGCTTCAGTGAATGTCACTTTTGAGAAAGACTTATATATACATTTGGACCATGTTTTGAAAAACACAGGTGTTTCAGTAACTTCTATTGTTTTCTGTATTTCATAGGGAACCTTGTGCAGTGTTAAAAACTTATTTGATTCATAAAATATGTTTATAGTCTATAGTATGAGCACGCATGAGTAGGTTCTGCTTGTGTTCCAAGCTGTAAAACATAGCACATGACAAAAGGACCACATTGCCTAACTCCAGCTAATACATCCTGGAAGAGTTTTCTAATGTAATTCCCAAGCTGTATGATTTCCACTAAAGAATAAAAGAAATAGAATTTATGTACTTGAAAATCAGGATAGGATTTAGTAGTTTCTTTCCATTTCTATTTTGCAACAATGTTCTAGTTCTTAGTAGCTCTATTAGGGTACTTACATTGTTTTGTAATTGATTTAATGAGGAGGATGATTTAAATGCAATATGTTGAGACAAATAATTAACTACTGTGGGGTTTCTTTGAACAATGATTAATGATGCTGTCCTAGATCCAAATGAATGCTCACAATGATGCATTCATAAGGATGTGACAGGTGATAATAAATATGTTAACATTCAACTATTGTACTCTAATATGATCCAAGCAGGATTTCCTCTTATTACCTAGTTTACAATAAACTTTACTATGAAGCTGAAATAAGAAAGACTGCTCTGGTGATTTGTAGACTGCTGTAGTTTTTACTGTCTTGGAACCTATAATTTTATAAATTCCATTTTTCATCAAAATGAGCTTTGACAAGAGAACTAAAAGGTTTTTGTTTTGTTTTGTTTTTGCCCTGAAGGTCTTTAGCTGCAAGAATGGCACAATATGCATTTGTTTAGGCTTACTTTAGGTATATTTAGTGTTCCTTGTCACACAACATGCATAATTACTAATACTGTACTCAGTAGAGCCTCTTCCTGACTTCTGTCTAAAGTCAATGTTTCCAAGGTTTGTATGGGAGAATTTGAATTACAAGGGAGCCAAGGTGTTATCTGGGTTGGATCAAGGCTCTCACTTATCTTGTCTTGAGGAAAACCTCTTAAATTTATTTGAGAATGACATGGTGATCCAACACAAATAAAATCTTCCAGGGAGTCATTGGCAGTTTTCTTGTTTCAGAGCTGAATCAGAAGATCTAGGACAAAATTTTGAGGCCAAATGCTGATGGAAGGAGATGGGTCATGAGGGTGGTTGTGTCAGCTAGAGAGGACAGAAAATATGGAGAATGAAATACACATACAGAAGCATCTATTTAATATTCAGTTGCTGTAAAGCTGGAGATGACTGTTGTTTGGTAGCAATTACACGGGTTAATAAAATCTGAGGTTTGTGAAGCTGCAATCTGTTGATAATTTTCCTTATCATACAAAAGAGGTCAGCTCAAAAATGTTTTGATCAATTAGTGCATGATGATTTTTCTGACTCTGTGTAGGCTTGGTTTTTGCAATGAAATTAATTTTTCATTTCCATTTCTTAACATATCTATACAGTATTTAATTATATGTACTCACATAAATTTGGTGCATATTTGGGAGCACGCTCAGGGGGCAGATTTTTAAAGAATGCTTGATACCCATATGACTGCAGCTGAATTGTATAATAATGCCTATATACTTTAAAGACTTGCACTGTAGCCAAAACATGTCTGCTTGCATTCCTCATTTCACTTAAGTGGCTTTTCTTATGAAAAGGTTTTGTTTGTATTCCTGCAGTTGGTAAAAAAAAGGAGCTCCATGCCAAGAAAAAGCCCCTAAAACACAGTGGAAAAGGTCCTGAAAAGACTGCTGCCACCTGTTTTAGTTCAGATATTAAACTAAAGTTTAAAGTACTTAACAAGCCTCTAGAATTTAACATCACCAGTTTACAGATCAGACACTAGTGATTCTGAGGAGGGAAGCCTCTTTGCACAAGCAAGGAGATGCCAGAAAAGTAACTGCACATAATCACCATTTAAAAAAAAAAAACCAAACGTGCAAAAGTGACATTTTATCTCTACGTTCAGGAATTCTGTAGAGTCAAAACTAAAGCAATATAGTCCACCACAATTTATTCCGTTTATTTACTCACTACTGCAAAATTCCTGGTGCAGTTCTTGTTGGATTTCCTCAGGAATGCAGAGTTCAAATATACTGGAGAAGCACAAATGCAGTCTTAAGTAACTTTAGTCAGTTTGCTTAGGATTTTTTAAAGGAACTTTATTCAGTCAATTTTTTTTCTGCAATTCTGAAACCCATTGATTTCAGTTTAGCTCTGTTAAATTTTTGCATTCTTCTGAAATCTCACAAACACATCACAATCACTGTAAATGTTTTCATATTGAAATTAAAGATGTAAATGAAGTGCTTCGGTTTCTGTCTGGTTTTAGTTACAATGTCTGTTTGTTGACATCTCACATGAAGGCCTGCTGTGTCTCTGGCTCTGTCTACTTCATTTCCCCTCTAATTAGGCTTTGCCCTCAATTAAGTTAATGATGCAACTTTTCCTATAGATCATTTGCCCCTTCAATCAATTAGCAGAATATGAAGGGTGCATCCCTCTTTGGCTTTGGATTTGCTTGCCTCGGGGCAGAGTGTTCGGTTCACAGAAGTACTTAGGCAAAGAAAGCCGTTTGCTCTGAAATATATAACCTGACCAAATTAGGGCTCACAGAAGTATGATCCTGATTAAAACAGAGGAACCAACCAACCAAAAAAATCCCTAAACCCCAAAACTAGAAAAAACTCAATTATTTATACGACAGTATTGAAATAGTTGCAGCACTCTGGAACACCAAAGAAATTATAGACGTTCATGCATGCAATTGTGGCCAAAGGCAGAGCAAGACTAAGCAGTGGCTCCCACGGATGCTCTGCCTTCTAGATTCCCGCCTTCTCTAGGTCTCACCTCGGATTCTTGTTATCCTCCCTTTATTGAATCTTCTTTGATCTCCTCAGTAAAACAGCCCAGTTGACCAAACTTATCTCTGCAGAAAGCAGTCCTCAATGTCCTGCTCTACCACTTGCTGCTCCCCTGTGAGTTGGGTTGGTGACCACTTATGCATTGCATTGGATTTTCCAATGTCAAAATCGGTCGATTCCTGGTGTGGTGTAATCCTGCCTTCCTATCCTAACACAGTCAAGGGCTTGTTGCTCATGCTTACTCTTTTAGCTCCTCCACCCAGTGCACTTCCATGCAATCCATCTCATATTTTTCTCTGTAGATCCCTATTTCTCTTAAGTCTCACCAAAAAGATTATTTGTATCTGCATTGGTTAGCTTTCCTACCTCATTTCTTTCCTTCTCTTTGTCTTTTTTGGACTAACACACTACTGTGAAATACATGCTATTGAATCAATACTTACCATTTCTGCTATATATTTTGCCTCATATCTGATTACTAAATTTCCTTTTCCCTTTTGATGAAGCAAAGTAAGCCCTGCATCCCCTCCTTTGATGTTTATATGCCACATATCAGCTCCCATTTCTTCTTTTACCTGGTCTGTTTGCTTCATAGACTTAGCTTTGGCGATAAAAGGAAGTGTGATTTTTACCTTCAGGTAACTAAGAAGCAGGAGCTGTCCTGAGGTGAAAACAAAGTAAAGATCAAAGCCTGATTGTTTTACAAGGTAAACTTGCTGAGATCAGCCCTACACCCTGGCCAGGAGCTGACCTCAGCAAGTTTACCTGGTGGCAAAATAACAGAGACTGCTCTTCACTGTGATTTTATACAGGAATCTACTGTGCCTTTTAATTATTTGGGGTAAAAGTATTGCCTTTTTTCATTAGGCAAAAGAAGCCCTTTTTCTCTCTTTCACTTTTTCTTAGTCATATCTCTTAAACAGCACATGACATAAAGAAATCTTTATTTATAAAGACATTTATTCCTCCTCCCCCCTCCACCCCTCACCACCCCGCACCACCTCCCCATTCACCCCCCCCACCCCCTCCCCCCCATTCCTGTCCTCCAGTTTGTTTGGATTAATAGAAAATAATCTTTGTGTGAAATTATCTGCCTTCATCAGTGCTTGTTCCAACTATGCACACAATCCTCCTTATATACAAATGATTCTTAGGACAACAGAGAAAAGCCTGCCCTAAGAAATTTCTCTTCAAAAAAAGAACCCAATAACTTGTAGTTACAGTGGGAATGGGCATTGGAGAATCTTGAGACATGAAGACTGTGGAGGTCACAAAAGTATCTCTAGTGATGCAAACTTGGTAGCAACAGGAAAGGTTCTTACCTTGGGGATGCTGGGACACATTTCAACCAGAACTTTATAACCCTGAGGAAAAGCTTCTTTAGTGTTAATTCACTCATGTGCTAGGTGTCAGCATATGTGAGCACGAAGCCTAGCAGTGCAGCACGCCAGAGCAAGAAGCATTCTTCACCTGCCTAACAGACCTTGGCAGGATGTCTCACCAGATAAAAACCATCAGAATTTCCCCTGGACAGAAATATTTTATACTGGCAGATGGCAGAGTCATGTTTGATGCTTGATTGTATAGCCTTAACACAAAAAAAGAACCTTAGACTGTCTTTCAGAACAGAACATCAAAATAGTTTTAGAGTATCTGCATTATCTAACTTCCCTCACACCTTCATACACTCCCTAGACATAAAAATGTCCACCTTCCAAAACTGAACACTGTATAAATGGCTCATTTTACAATTCAATGCACAAATGACACACTCTGACCCTGTAAGATTATGTAAATAGGCAAATCTAAATTATACCCTATTTTACTAAGGGAATAAATAAAAATAGATCACAGAAGGTAACTTGTCTGAGGCCACATGGCAGGTTGTTGTCAGCAGCATGAGCCTAAAACGGTTTATTGCTTGCCTGTATCCAAACCTCAGTGCAAATAATATCGTAGAATCCTATAAAGGTTTTGGTTGGATGGGACCTTAAAGATCATCCAGTTCCAACCTCCCAACGTCAGCAGGGACACCACGTGAATGTTTTAACTGACTTCAGCTTAGAAATGTGATAAAACTATTTTTTCCCCCCTTTTCAGCATTCTTGAGGGTCCTTATGTACCCCCTTGAGTTGTACATAGCATGGTGTCTGACTTCTCTGAACCGTTTGATTGCAACTTGCCACTTTTGCAGTGCACATTTCACTCATAAGCATATATTGTATATGCAAAGTTCACTTTGATATATCATGATATACTCCTAGTGGTAAGAGTGTTATCACTCTGTTGGTTTAAATCTAATTTGCATGTCATGAGACAAGGAAGACAATGTTTTACCATATTTTGAATAAGTAGATAGCAGAAAGCTTTTTTTTTCACACAAATAATAAAGAAATAATTTGTTTATTTAATAGACATAGTCAAACAAGGTCATTGTTACAGACCAAGAGTATCTTTAAATTATACAAAACAGTATACATTATTTGTTCCTATCATAGTTCATGATATAGCCTTACAAAGAATGACAAGGATATGTTCTTAACATATATACACTACCCTTTGTAAGTCACAGATTTCTTACAGGAAACTGAATAAAATGCCATACAGTGTACAAAATTGGATGTCTTGAATTAGCAGCTCAAAAGGAAATAGTGTCATGCTACATACGTTGACATACCATGTCCTTAGAAACATAGGGTTTTGATGAGCAGATGTTTGCCAATTTAGCCACCACTTGTCTTAATTAGCTGGGTAAGTTAATACAATAACAGATAACATTATACATTTAAAACAGTGAAGTCAGAATGGCAAAGGATAGTATTCATGTCAAGCAAAATAAGCTTGTCTGGGTTGAATTGTTTTAGGCTCTTTATGTCTACAAAGAGAAGTGATAGACAACTCCAAAGGATGGATCATCCCCTCTTAAGACCAATGGCTACAACTGATGGAAGGAATTGCCCAACAAAGGTAGCCATTTTTCTCCACTGCTTGTTGAGGACCACTGAGTGACTAGACCTGGATCCTTTTTTCCCCCATGCCTTTCAGCAGCAGAAATTCACCTCTGCTCCTGTAAGTACTAAACACATAATCACAGGCTTAAGGACTTGACTGGTCTTAGAGCATTTACAGTCAAATATGCATGACTGATTGCACATTTAAAAACTAAAATATCCCTTCCTCAACATGTTCTGAGTGCCTGGGCTTCCATAACTAGAAACTCAAACATATCTGAGAATTTCTATGATAATGATGTGAACTCTATCTAGAAAATAATTATTTGATAATCACTTGCATAGATATGATCTTTTTCAGTTCTAGTATCACAGAAACCTGTGCTTAGAGTAAGAATTTGTATGAAATAACTTTACAGATTTTTTTTAATCTAATCTACTCTGGAAAAGCAAAAATAATATTAAGTACTCACAAGCACACATTTCAAAGTACATTTTCCTTATAGTATAGTACAATTCTCTTCAGAAAGCAACTATGTGGACACAATGGGAAGGATCAACAGTAAACCTGCATTAGTTATACTGCATCAAAAGACAAAACCAGTCTGTAACATTATGGATGTTCAACCTGGTAGACAATAGTCAAATCATCTTCCCACCTGTTTTTATTTGATTGTATGATATAGGGAACTATGTGCCAGTAACAGAGCACGTACTTCTTAATGAAGAAAATTTTATTGATTATTCATGATGACATTTTATAGCATTGTATTGTACAAGTTTTAACTTACATCAAGAAGTCAAAAATATGTTGTGTTACAGCTATCAATATAAATAGCAAGAAGTCTCCACTACTGAGGCTAGATGAGAAGGAATGCTGAAGTCTTTAAAAAAAATCCTATTTCATCAATTTTCTCAAGATCTTCATATTTTGAATGTTTCCTTCCTCCTACATAAAGGAATCAGAAAGAAGTGTGGAAGGGTATTTATAAAGAAAAGGAATTGGATTAAGAGTGAGGAAGACCTTTACAGCCTGCATGGAGGTTTTTGTAAGTGAGAGGAGAAAATAAAGTGCATTTCTTCATTCAAAATAACCAAATGATCTGGCATAAAAAGTAAATAAATGAAAAACTAAACCAGAATCTGTTTTGGTAAATCAGAATTTGAGTTTTTTCAAATTGGGCTATAATATCTCTCAGATGAATATGAACTTTCTTAATCTCCTGTTTCTTTTTCTATGGAGAAGTAACCTAACCTTCCACCCATCTCTTAGGCAAATCCAACATACTTTCCAGAGCCAGAGATATCTTTGGTGATGTCTGGACACAGGATACTGAACACCATCTTAACTGATGGAGAAGGCTATCATTGTGGTTTGTGTTGCTGTATGCTACACTACACATCAGAAAATTAAGACTTGTTAATGATATTTTCCACCTTCCCCAGGTAGACTCCACTGAGGAAAATGTAGAGATGTGGAAGAGTGTACAGATCATGACAGCTAGGAAAGTCTCTGCATAGAATAGAGACTAATAATGCATATTAGGAAACAGTTATGAATACAGAAGTTGAGAACCATTTTGATGTTATGAAGAGGTAATGTTTATGGTGCCTTTTTTTTTTTTTTAGTATTTTCCTCTTTGCACCACATCCACATGTGTCTTGTCTGGATTTCACTTCAGTCAGCTGTTCTGCATCCGTCAGCACATTCCAGCAGCTAACAGTACTGTATTCCTTTCTGCAGCCTTTCTCTCTGGGACTGATGTCCAAGTCCTAAAATGCCTAAGGACTCTTGTGTCAGAGATTCTGAACTAACTCCTGGGATGCAGAGAGCAAGCTACATTTTTCATTATAGCACCAAAAAACAGAATGGCATAATTTAAAATGGATAATATTAATAATATTTAAAAACAATTAGTAACATATTTCCCAACAGCTGTAAGGAAACATCAAAAAATTGTTTTCCTCCATATGTTTGAACCTTAAGGGAAAATTGGTTGCAATGGCACCAAAGTGAAGAAGAACTAGAATAGCCTTATTGTCCATAGCCTCAATGGGGCACTTGTCCCCAGGCACTGAAAGTGCTGCTCCCTAAAAGGATTCTTAAAAGATTCTTGTTCCAACCAATATAATCCTTAGCCACCACACTTCTTTTTTAAAAAGACTATAAGGTTGTAGGTCTGCACAGGAATTCTTCACTTGTTTCAAGATGTCTGGCTGAAAAGAAAGGGCAGAATACAATTCACTTGAACAGTAATCATTAAGCTTATGAACTATTCATGGGCAGATTTGAAAGAATAATTTATATAGTTGTTTAAGAGAGCAAAGGCAACTTACAAGGGCAAATTAGTATTTCTTCATTTAGAATTAGTACATTGTCAAGGTTATTGGAAGCATTTTATTTAGTCTTGTCTAGGTACATTCATTCTGACACTTGCATGAAGATTTTTTCCTGAGAACCAGAAAGAAATGGAGACGGTTGATTTTATTATTAGTGGGTTGCTATGATTCCAGTTCCAAATACATATTTTTGGTTGCATATTAGAAGGGCATAAAAATGCTTCAATGTAACAGCAGTAAAGAGAACTTTTGGGATAGTTTTGTTTCATCTCCAGACCTTTTTGCTCTTACAAAAAAAATCACCAGGAAGGATGAAACACACAGCTTTTAAAGAAACTGCATACAAACGTGATAGCTGGATTGAAACAAGAAACCAGCTACAAACTATATGGAGAATATCGACATTTTCTAGGCAATTGTTAAAGGAAATTAATTTATTCAAAATTATACAGCAACTACTAAAGAGAAAACAATGTCAATATAAATATTGCCTTAAGTATTCATTACATTTTCCGGACAGCTGAGGTATCACTTTGAGGCAAAGCATAGTTTTAGTTCAGGAAGAGTCACGATGGTAACCTTTGATCTTTATTTCCTAGAGTTAATACCATAATAATTCCTTTTATCTCATCGCGTACATACACATTCCTAGGACTTAAAGCCAGTGGTTGTGCAAGATGTTGTTTGTAGTTGAAATGAAGTACTTGATAAATCAAGAGATTTTATACAATAATGACTTGTGATAAATCATTTTTATGCTGTTTTGCTCTCTCCATACTGCACCAACTCCAGTTCATACTAGCATAAAATAGACAACGTATGAACTATTGTCTTTTTAAATAAATTGCAATCTTTTGAGGGAAGAAGGCCATTTCTTGTGTGTTTGCATGGCACTGAGCACAACCTGAGTATTACAGTAGTAAGTAAAAGGAAATAAACAAAGTAAATGTAAGTAAATTGAAATAAACAAAAGTGAAACAAAAGACTGGCCATTTTTAATTAAAAAAAAAAAAAAGGCAATTTTCCCTAAGGTGGAAAACTACTAGTGGGATCAACCTCATCGAACTTTCACCTTGCCTTAAATTGATTATATCTAAAATAGTTCAGCAGAATCACTGTCTGGGATCGTTTGCTTGTTGACAATAAAAGGATCCTTAGATGACTAAGTCAGATGTAGACATCAATGCTATACATAGGGAGAGGTTCCCTAATCTAAAATTACCTACAGTCCACATAGGAGTTTTAGTTTTATGATGCCAAAATTAAAATAGTTTCTTCACAATACTCGTGGTCCATCAAGCCTGATTGCCAGAAATGCCAAATGTTCACAGTTCCTACATATTTCAAAATTTAACTGTGTCAGTGTAAAAATCAGTCTCATTAGGGCTTTTTTTAAAATGAGATGCATATATGTGCCCAAGGTCAATCTGAAGCCTAATACTGTAATCAGGAGTGATTTGGCTACAATGACAGCAGTTTGTTGCAACACTGATCAGGAAGAGGAAAGGGACATGAAAAGGTGCTGTGTAGGCTACCTGGCCATTTTGCTGTCATAAGACATGGAAAATTCTTCAACATTGTAACAGCACAGTGCAATTACAATGGAGTATTTCCTCTCTTTCTACCCTTCTCACTTGCCTCCCAACTGGTGAATTTTTCCTCTGCCTAAGTCAGTATCCCTCCTCTTGTTAATGGCAGTGGGCTTTGGATAGTTTCCATCATTATTCATTTAAATAGGTTCTAAACTACAGAGGAAAGTAAAATGAAATATATGTATAGACAAGGCTGTCTTTAGAAAGCATTTACTCTTATGAAAAGGGGTAAGCATATAGAAATAGCTCTTAGAACATGGGAAATATAATCACAGTTTGTGCTTATAATTTATCTTTGTTGCACTTTAATAACTCATTATAGTCAATAGCTATTATGTCTTTCTGTGAATATAAGTCTGAGGTATAACCGCAAATTATCCTTCCAGAATAAAAATGCAACCAAAATCAATACAATGCCTAATAATTAACACAGAGAGTTGTCCAGCAGTCACAATAGTCTCAGTAAGTCCATATACTGCATGTATATATTCAAGAGAGACATATGTATATACACATACTTGCCTATTACTCCTATCGTAATTGTTCCTGTTAAGATTATGAGTCAGTACAGGAACAAATGGCCGAGCGGAAGACATAAATCAAATAAAAAAATTAAATGTCTTTTTGTACAACTCACTATGCACAGTTAGAAATTACACATATTTCTCAGAAAGTGCCATAGAGAACTCATGTTACACTTGGCATTGACATCCATGCAAGTTTTGAACAAAAAATAGTAGAAGACTAGTGTGAACCACATTTGTTCTTGATTATACTTGCAGTGCCATTTTGATTCAACCTTGAATATAAACTATCTGAAATAATTGTTTTAAATAACTGTGGACCAAAGGTTGAATCTTGCAAACTTTCGCACCAGAATAGTGCTACTGATATGCATCTGATCCTGGTTACCTAGAAGTGCAAGACAAGCTACATGTCCACAAGAGTTTCCTTAGAACAGCAGGTTTAGGCATCCTAAATTTAAATCAAAAGTGAAAAGGTGCTTTGGAAAAATTCTTCCCCTGATGTATTTCTTTTTCATGTCAAAGTAATGTTAAATACTGAACTAATTTGTTGTGATGCTATGTTGTAATATTTCCCTTGGCTTGTGCCCCTTATTATTTAATTAAATGTCATCAAAGATTTCATTGTCAGACTAAAACATTTGTATTCTATTTGTTTTACGTCTTAATGGAGACCGTGAAGAAACAAGTAGAAATGTCATAAGGAGTACTTTCTTCCAAATACTTTATGACTGTAGATAGTTTAATATGCTCTTAGCTTTTCTCTGTATATTGTGTACTAAAATATCATGAAGATTAATTTAGATTCAAAGGAAATATTGGATCCCAAACCATTTTTTGCTATTTCCATTCCTTGTGTTATATGATTACCTTGTGCATTATTGATTTGCATGTCAACCTATTTCAAATTAACTCCACTGTCTTAAAGGAGGCACAAAGGGAAGAGGCCTTCACTCAACTGCACAACTTTGTTTCTTTTATCCTCTCCAGGATTCCTGAGAGGTTTGTGATTGCAGCTAGAACGAGATATAGCATAAAGCAAAAGAGCATATGCTTCCTTATATTACCTTGCTGGCATGTTTTGACTCAGCGGTAACAATACTAGAGCATTGAGGAGATCACTGTTTTATTCCTGGGGCCGCCTGTTGAGACCATCAGAAAGTATACCAGGTAATATAAGTTCTCCCATCACAATGACACCTTTCCACTGAGAATCAATGTGACACTTCCATCTTCCTTCACCTCATAAACACAGTTAAACGGCAGTATTACAAGACTCATATTCAACTCAGGCTGGATTTGAATGGTTACCTAGGACTGAAATGTTTCTTTTGTACCATTACTATCTCAGTATTATTGTATGTAAGAAAATGGCTTTAAATTGGGCATTTGAATACCATGGGAGGAAGGATTTTATCTGTTGCATGCAGATGTGACAAGGCAAAACTCTAGAGCAGTTAATAGGGTGACTGTGCCCTTGTGATAGAAAGACTTGTAAGCATTGAGGAAAGCAGGAAAATTTTGCCCTCACAAATGTGATACTGCTCTTAGCCTATGTTCCTGTTGATGAGATCAGATGCCTTCAGATGAGCTCTTCTTAACTGAAATGAGTTCAGGAATAATGGGAGTGTGCTGGGGGGAATAAGAAAAAAATCAAAAACCAAAAAAATCCCTATGTCATTTATACATAAGGACAAGCAAAGTAAGATTACCTGATTCCCAGAGAATAAAATTTGGCTTGACTCCATCCAGCAGGTTCATGCTCTCTCTTCCCTGCACTCCTCCCTACTGCCACCTCACAGAGTCCATCACCTTATTTTGAAGTCAGGTACCTACAGCCTCACTTCCTAAGGAAAAAATTTGAGTTCTCTGCTGAAGGACAAGGAAGTAAACCATGAGATCAGCATTCATGGCAATCTCTGGTATGGTAAGGGAGTAGATGTGGAGGGGAGGGAAGGAGAAGTAGAATGGGAAAAGGTAGCATTGATCACAAAGAAAACTATACAATTCGCAAGGAAGAGTGTTGTCGTGCTTTATTTTACAAAATTAAAAATAAATAGAAAGCTGAGTAAAAATATTAAATTACATCACACAGATTAGATGTTGGTGGCATAGATGAATACTGTTTTGAATTTATGTTTTGACTGTATGTTGATTCAGTTTACTCTTTTTAAAAAAGATCTTGAAATCATCTACACTGAGAAACAAAGCAACATGAATATTACTTAGAGCTTCAACATTCAGAAAATATGAAAATGAACAAAGGAAGAGACTGTTGTTTGATTTTGCATGAAATGTTCAATGTGCATATCAATGATAGAACATTAGATTTAACGTGAACAGTATCAAAGTTTGTCTGCCTCTTAACAACAGATTTCAAGACATTAAGGTTTTTGTAAACATTAAAGGAGTCAGACAGGCCTACACTTTTCTACGTTTGTCACATTATTCATGGTGTCAGTCTCATGGACTATTTACTCAAGCAAATGTACATATACGTGTAGGCATTTGGAGAACAGAAGCCATTACCATCTACCATCAGTTTCCAGCAAGAGGATTTTTATACTTCTGGAGAAACTAACTCAAACACATGGCACACTTTGATGGTTTGATTCAGACAGATGAGTGATACAGAGCATCTTTTTTAAAATTTATTTTCCTTTTGGTATTCAGGAAATAAAGCTGAGCAATTCACAACAGTTAAATAGATTCAACATTAACAGCACTGAATAACATACTAATTGCCAGAACAATTCCCATCTCTTCCATTTGACGGGATATTTATTTTATATGTGTGCTTGAAATGCAATATTTACCCCTGATAAATTGGAGGAGGCAAGTGTATTTGCTTTTGCTAAATCAGGAGTAACAAAGCTTGTGGTTGAATCTATGACTATTTTGAATACAAGATTGACCATGAGAATAGAAAAACACTTTCATGCTTTTTTTTAATGTTCAGCATGAGACATCACTAGGGCTCTATACTTCTTAATCCTGACTGCTAGCTTTTGAATGTAAGAAGATTAAGTGTTATAAGTCTCAAAAAGTACTTCAGAGCCTTTTTATCCATCTCTTAGCTTTTATTGTACCTTTTCTCCTAAGCAAATTTAAAACATTTTAGTGTGTTTTTGCTCTTGCATTTTTTCTCTTATATAGAGATAAGAATTTTAAAGTGAAATTATAAAAAAGGGGTAAGATTATGAGCTCCTTATTAGAGTATTTTTGCAATACTTCTGTTCTAATAGCACAAGCAATCTATATTCTGCTCATGCAGTTTTCAAAGATGAAACTTCTGTTTTCCTGATTTGGTATGAAAACAGTATCAAAGTGAACATGGTTTGTTCTCAATTTCTCTGATCTTTGTAAGTAATCTATAAAGATTTAAGCCATAGGACATGCAGGATACTCAACTTACAAGTTCCCCATGATCTTAAGAGATCTTGTTTGTGTTGTACTTTAGAGATAGAAGGAGTTATTGCCCTATTACCCTTAGTAACTGAAGTCTTTCAATTCTGGCATTTTAAAGGTAGCAGTGTCACTATGAATAGGGTCAACATTTCTTCCATCTTCTCACATTCAGATTTATTTGCCATCATTTTTTATGTCCTATATTGTTGATCATTCTGATAATACCCCAAATAGCTAGAATTCAAAGTAATTCAATGCTTCTTGGAGTTCAAATAAATGGATCTTTTATTTTTTAACAGTAAAATATAATGCCAACAATCAGGAACAAGTTTAAAA
>VXBA01002380.1:443878-493564 GCA_013399895.1 Serilophus lunatus | reverse complement strand
AGGAGTAGGAAAAGGACGAAATAGCAAGTCGGCCGACGAGGAACTAGGCCAGAGAAGCTCCGCGTTACGGCGTCCCGGCCCCGCGGATGCCTTCGGCGTTCCCGCAGATGCCGGCGGGGCCGCAGGGGCCGGGCCCGGTCTGTGACAGCCACGGCCCGACCAGGTGCCGCTGCGACACAGCCTGTCCCAATCCCCGAGCGAGAGCTAGCACCGCACACACCCCATCCTTTCCCCCTCCCGTGCTCCTTCCGCTCTGCTCCTCGTGAAAACTCGTGTTTTGTAACACCTTTGCTTCCCTCGTCATGGCTCCTCCTCCCCTTCCCACGGGGATCCTTTCTGTAACTTGATGATGATATTGACACAGGTATTTTCTTTGCTATTTCCGAAAGGAAAAAAAAAATTTAAAAAAATCATTTCTCAGTGAAAAAATGCGTCAGCTGAAAAAACAGAGCAGAAGAGAAAGGTTTAGGTGGAATGTTTAGAGCATGGAATGGTTGAGATGCCCTGACAGCTTTTGAAACATCTTCCACAGAGGGACAATTTTTACCTTCAACTGTAGCGACCCTTCCATTCATTGCCCGGAACCCACCCGTTTCGGCTCCAGTTCTTTATTCCCTTCTGTTACTGACTGATAACAAAGTGACCGCGGGTTCTGAGGCTCGCAAACTTGTTAATTTTCTCCAATTATACTTTGTAGCACCTCTCAAGTACATACCTGCCTCGAGCATTATTAGCCACAAAGGCTGCAATCAGTGTGTCGCGGTGTTTCTCATTACGGTGCTCGGCGAGTCTCCTTGACTGTGCAGGGCGCGTCATGGCAGCAACAAACCACTAGAACCGAGCAAACCGCTTTTGAATGGTGATCAAGCCCGATATGGCCTAATGACCAGATCGTGATTCTTGAGAGTATATTTCCCCTTGGTGCTTAAAGGAGAGGACATAACCACGGTGTTAAAAACAAAAATGTCACAAACCCACTTATTACACTTCTTCTCCAAAGAACAACAGTCATACAATTCCCTTTTTCTAGGAATAAGTGTTCGAAATGTTCATAACCCATGTTGGCAGTTGGTAAATATGAACCTGCTGTGATACAGATGTTCAGAATAGTATATCAAAAAATTGCTTTATGATCAATTAAGTATAGAGATGAGGGCTACCTCATAGAACACAAATGAACCCCTAAAAGTATGTGTAGCTTCTGTAAGGGCAGGCTAACTCAAACCACAAAGTTTCTGTTCTCTTAACCACAGATACGTAATGCATGCATTGGTGTATCCTAAGATCTGAGGACACACATTGATTACCCTGTATCTCAATAAAAAGCAGTAAGGTTGGAATGAACTTGAGTCTTTGAGCTTCCCTCCTTGATTTTTTTTTCATCTGACATTTCAAGGTGTCACAGGCCAGTATCTCCTTTTAAATAGTATATCAGCTATACAGCCTAGCTAGAGATTTTATTTTTTTTTTTTACTGTGATACTCATTCTACATAAAAACTTCGGGTTTCAAATACGTCATTAGATCAGAGAGCTTCTATTCAGAGTACCTCATTACGTAATGACAACAGAAAAAGTAGTAGCATGCCCAAGGAAGAGGGGTCACTCCTATCCCAGGGGAAAATTCCCTCTTGTTGAATGTTATCCAGCTCGTTTCAGCAGCTATCTTATGGTTTCAGACATTACTAGTCCTTTTGAATTTCCCAAACTGCTGGATACAGTGACTACACGCTGCTTGGTATTAGCAATGTAAACAGGAACAAGGTTCTATATTGTTGAGGCAGAGCTGGTTTTTTGTCAGATTATAATGCTATAGAATGCTAGCCCCAAGCTATCAGTTGGTATTAATGCAAATTTATAGATTCACCATTCAAAAATACACATCTACTTCACATTCACAAGAAAAGGACGTACAATTCTTACAAGATTAAGTACTACCTGGATGCATAATTACTAGCATTACATAATTATTAACATGGAAAAATTAACACAGATCAACAACTTGGAAACAACGCTTGCGAGGGAGACCCCAGATAAAGAAGCAAGATGTTAATTTATGCCACCTTTAAGTCTCATGGCTGAATGTAGGCCTTTGTATCTGTTAGATCCATCCCATCTGCACAAGTCAGGAGCATCACCCCCAAGAATTCTAGAGAACCATCACAGGAAACTTCCAGGGAGACAAAAGCTCACCTATGAGAGCAGCAACGAATATTCTTGGCACTGCTATGAGTCATTTTTGTGCTATTTGATTAATTGTAAAAGAATTTTACAAAATAAACAAAAAACCCAACAACAAACAAAATGCAACAACAATTCCTCCAACAATTATTAGGCATAGCAGAGCTTACCTTCTTACTAAATGAATGCAGTCATAACCTCAGGCTAGCACTCCAGCAGAACAAAATCACCATCCTTTTGAAGTCCAGAAAGCCAAAGCAGAAAAATCTGAAGAGAGCACACTGCTCCAGGTTGTTCCCTACCTATTCTACAACAGCCCATAGGGTCTATATAAGTATTTGGAAGAGGAAGTTCTTCCTTTAACTCTTCTACAGGCATAACTTTTTTTTTCCTTAATTAAATTTACTCTTCCCTGTTTTGACTTGTCAATATTGAACTGATCAGGCAATTTCCAACTCTGCACTTGAGCATCTCTTCCCTCAGATACCTACTTTCCATACTCACTTTCACTAACTCAGTAGTTCCTAGGCTCCAGAAAGAGGCTGCGGTAATTAGACGACTGTAATTGTGCTGCAGCTGATGATCATAACAACACTAAGCAATCTTTTCCATCAGAGATTTGATGATACAGGTGCACGGTAGCTTACAGGCTTTAGCAATCATCAGTCAGTCTGAAAAATTTGGAAATACCTTTCCTACACTATAGAGCTCTTAGTTGCCCAAGCAAGCCAATGTACTGTTGCTGATGGTGCCACTTTGAAATGGGGCCTTTGTCCCAGTTCTGTATAGCTTTGTAGTAGTTACCCAAGAGGAGTGGAAAGTGAACAGCCCTGCCAGTCTCTCAGAATTTGTCTTTTCTTAGAAAACTCTTTCTTCACCTGATGCAAAGTGCTTAAGTTATAAATTTAGTGAGAGAAAAGAAGCAGAGCTTTTGGCTTGCACCAGTGCTGGTAATGCAGCTTACTGGCATGTGCAAAAGGTACAGGCTGTCTAGCCTTCTTTCAAAGTTTTACCTCCAGAGAGTCATGTTAGGCAAGAGAGGATCACAGCTTTACCAAAGGCTTAAAATTAATCCACTAGCATCCACTCAGGTTTACTTATTTCCCCATTTCATAGGTTCCCAAACTCTTTTTGTCTTGATGCACTTAGGGTAAAGAAATGGTTTTATATCAGCTTGATATAACTGCAGTGGGTTGACAGGATAAATAATTGTGATCTTTTAGTCTGATCCTACAAGAATCACAGAATCTTTGGTTTCCAGCTGAGGCCCTTTCTTCATAAGGGTTACAAGAGTTAATGTTTCTGTCCCGCTCTGTACATATGCACTTACTTAGTGGAACAGCTAAATGCTTGATAATGACACTTCTCTTTTCTCCTTTATACTACAGGTCCAGAAGCACTAGGGCACTTGATTTAGTTTTAATTGCTAAGCCACAAAGACTGCAAAAATGTCTCTGGAAGACATCCACATGAACACCCAGGATTTGCTTGAACAAAAACAATTAGATGCTGGAGGATTTGGAAAAATATCTTTATGTATTCACAAGAAACATGGATATGTAGTATTAAAAAAATTGTATACAGGACCACAGCGCACTGAGTAAGTTACAGATCTCAGTTCTGATTTTTATCTTTCAGTTAGTCTAAGTCCTCTAAACTCAATAGAGACAAATCTAAATGGAGTGTAATAATTTCAGGTCTCTGGATTCTGGAGTTACTGTACATGGAGAAAATAAGATACTGCTAACACATGTTCTGAAAATTTTCGTTTCTCCCCTCACAAGACAACTTTTTTAATTTTAGCTGATTGTTCCTGTGAAGTTCCTGTTTTTCATTGCAAGGGGAACACTAATGTGAATTTTTAAGAATCAAGAAGACTCTTGCACACTTAAGGAAATGCAGGAACTCAGTAGCCACATGATATTTTCAAACTTGCAGATATGTTTTCAATAGAATTACCCAACTGCAGATGGCCACTAGAAACTAAATGCACACAAAGTATCGGCAGGACTCCTACCTCCCATATATAATACAAAGAATGTAACCCTCTCCCTTGAGAAAAAAGCAGAGTGAGCCTAGAACATTGACTTAATTCAAGGATTGAATTAATTGTTGATTTCAGTGGATTCTGGTCACATTGCAGCACTATTACCTCACAGCCATAACAATTCTAAAACTCTCCCATGAGTCATCCACTAGAGAGAAACAAAAATCCATCTTTTTCTACTTTGGGTTATGATAAATAAATTGAGTTTTTCTTTTGCTGGTGGAAAGCAAATTAAGAGATTCTAGTATTTTGTAGACTGCAATGACAGTTTTGGATGAGTGCAATAAAATGGACAAGCCTGTCCAGTTTATTTTTGGGTTTATATTTTTATTTTTCTCACTACAAAGGTTCATAATTTTGTCATTCCTTAAAATAGTGAACCAGAAGTCTTTAGCATATTTTTTAACTGACCCTAATGCAAACAAAACAACCAGTTTCTTTTCTAATACTAGAGAGGAACACAGAGGGAGCAAACAGTTTCCTTTTAAGTCACAGGGTAGGAAAGCATGCACAAGAGATGTAGTCTCAAGTTTCTCTTACATCCTAGTCTGATGACTAGAACAGGAGCAATAGTAAAAATACCAGCCTCTATATTATATAGTGATTACTCCTTTTTTAGCACCCTTAGTGAGCTCCCAGCTATGTACCTGTGATTATTGATGGGTTGTACTGAGGCCCACGTAGAGTTTGGCTTTGAATTCATCCTAAACCAGTAATTGTTAGCAAATGCTATCATCATTCAGTGTGTGGGTGGATCCCTTGTAACAAATCCATTTTGAACATGAACAGGAATACCAACCCTTCAGAAATGAGACCTCTGTAAGTTTCCTGTACAAGAAGTAGTGGAGCGGGTCTTGATCATCCTTGTCCTGAGGCTCTTTCAGCCCTGCCCTGATCCCACCACAGGTCAAAGACCTGGACACACACAACCAGCAGCGCACCTATAAAAAGAATGCTTATGCACTTTGTGAAGAGCAGGCCTCAAAATCAGGCATAAGAGCAGAGTCTGAGAGAATATAACCTGGCCTGAACAAAGCCAGCTGAAGGCTGAAGGTCAGCTGAAGGTATAACTAATCTTGCAGGGGCTCTAGGGATGTTGACACTTTGGGCCAATATTTTCATTATGAATCAATGTCATTTTCATCCCTGTGTTCTTTCTAGCCTGGAACCTAAGTTCAGTGCAATTTCTGTTTTACAGATACAATGTTTCCCTTCTTGAAGAAGGAAAGATTATGCGCCGACTGCAGCATGACCGTGTCGTAAAACTACTGGGTATCATTTTGGAAGATGGCAACTACTCACTTGTGATGGAGTACGTGGACCGGGGGAACATGATGAAAGTGCTACAGCAAGTAAGCAGTCAATTGCTTCATCCCTTAGGGCTGATAAAGTGCTTGAACATAGTGCTTGGACAGGATGTTGCTGCCATCTCCAGAGAATGGAGTCTTTAGTTTCTCTTTTTTTTGTATTAAAAAGCCAGTGGCAGCACTGCCTTTCTCTAGAGCAGCCGAAAATGACTATGGCTTCCCTGTGCATCACAGAGGAGCAGATCAGTTACAGGTTAAAAAGTTATAAACGTGTTTGTAGAGATATGTGGAGAATTACCTAAAGAAGAATGCTTCTGTAAATACGGAGTGACTCTAGAATTACTTTTAGTGCCAAAATTTGGATACAAGAAGGACCTTAGAATCATAGAACATCCTTAGTTGGAAGGGATCCACAGGAATCATCAGATCCAACTCCCAGCCCTGCACAGGACAACCTCAAGAATCACAACCATCCTCTGAGTGAAAAACCTTCTCCTAATATCCAACCTGAACCCTGCCTAACCCAGCTTCAGGCCATTTCCCCAGAGAGGTCATCACAGAGAAGACAGCAGCGCCTGCCCCTCTGTTCCTCTGTGAGGAACCTGTAGATCATGATGAAGTCTCCTCTCAGTCCCCTCTTCTCCAGGCTGAACAGACCAACTGACCTCAGCTGCTCCTCATATGGCTTCCCCTCAAGGCCCTCCTTTGGACACTCTTTAACAGCCTAATATCTTTCTCACATTGTGGTGCCCAGAACTGCACGCAGGACTCAAAGTGAGGCCGCAACCAGTGCAGAGCAGAGCGGGACAAGCCTCTCTCTCAACTGCCTGGCAATACAGTTCTTTTTCTGCCATAGCTTGAGCAGAAGTACTCTTGGGACTGAGAAGAAGCTTTTCTTAAAGATTGGGGTTTATTTTGATGGTTGTAGTTTCATTTTTTAATAGATGGTACTTCTTTCTTTTAGGTGTCACTACCTTTGCCAGTGAAAGGGCGTTTTGTGCTAGAGATCACAGAAGGAATGCTTTATCTGCATGGGCAAGGTTTTGTACACAAAGACTTAAAACCAGAAAACATCCTTGTGGACAAAGACTTCCACATTAAGGTACTTGTTAGACTGTAAATGGAGAAAGCTGGTGGTATGGGTTGAAGAACTCAGTTCAGCTGCACTGGTTAGGCATCCTAACTTGGTAAATTGGTAGATGAACTCCCTTGTAGTCTAGTGAGCTATTGGTAAGTGTTACTAAGAGAAGTGTTAGCTGTGAGTCCCTGAAGTATGGTAGTCTATACAACCTCTGAGTCTGAGACTTGCATAGTATTCCCCCAACTGCAAAAAAAATCATCAAAGGTACTAAAAAGTAATATTGTTGAGATTTAATGAGATATAAATAACAGCTAGAAAGATAAAATAAACTTTAACTCAGAGATTGACACAGAATGTTTTAAGGAACATATCTTTTGTCCTTTATTGCTGTAATTTCTCCTCCTGCCTTTACCTCCTTTTTATTCTATTCTTTCTTTTGAGTATTATCTTTTCCTCTTTTGTACCCCTCTTTTTTCCCTTAGTCATCCTTTTAAAATGACATCCAGCAGCTACAAAAAGAAAAAAACCATCAGAACACTACTTCAAAGAATGGTTTATAAGCCTGTTCCAAAACCTGTCTATTAACTTTAGTGGGGTTTTGGATCAAGACACATAGATATAGAGGCTACTGCGGAATAAACCTGAGCGGAATTTGCAGCAGTCCTCATCAAATATCCTGTCTCTGGTCAAGGTGAGTTGTTGAAATAATCACCCCATAACAGTTTGAAACCACAATAAATTTCTGTTAAGAGAGCTCTGTCATTTTCTATTTCTCACCCATAAATTAGTAAGAAGTTGTGTGACAAGGTCAATATAGTAGCAAGTATAGGCAGTATAGGCAGTTTGCAGATCAGAATTTTTTTTTTTGCTTTTTCCAAAACCAAAAACCCCATCATGATCTGCTTTTAAATATAAATTGGATGGTGTTTTGGGTTTCATCTTGCCTATGTGGACCGGGCCAAACTAGGCTATCATCACACTTTGTGACAAACTGAGCTGGAACCCAGGATAAAATTCAAAATCAGATCAGACTTCCTTAGGAAGCTTGATCAAAAGTATAATTTAAGGCAGCTGTTGTACAATCTGTCTGCTTAAATGTGTCTAACATTGTCAATATTTAGAAAAGGAAATAGTTGTTCTAGGAAACTGTAAATGTAAAAAGATTTGTATATCTTCCTCTAGCACATTAAACCTCCTCTCACTTGTAGATGTGAGCTTGGACTCCTACTTCCTCAGCAGAACGTCACTTACATCTTCCTCTGAATACACGACCTCTAAACATAGCCCAGAGCTTCAGAAACACAAGAGGAATAATAAACTAGTTAGAGGCAACAAGAGAAAAGTGAGTTAGAAATGAGGCAAGATATCACCTCAGTTTTCACTTGAAGTAATTGGGTTACCCAACTGACAGCTGCCTGTGGCCAAGGGAGACAGTCCCATTTCCCTTCATTTTTCCTCTCCTGCTGACCTCCTGTTTCCTTGTGTTAGCATTGGTGGTGATCTCATCATCCTATCCTGATTTTAATAGCCAAACCAGCAGATTACTGTTTACTTTGTTGGCAGTGCTGCCATTCTGTTGGTGAGCATTTGGTTCAGCAAGCTGGTTGGACTAGTTCTTCCCAGATAAGTGTCAGTGCTGGAACAAGAAGAGCAGAGGGAGCACATTATAGGAGACTGGGGAAAGCAGGGAAGAACACTATCTTCATCATCAGCTTTTAATCTAGTTGAAGAGCTGCACCCTAAAATTTTGGTAATGTCACCCTGTCAAGCACACAGTACCAAGGTGTCCCTGCTTTAACTTATTCCATGCTATCCTTTTCCACGTCTCTTTATCATACACATCACATGGGTTTGAATCCTCTTCTTTCCTTTTTGTGTAGGAAGACCTAAGGAAGTCGAGTTAAATGGAATCTAAATGGAAAGGACAGTGAGGGAGGAGGGATATCTGTCCATCTCATAGATTGCTTCTAGATTTGAATTTTAGCTTCTCATGTGAATCTTCTGTTCTTCCAGAAGCACTGCAAACAGACCTCAAACATGATTGTCAATACAAGCAAAACCTAACTTACACTGTGCAATTGTTCAAAGGTTCACCCTAACGGTTCCTAGTTGGCAGTGACACTTTATTTAGGGAAAAAAACCCAAACCAAACCAACCAACCAACCAAAGAAAAACAAAACAAAACAAGCAAATAGTTTGTTTTCCTTTCTTTAGTTGCATTTTTTCTAGTATTTCATTTTTAGATAAGTTATATTATTAGTCATTATAAAATTGATCATTGCATGAAATACTCATTTATCTTCACTGCAGCACTAGCTCTGATGTGCCTCATTTTACAGATTGCAGATCTCGGTGTTGCCTCCTTTAAGAACTGGAGTAAGCTGACCAAAGAAGAAACTGTCCGACAGAAACAAATCAAGAGCACTTGCCAGAACAATGCTGGAACTCTTTTATATATGGCCCCAGAGCATTTACGCAGCATTAATGCAAAACCAGTGGAGAAATCAGATGTTTACAGCTTTGGCATAGTGATGTGGGCAATTTTTGCTAACAAAGAGCCATACGAAAGTAAGTTACTTCCAAAAGGATGCTATCACAAAATGAAGAGTTAAGCATTTAAAATTATAAAATTAAGATTGGTAGATTCAATCACCCATGGCCTAAGAGTGCCTGTTCAGAACCTCATGGCCAGTGAAAGGTATTATTTGCATCTTTCCTGGCTCCTAAGCATGGACAAGAACATCTGAATGCAATGCAGGCATAAGCTGAATTTATTCACATCTATATGGTGTGGGCACAAACCAGATTCAGTGGCAGAAGTTAGACAAACCTCATGGGGGCCAGGACAGAAACTTTGCTGTCACTATTTCCTGAGGTGGGCTAGTTACCTGCGGTTTTTCCTTCAACAAGAATGATCACATGCTCAGTTATGGCTTTTCAGCTGCCTGATGCTAATTTCTCAACATGCCCTAATGTGCTCATGTAGAACAATACGAGCCAACTGTGGAATTCCAGAGCAACATTTTTATAATTTTGAATGGGTATTTTGCTAACTAAATGGCTAAATGTTACCTGTGTGGCCGTCTTTGTGTTCACATCCAGTGCAGAGCATAAGCGAGATACAGGCTCTAGAAGGCTAGATCTGTCACCCTTACTCACAGCAGGCATGTCTTACATAGAAAAGTAAATCCATTAATCTTAAAATAAATCTCTAATCCATGGAAGTTAGAGCAGTGGATTCAAATTCACTGATATGCAAGATGTGTAGCTGTAACTTGGACATCTTTGAAATCATATCTGCAAACACACAGGGAGCTGCTTCATTGTTTCTTTTGCCTATGGAAAGGTAGCAAAACCTGTGATCAGGATCTGACATGAAGTTTTATTTTTCAGATGGTGTAAATGAAGCCCATATTTGCTTTGGTATCATGAATGGAAACAGACCAGACATAAAGGAGATCGCTGATAAATGTCCAGTGGAAATTATTGACTTAATGAAACAATGCTGGGAGGAAAAGTCAGAGAACAGGCCAACCTTTGCAGGTAAGGCATTGCTTTAGGTTGCTTTTTTTTTTTTAATGTCCATCAATAGTTTGTAATGCAGCAAAACCAACTTGAGTGTTTTCCTCTTGAAATACAATTTTTTTTGTTTGAAAACCAAAATATCGATTCACATGCCCTGTAAAGTGTGCTCCCTGACCAAAAATGGGATCTGGTCCAACATTTACAGATTCAGAAATACTAGAGAATGGATGCAGCTAAGACACTTTATACCTGCTGAAAATTTCTCTTCAGCATAGTTTAATCTTCCTGCTGAAATTTAGAGAAAAGTTAACATCAAGGGATATAGTGTAACTTGACTATGATTGAGAAAACATCCTATTCAAAATATTCTATATTCGAAAGCTGTCCTAGTTATCCTTTCGTAAGCATTTCAACTGACTTTGACTAGCTAATCATCTTTTCATATGGTCAGATCCCAAAACACTTGCAGTGAGTAGAAGTCTTGGCTGAATGGAGAAGGAGACTAAGAGGATTCAGGAAGTCAAAATTCTTTGTCTCCTTGTCTCTTCTTTCTGTCTCAGTATATAGTGCCAAAAAACAAACAAACCAACCAAAAAAAGCCAACCCCAAGAAAACCCAAAACAACAAAGGTGAAAAAACAAGCCACAAAAAAGCCCCAACATATAACAGGAAATTGAGGTTTGTATTTAGATAGGGGCACCTACAGCTTCATACACAGCATGCATGTACTTAAATACTCAGAGGAAATTTGTATACCAGGACAAACTCACCTACTATCTCCATATTTAACATACATAATCTACTGCTAATAGATGAAGCTTATGCTTGTACTGGGTCTTAGTTTCCAATTTTCCTTATGCAAATCAAGGAAAGGTGCTCTCAGTTACAGATCATACACAGAGAGATTTTACTCTAAAAAGCAATCCAGCAACAAAAATATATTTCCTGGAAGTCATCCTATTCTTGTTATTGTTTTAAGGCTAAACGTACTATGTGAACAAATTCCAAATGTATGTATAACTTTCCTGTTTCTGACTTCATAGAAGTCTTTATTCAATTCTTATCCATCAAGATTGTTAGCATTACATCATTTTTTCCATTGAAAACCACTTTCACTTATTTTCTTTTTGCAGAAATTAGTGAAAGATACAAGCCATTTTACTTTCAAAAGCTAGCAAAAAATATTGAAGAAGATCTGAAGAATTTAAAAGTGAGTAACTTTCTAAGCATTTTACAGTATCAGTTCCCCACTACCCCTCTTCCCAACCCCAATTATGGCCAGATTCTGCCACTTGGAGACTGATCATGCTTGACCAACCTGATTTCCTTCTGAGACAAAATGGCTTGATTTGTGAATGAAGGGAGAGCAGTGCATGTCATCTATTTCAGCTTTAGGAAGACCAACACTCACTCCTAAAATACTCTTGTATCCAAGTTCAGACGTTGCTGTCTGGATGAGCAGATGAAAACAGAGTGAGTCTCAGAGAATAGCAGTTAATGGGTACTTCACCTGCAGGCCAGCAGAGGTCTGGGACCTTCCCTGGTTTACTCTTCTATCAGCCTGCTTGTGACCAGGAAGGTATACCAGAGTAATAACAGGAAAAATTTAAATTCAAATGGTTTTCATGAGTGTCTACATTGGTTTCTCTTACTTTTCTGGTTCTAAGTTTATAAATCATAATAAAAAGAATGATTTCCTGACTGAAAATAATAAGAACTTCTTGACCAGTTGGACTGATTATGGATTTTTTTTATTAGATTGTATGAATCAACACTTCACTAGTAGTGACAGCTCTTGGTGAGAATTCCTGACTTTAGGGATTTAATCTTTGCAGTGAAGTGAGGCAGAAGAGTACATACACAGTACTTTTAAGGAAAAAGCCTTCCTTGTGAAACCAATCATTTACAATTTTTTTAAATGTGCTTCCTTCTTTCATCGAGTCTTCAATTGTGGAAATGACAATTTCTCATTACCAGTGACTGTTCAAAAAAGCAACAGAGTTTTGCAAATTGAAATCGATGAAACAGATTTCCTGGACTGATTTGACCAAAGTAACTCACAACGTGAAGTATACATATCTAATTTCTGATAGCAGTTCCAAATCAGGATCATGGCCAACTGAAATAGTTTCATTAGCTCTCTGCATATGTCCATCTTAAATCATAGAGACAAAATGACTACTTAGAAAATGGGATGTGAGTTTATTACTTGCCCAGGAAGAAAAGCATCCACTACATTCAGGGCACAGAACATGGATAGAGCTTCAGTAGCATCATGAGTAGAGGGTTTGCCCATAACTTCCCTTCCTCCTCAGTATTCACGGAAGCAGAGTCCACAACCTCCTAATCAAAAGGATCATACAATCACAGAATGGTTGAGATTGAAAGGGATCAGAGGGCATCTCGTCCCAACCCCCTGCTCAAGCAGTTCAATTACTCAAGTAAAATCTAAGGACCTACAGTTGTTTTGTGCTTTGGAACGTCACCTTTTTCAACTTTTTGGGGAAGAGTTAGATAAGACTTGTTGACTTTTAAGCTGTCACAGTACTTCTTGGGTTTAATTAATTAAAAAAAAAACAAACTACAAACATAAACCCTACTTTTGGAAATCATTTTATGAGAAAGCAGTGCTTGGAGAACTTGAGAAATAACTTTACCATGTAAAAAAAATAATTTTTTTTACTTCCAGTAATGTCTGAATAATGGGAACATCAAAAGAATAGAACAATAGATTTTGTCTTCACTGTAGTGAAGTGAGAATGAGGTTTCATACAAATGAAATTGTACTTTTTAATGAAAATTTCCTCTAAACTCCTGTTCCTAATACTCTTTTTAAAAGTCAGTATGTCTATACCTGAATGTAAATTCTTACTCACATTCTTGCCCTGTTGATGAATGTACTTACTAAATATAGATCCACAGAACAAGATGTATGTTTGCTACCTTCATGTCTGCAGCCTCTCCTCACCGAGGATGTTTGCAAGAAGTCTAGCTATTAAATACAAGACAGACAACTCAAAGCCCATCTGGATGAAGCTCAGGCTCATGTAGGAAAGGGCATTGTTTAGTCAACTCAGAGTATTACATATTGCAGTTGCACTGCAGGGCTTCCTGCCTTCATTGAAGAAAAGATTTTGCCCACCTTAGCAAGGCAATTAGCATTTTCTGTCAGGCTGTGCTCTCTGCAAGAGTGCGGGATCTTCTCCTAAAGATCCACAGAATCTGTACCTGCAGGCCACTTCACTGTGAAGTTGTGCTCTTTCCTTTGGTTTAGCTTTTGCCTATAACTTGATCATTTTCTTTCTCACATGCAGAAAATGTGGCCCAAGTCAAATGAGCTGCTGGATAGGATGGAGTCCCTTCAAATAGATGCTGTACCAGAAGATGCCAGTAATGGTAAGTCATTAGCATATTCTGTGTATTTTGCCAAAGATAAGGTTATGTACAAAGCAAGTAACCTTACCATTAAGGGGTTATGAAGAAACTCAATTATTCAGCACTTCAGAAAGAATTGTAATCACTGAAAAAAATTAAACCTGCTCCTAGAAGTCAAACTAACTATAAATTGTCCATCACCCACAGTTCAAACCTGTTTCATTTTACACTCTTCTGCTTTCATCTTCCATGCTGAAAATTTTATTAAACATTAGACTTTTCAATGGTCACTGTGATAATCACTTTTCATACTTGATCTTTCTTCCCAACCTTTTATTTATGCCAACTGCTTGTTCTGTAGCTTTTAATTTCATGAATACTTTTTTTTCCCCACTCCATCCTTCCTTATGAATACTTGGAATACGACCAGGACACACAACTGTAACGTATTCCTTTGTTGACTACCTTGCTCTCTAAGGAATTTGAGGAGCATCATGGATTATTTTTTTCTTCTTCCTCCCATATTTACTGTCAAATCTGGGATGAGTTGCATGTTTTGTGATTTTATACAGCTGTCTCACTAACATGTGATTATAGAGTTTTGTAGTAGTGTATCTAAAATTCCTTTACCAAAGTTTCTTAATATTAAAGGACATAGGATCTTATTTGCAACACTGATTTACTAGAATATAAAATTATGCAGAAATAAAATTCTGCTAAATTAGCTCACACCACTTGAAAGACATTATTAAATGAATAATGTTGAGCTGTAACATTCAAGTACTAAATCTTTCCCAAAGCTAGGTTTGCCATAACTGTTCCTCAGTAGAACTGATGGACTTAGGGAAGACCCAGTGCTGTATTTTTAAATGAGTAGTTACACTTCCCCAGTAGAAACAGTCATGTATCGGTGCTGCAGGTTGCAGATGCTCTCATGATTTAAGTACAAAAAGCTTTATTGTTAATCAACACTGCTGAAAGGTGACTGACAGGCTGTCAAGGTAACAAAATCAGTTTTTTTCTGCAGTCAATGGGCATTGCTTAGACAGTGGTAGTGAAGAGCATCCATTCACACATCTCAAATTTGGCCTGGAGAACGGATGCCATACAGTTTATGCTAATACTGAATTGCTAATAGCTGTCTCTTTTGACAGGGTTATTTCTGTATTAGCTTAATCCTCCCACTCCTTCTCTAGCAGTGGCAACAAAAGAAGCAGAGCAAGTGGGATTAAAGGTGTACTAATACACAGCCATCAACTAGTTTTGGTCCTCCATAATATGGCCTGAAATCATGTCATTTGAGGAGGAAAAAAGAAACAAAACAACAAAACAGTTCAGTGGCATTATCTGAGCTAAACAGAAGCATATACATACATTTTATTCCAATTTTAAGATGATTTGTAAGAGTCACTTGGTTTAGGCACTATAAAATATTTTTAGAAAAGTGTGAAGCTTTCAGAACTTCAAGAAAGTGTCTGTAGTCCTACCCTTAAAAATACAGGTACAAGTAGTAAAAAGCAGATTTTTACATCATCTGGAATGCTGCAACACAACTCAGATCATAACTCCCATCTAGTTCAAGACTGAAGTAGAGGTTCCTTTGATATTGAGAATTATTTTTTATCTGGTATGAATTATTATTTATCTGGTAGACATCACTTGTAAAAATTGTATCATTTGGGACCATGAAGAGTAAACTAGACAAAAAGTATTCATCACAAAATACCCGGACAGGATACTTTACATAATCATATTTAAGTAAGATTTTAATGACAAATTATTTGTGCTGCATGAAGTTGCACCTATTATTACAGTGGTGTAACTTTCCATCCTGTTACACTTCAGTTTTGCATGGATTAAATTCCAGTTTATGGCAGTGGAAACACATCAATAAATCAGATCCTGCAAATGCCTCCAGGAATGTTTTTTTCAATGGTTGAAAATTTGATGTCAATATAAGCAGGGCATGTGGTGAATTGTCACACTACTTGAGTGAGATTTTGACACTGATAGCTTAAATAAATCTGTACTTCCTAGATAAAAATCTGTTATACTCATCAGTAAAGCTGTGTTCTATTTTATAGAATGCCTTATGCTGTAAGTAATGTTATATTTTTACCTTTTACATATGCCATAACAATAAAGGTAGTTTATAGATTCAACAAGTTAAATATTTGCATGTGGATGTTTTCCAAACATTTAATTTTCCTCCCTTTCAGATCAGCCCAAGTCTCTACACAGCTCTCAAGGTCCCATGACCAGCAATGTTGATGAAGCCTTGTTTGCTGCCTTCCCGGAGAATCAGCCTGTTGAGAGCTGTGAGACCTCATTTGCACCTGCTGATAACCTAGAAAGAAAACTTCAGTGTGAATACCACTATCATGCATTCGGGAGCCGGATGGATAAAGCAGTTCCACCTGTAGCATACACCCCTGAAATGATAGAGGAAGAAAGGAGGAGGAGAGTTTCTCGCGATCCGTTTGCAAAGCCATCTCCTACTTCCCAACAGCATGAACTGTATCCAAGAGCTGAAAAAACAGGATCAAACACTAATCCATGTATCTGGCCAAACCCTGATCCCTATTTCTGGCCAGGGGCAGCTGCAACAACACCAAAACAGGGAACTGTAGATATTTATTATGGGCCAAACCGTAACAGCCTTCTAACAGGAAGCCCAGAGGGTCTCTATGGGTTGTGTTCACCCAATAACTTTAGCCTAAGTAAACCTCCTGTGCCAGAATCTAGCCAAAACCAGCAGTCACAAGCCAATGTGAACTGGTATTCAAAGAATTCAGACACAGATACAGGTAAGATTGCTCTTTCTTTTCCCTCAGTGTTTCTGAAAACACTCTTTTCTTCTATTAAATGAAGTAGCTATGGGGAGCTAAGATAACTCCCCATAGCAATGGGGAATTTATGTCATGAAGTTCTTTTTGTTTATCTGAAGTTACTTCAGGTCTCTGAAACATTCTACCTTTGACTTTATTATGCTGCTTCCACTAATTTAAGGCTGTCAATTTCAAATGAACCAATAGCAGACAATAAGTACTGCTACAGCAGCTCCCCAAACCAAGAGCTGCTACAAGTCATTCTAGGAAAGCAAAGAACTTTGACTCTCAAAAATGTAACATTCATACCATAGGTTCTGCTTATGCAGAAACAGCGTTTGTAGCATTTCAGAAAATAGATGAGCATTTTTAGCTTGGTTGGTAGCAAACCAAGAGACTCCTAAGCTTAGGGAGCCAGCAAGGAGCTAGTGCTGAGAGGGAGCTTCTGTTGGTATTCCCTAGTAAGCCATGGAGCAGAAAGCTATGGAGACAAAGAAGGAAGAGAACACTGAGCATTGGCAAAACATAAATAAGTGGTAATTGCAGACCTACAAGATAGAACTTTTAGGAAATAGAGACAGCATGAGATACACTCCTACTAAATATTGGGTATTTTTAGTATGGCATTATTTTCTAGGTAATCTCACAAGAAAATCAAGAATGCCTAGCTTTTTACAAGCAGGATGCCACAAAGGTGTTATTCTGTTAAACCACTTATGCAGAGACTGATTAGTTGTTTATGTGAGCTTATTTGCTGAAATGAATCTGAGACCTGAGGCATTAGAACTCTCAACACCACTAATAAAGGAGAACCTTCTCTTTTAAAGAAATAAAGTTATTATTGTGTGAAATAGTATAGCAGATATCAGACTGAGATGCAGAAGAGCTGCATTGCAGCTCTTACACTGACTTGTTGGGTGACTATTCCAGTCGCTCTTGCTGCCCCATCGGAAGTTGTAGAGCTCATCTGTGAGCATCCAAAACTATTACTGCCCTGGGCTGGAAGATGCTACTGCCACCAGCAGATGTGGTGGTGTCCCGTGCCTTTGGTGCAGCTGGTCACAAGCAGTGTGCTGATATAACCCACAGTCAATCTCAGCACTAAACAACAGGAACACACTTGGAAGTTGGGAATTTTCCAGTTTGAATACCAGATGGAAGGCAACTCAGTCCATACCTGCGGTGTGCTGTGATCCCACACTGTCAGGTATGCATAGGCTCACGTGGAAGCCCATTGCCCTCACTGAGATCCAAGTGTGGTTAGGGCTATTAGTCACTGAGCAAAAACAGTAAGATCATTCCTTAGAGTTATTCAAGGAGCTACAATACTGCTAGTTAAAAAGCTTCTCATCTCTTTGTATTTGAGACCACTGTATACTCACATTCTTACGAATATGGCAGTCATTGTTAAGTACATCTGCTTTTTTATTTACGCAATGTTTTCGGCATTTTTTTCATTTTCTCTCTTTGGTTAGGCAACAAGGATTCCACTTCTTTCACAAGGGGCACTTTTGCATATTATCCTACCTCTCCTGGAGCAAGCCTAGGTAAGTGCTGTAGCCAAACTGCTATGCATTGCATCCTGACCAGCAAAACAAAAGAACTTTAGGAACTTGAAATAATATATACTATTGCTTATAACTTGTAACCATAGCTGAAATTATCAGTACCAGTGTGTAAAACTAATTCCTGTCTCTAGCAGGACATATACACACTATTAAAGTTGATGAATCAAGGACAAGATCATCTTTCATGTAAGAACTTCTAAAAACAGGAAGGCATTGCAAGATCTCGTGCATATCTAAACTAGTCACTTTCTTAGATTAACTGTCGAGATGCTGTGATTCTGTCCAATACTTGAACCACACATGTACTTGGGATTCTTTGTCCTATCTTACTCTGGAATTTTAATACAAATTTCTAGCTGTGGGTTTTGTGCTGCTTAGCTTCCAATGGGGCATAGTCTCTACAGTTCAATTGTCTTGGACACCTAAAATTGTGTCATGTCCTTCAGGAGTTGTTAATATATGCTCCTTTCAAGTTGTGTTGCTTGGGGCAAGCTGAACTTCTTAATCAACCCTTTCAAGACCTGTCCGGTCTGTAAGAGGTCTACACTAACAAAGAAAACTTGAAACAATAGGTTTCTGTCTTCTTGACTGTATGCCCCTTACAGTCTTTAGCTGATGACCCAAACACGACAAGCAGCAAAGAGTAGAGCGCGGTAACTGCTAGATTTATTTTGTCACCAGATAAGAACATAGCAAATATATGAGATTTCTTGATTTTTTTTTAGCTAAAAAAGGGAAAGTATACAGGAATCACAAGTGTTATGAGACATGATAAAATGCTTTCCTTTTTTGCAACTTCTAGAAATTAATCATGCATACATATAAGCATTTCTGACTTGCAGTCTCGTTAATAAATATTAAGTTAACAACACTTAGTCAGATTTTCATATGTAACCAGAGATTTCCACACTTCATATGCCAATTGACTGTGTAACAAGGATGTTTGTGCATCTACCCATCATTTTGGGTGATTAAATACAGAGCCTGGTGTATCATTTTAAGTATCTGAACTTCAGTTGTAGATGCAGGTTGTGATATTCACCATTTAAACTAGAGTTAGAGTGTTTCATGGATGATTATCCAGAGTCCAGAAAACACGGTCAAGAGAATGGAAAACTGATGTCACCTATCATGAATAGTGACCTAGTTTCTAGTTATGTGTGGAAATCACACAACAGAAAGCAAAAGACCATATTACATGTTTAACTAATCACTACTTATGAGCAACAAGAAATGATTTACTGTAGTCTCACAGAACTTCAAACTCATAACTGTAAACCTGAACTTACATCTGTGAAAAGTAAAGCTGAAAGACAGAAGTAAAGCTTCAAGATTTAAACAGAAAGAGCATTCAAGTAAAGACTGATCTCCTGAAGCTGTTGGCCAACAGAAAGTGAAACTGCTACTACACATTTCCAAAGCACAGAGAGTATTATTTACAGTCCAGTAACTACCAGCATGTAAGGCTTGGTTAGGACACTATTTCATAGAACAGACTAGGCTTTCACTGAAGTGTGTTTGTGTCACACTGCATAGTGAAAATACACTCACAGTTGCCAGAAAATAGCTATTTCTACATTAAATGCAATGAAAAGATTTATTCACTTTCCTTATTAGTAGAACCTTCTTCTTCCTTATGTTACTTCTTGACATTTTGAACTATACTCAGTTTATAAATTTGTATTGAAGTCCCTTATATAGATGATTCAATCAAGTACAACATAAGTAACAGCTCTGGAATTCAAATTGGAAACAACAATTACATGAAGATTGAAGAGCAGAGTCAGCACAACAGCACTCCTCCTGCTGTTACAGAAGAAAAATATAGACAATTTGAAGCAACGGGTATATTTGGTAAGAGAAATATCTCCCTGATTTTCATGTATTCTCCCCACATAATTATCTGGGAATCATTTGGCTTGGAATGTATGAAACACTCAAATCGGCAAGGCTAGGATTGGAGGTCCTCACCTATCTTGTAGTTTAAAGCACAGAATATCCTGAGATCATAGAGTCCAGTACCTGACATCACAAAGGGAAACCTAAAACCATACATCTAAGAGCTATGAGCGTTCAGGGACAAGTTGGAAGATTTTAAAATTTATTTTCATTGGTCAATGCCAAATTAAAGTATCCCTGTGTATTCCTAAGTAAACAAGTCATTTGTGTCCCGGAATATAAAACATATGTTTAAAAACTCTAGGAACAGCTTTTTCAATCTTGCAGGTTTAAGTGACAAACTATGATAGCTTCAGATCAAAGAGCAAGTCCAGCAATTGATCTGTGAATTCACACGTTCTAACTGGGCATTTCTTTCCTGGCATCACTGGTTATGCTGCCTCCATGAAATCCACTTCTGATTGCATCACTAAGATTGTGTCTCCAGATATTACCAATAAATAGTTGGGGGAGGAAAAAAGAGATATCGAAAGAAGAAGAAGAAATGTTAAACAATGCCATTTTCTTACACTCTTCTTCTTTTTGCAGACAATACTACTGTCCTGACCAATAAACATCTGAATCTAGTGAGGGAAAAGCTGGCTAAGCAGTGGAAGCATTGTGCTCGTAAACTGGGCTTCTCTGATGCCGAGATCGATGAAATTGATCATGACTATGAACGAGATGGACTAAAAGAAAAAGTTTACCAAATGCTGCTTAAGTGGGAAATGAGGGAAGGCTCCAAAGGTGCTACAGTCGGAAAACTCGCCAAGGCCCTCTTTGGCTGCCAAAGAATAGATCTCCTTGTGAAGTTGATGGAAATTAAGGAAGAATAAGTTGACTGAGAACTGGGGGAAAGTGAGGGTATTTTTCCCTGAAGACCTTCCAAAAACAAATAATTCTGAACAGACTTTCTGGAGCTCTCCTTTTTGCACAGACCTTTTGGAACATAGTTTTTCTGTCAAGCAGTTTTCAGTGAATGTCTTCAGTAAATCAAAAAGTTTGTGTCACAATATTTGGTCTTCCAAAGGACAAAAGAAAACAAGCACCTTCATTCTGGATAGAATGATTGTCCAAAGGTAACGGCAGGAAAATCCAATACAAATATTGATTCAAGGAGAACAATGAGTTTATAGATTCTGGATTCTATCGTGAAACATTTTGGGACACTTGTTCAGTTCTGAACAAAAGCACGTCATTTCAACAAATAATAACTAATATGTGAAAGACTGACCTACTCTTTGAAGAAGTTTTTCAGAAAAGTGAATCAACTCATAAATTTTGCCAGAAGTGCCAATTGCTTTAAGCCAATAACATTATTTTTCAGATATTGTTATCATTTTTATGAAATACAGATGTCTAGAACTATGCAGGACAGCAACATAAAAGCAAAAACTATTTCTACCTTAAAAAAATCTATAACTGATATTTTATAGATAAATATTGTATTTTTACAGTGTTTTGTAGAAAAGGTTTTATATGGCTAATTTCTCATCTGCTTTATGAAATAGTGAAAAAATAAATTCAATCGGTATACAGTCCAAAGTAAGAACTCTGGAATGCAAGAGCTTTGGGAAGGGAAAGGTGCTTTATTACCTCTTCTCCTATTCACTCTGAGGGCTCAGAATGTCACTAGTTTCTGAATCTCTTGGACTGCATTTATATTAGTGGATTAAATGTGCCCGTGGATGTTTTTGGATGCTGAGGTTAAGCTGGAATGCTCCAGCCTGCTGTCAGGATAGCAATTCTTTAAAACCTCCAAAATACTGTGCAAAGACTATGCACAGCACTCAGATTGCTTTGTGGAACACCGGAACAGCTCTGTAATGTAGGTGATGGTATCTCAGTGCCTGGAGATGTTCATTGTCACTCTGATTTCCTAGTATTGATTTAATTTCAGTGTGCAAGACATATGAAAGAAGAATTTCTGAGCTGAAAGTTTTTATGCCCTAAGAATAATTACACAAAACCCTTCCTTTGAAGGGCAATACTCCCTATTTCCATCAAATCTGCAGATATTTCCAGTAGATGTTTAGAAATGGGTAATTGTTTATGCTGTAGATAAAGCACTAAGTGTTCATTAGTATTCATAAATGTTAACTGTTATTGTCAGAAAAAAATGCTAATTATTTAATGGGCATGTAGTTAAATGGATTTCTGTTCCTTGATACAGCAAACCACCATTTTAGTGAAATCAAAATGAAACTGTAATCAAAGCAAGCAGCAACATATTTGTCATCTTTAAACCTACTTAGTATGAAACAAGAGAGAAAATGGCTCACCAAAGCAGAGACTTTAGCAGAAATCTATACAAAGGGCATGTCATCCATTCATCATTTCTCTGGATGTATCAGCATATATTATACAAATATTTATATTTTTAATTCCTCAGAAATTATTGCATTGCCTTACTGATTTAATTTAGCACCATGCTAAATTTTATATAAATTCCTGAGTATAACAAAGAATGATATGTTTTACCTGTCCAATATAATGAGCATACACTTTCCAGGAGGAAACAAAAAAATTACACTTCTAAGAGCAGAAAAATGGAGTAGAGGGTGTCTTCTCTGTGTTAGTCCACAGAGAGTTACAGCCAGCAGCTATTTTACTTCACAAAACAGATTCCTGAACAGATCACAGAGCCCATTTAAGTTCTCTTAACACTGATTGCACTGTATTGTTACATCAATTCCTTAGCCCCCACTGTTTTTTTAAAAGTCTCCCATATCTGTCATCTATTTTTATACAACGTGCAATTTTTCCATCATAAGATCCTTATTTGTTACATAGAACAAATGGTAACCATTTAATGGACATACATTAAATGCTTCATTTTATTAAAGCAAGCCTGGACCTATTTTCAGAAACAATAAGAACAAAGATACAGAGCACAAACAAAGTATTTCAGAACGGGACTTGGGCATAGGGCAGTCCTACATCTTTAAAGTCGGACATGAGAGGTAAGGGTCATTTTAGCTTCTCAAGTCCAGTTCTAAACTAGTGCTCATAGTTCAGGTGATGTTGTAGGTGGTATAGGAAACAACCACTAAACTGAGAGCTAGAGACAAACACCTTCAGTATGGCCCTTACAGAACTCAATCACAGATCAGATTCAGTTTCCTGGGCAGAAAATCGAAAGTACTACAAGCCCTTTACTCAATGCCTGGAAGCAGCATCCAGGCATGCCAAAATACCATACATATTTAATAACAGGGATGATTAACTACTGGAATAAACTGCCTAGGGAGTCTGTGGATCCTCTTGGTATCTTTTAATTAAGACTAGTCTTGTTTCTTAAGATGGATATAAAATCAAAGCTATATTTCTCAATACAACATTAGCTGGGTGAAATATATAAACAAAAGGTGTACAAGAGGTTCAAAGAAATGAGTTAGTGTTCTTCCCTGGCCTAAAAGTTTACAAAATTGTTAGGTATGCCAGAGAGATTTCACCCAATATTAACTTACTGGGTTGCTCATATCATCTATGACTCCATACCCCACTTACCTTATTCTCTGTCATGAGAAATCAAAAATGCAGGAAAAGAATGGGGGCAAGGAAGAAAAAGAGAGATGTATTATAGCACTGATCCAACACCTTTCATAGCAAAAGAAAGGTGAAAAAGGAAATAAAAGCAATTTCGCATCAAACAGGCAAGCTAACAGCCTTAAGGGCAGAGTTAGCAGTAATGCAGCAGTCTTACAGAGATTTGTCAAAAGATGGGTGAAGTGCAAGACATGGAGAAAAAGGCTGCAGGTTGCAGCAGCAGATCTCCTCCTCGTGGTCTCCCCTTGAAGAACAGGAGATGAATTCATCCACTTATGCACAAGGACATTATGTTTTTCCATTTTAAGAGAGCTTTTTGATTCTAGATCAAACACCACTCAAGTACAACCTCCACGTGGAAGCTACAGTCATCATTACACAGCAGCCAATCTGTGCTGAAATTCCTATGTGCAGAGAGCATCGAGTCCATGCAATTCAAAGCAATTTATTTGGTTAATTTCATTACTGTGCCCTCATTAACAGTGTACAAGCAGTTAAGAAATTTGAGGAATTTTTACTCCTTCCAAAATAGTTAATAAATAATACCAATTAATAATGCTGAATTAAACACTCAGAGAGGACGCTGTTGCAAGTATTTGGTATGTAAATTTCGAACTAAGCTGGCAACATACAGCTCCTCTTCCTCAGAAGCCAGATTCCAAGGAGAGGCAATACTGAAGAACTTGGTATCTGACTGATTCAGCAGCTTTTAGTAAATTATGCCACTTTTCTCTGGTAGATTTTTCATCACTGTACAATAGCAAGTGAAAATCATCTTTCAGCATGGAGGCACTTGGAAAAGAGGGTAAGAACATCTGAGCCTCTAGAACATGCCCATCTATGTAGAAGGTGAGAAGGACCTACAGGGAAACAAAATACGAAGGATCATCCAGTATAAGCAGGGACATGTTACAGCTAACTAGCCTTTGGGAGGCGTTTCTTCACTGGATCCTAGTGCCCTCTAGGCACTGTTTTCTATCCCCTCCTCATCCCAACCTCTACAGACTACAGAAAGGGCTGCTTGCAGCATGCCAGGTTTCCCTCCTAGCATACCAATGAGCATCAGGAGTCAGCTGACCGGTGCTCATTTGTTCCCCAACACAAAAACAGCAGCTAGTGATAGTGCTGCTCCTTAATACAGCCCCTGGGAAAAAGGGAAGGGGGAAGTTAGGATCACAACAGAGTCTAGAAGTGACCTTCGTGCTGGAGGAAGTATTGTCTATGAGCAAAACAAAGGAGACCAGAGCTCTGACTTGCACTGGGTTTCCCCGTCCTCTACAACCCTAAGTAGGTCACTTCCCTTCTCATTAGCACAGTTTCCTCATCTCCTTGGTACAGACACTAACTTCTGCCAGAACTAAGATATGATCAGATAATAAGCATTACAGCTTACAGAGCTCAGAGAGGTGCTTGATGAGAGCTGTTTGAAACCAAAATCCACACTAATCACCTTAGTAAACCAGTAATACCTCTTGGATTTTGAATGATAGGTTGCAACTCCTGTGTGGCCCACTCTCCCCCCACCTCTCTCATTAGTTGAGAGGACTAAATGCAGTACTGGAAAGGACTTCAGGGTCACCAAGTTCATCATAATAAATACATACCATGCCTTCCATAAACAAACCAAATATTGCTCTTGCCCTCTCCAAGGGAGAAGCTGTTTCTTCTTTTGTACCACAGTATTTGGAGTCATTCCATGTCTCTGAATCTAGAATGACCTGATTCTGAACAGAAATCATATCAGGACTTTGCTTGGATTTACAAGATGTAGACCATATTCAACTTTGAATTGAAAGATCATCTCACACTGACATGCCTCCACTTACGATTTATAATGCAGTTATTCAAAAACACATGAAAGGTATGCAGACACTACTTGACAGACAACTATCCTTTGCTAGCACAAGAAAAATGCAGGCAAACAAAAAAAATCATTAAATATGTGTCTGTGCTTTAGTTTCTTCATCAGCCTGAAACCTTCTTTGAGCCAAAGTATCTGGGATCTTTTTCTACTAGCTGACAAAGCATTCTATTTCTTTGTGATGTAAGTCTAATTGTCCCCAGCTTGGCTAATATTCTAGTTAAATAGGCCTCCTGCTACAAAAACACATGCTGCTACTCTCCACACTTCGCAGCTTCAAAAGTCATGCCACAATTCACTTTGTCTTTCTTGTTTGGAAGGTCAGTATCAAATCACAGAAACATCAGCACTGTTACACCTTTTGTTCTGGACTGGGCAATTCATCACTACCCAAATCTTACCTCTTTATGGAGCTCAAGCAACAAGGTTTTGTCCGAAGGTGAAAACATTGTCTGCTCTTAACAATCGACATCCAATAGCCCAAGCACTAAAACAGGCATGAAACAGCAGGATATTTCACTTCATAGAAGTAGCTACATGTCCTAGGTTGAAGTATATTCTATTACCATCACCGTGAGCGGTTGAAACCAGGTGAGGCAGTGTTCCTTGCCTCCTCCCTCTGTACTATCTTCTGTTAATGGGCCATCAATGCCTCACCCCATGACTCAGAGATAACTCCCTCCTGGACTATCTCCTGTTAAGGCCTGATGGGCCCATTATCACATGGCTCACCATCCCATTGTGAGATGCTTCGCCCAGAGGGAGGAGCCAACTATTCCATCCTGGAGAGCTGAGACTCTGAACACCACACCAGCGCTTACCTACTGGACTCCCAGAGGACAAGAGCTACCATAGGACTTTCTCACCCTTTTCTTTTTACAGGATCACCGCTTCAACGGAACTGCTTTGCTTGTACTGCTACCACCATAGAGTGTCAGGGTGTATCTGACTTTGTCAGTGTTCTTGTACTACTGCATTTATTTATTTCTTTTAATTTATTTTTTTCTATTAAATTATAATTCTGACTTGCAATCGCACACTGGTTTGATTTCAAACTAGTACACTACAGTAAAAGGTAAAAATGATCAGTCAATGTATACACAGCCTCAAGAACCAAAGTCCACACCAATACCTGAATTGTGGATCACTGGGGACCCCAACCAGTAACAGATGTGTCTGTAACACAGCTGGAGCTGGGGCACAGACTGATGTTAACCCATCTGGAACTACCCCAGCTTTAAGTGGTACATAAACCTCTTCATCTCCCTTTTCTCTCATCTGGGAAGGGTTTCTGGTTTTACTTTTGTAATTACTTCTTCCCCTGCCCCTACATGAACCTCTTCTACCTTATCCCTCAGCACACATTCAGAGAATTTGTCACATTTCTTTCTGCCACAGTAGGTAGGGGATATGTAGAAAGATTAGACTGAAAGGTATTTTAACAGGAATGAAATTGGATACAAGTTTGAGACCATTCCCTCCAAAAACTCATAGTGATACATGAGATAGGAGCCCCTTTTGATTAATGGAAAATGCAGAATTCAGAAAAAAATTAAGTTCATTCAGCAGTAGACCAAGCTACTTCTTTTCTCCTAAACACAGGATAGTCAGCCATCTCCTCGTCCTTTTCCACCAGAAAGAAACGTACACAGTGACACTCACAACAAACATGAGCCTCTGAAATGGCCTAAGAACCAAGGAAACTGTAGGGACTTGCAGATTTCACCAAGCAAGAGCAAAGGCAGCTTGTCCTGATGAAGGATTGCTTGTAATTAGCCAAACTAAAAACCTTAATCTTATATAGTTTGATCTGCTCAGGGGATAAACTGAACCAGTATGCTTACACAGTCGAGTTAATCTCTTTATGCACTGGGATTTGTTATGATTGTCATTCTCCTCCAAGACTTGCTAGTGCCATGCACACATATGGCAGTGGGGCTCACTGAGCTTCCACTGGGCTGGAGTGAATATGCAACACTGGCCAGTCTTGAGGAAATTCCTCTCATCCAGATATAAGTCAGAAAACCTTTAACTCTACACAATTTTCAAGCTTTGTACCTGCTCTACAGCTTTCTGCTATTTCCACAGTATCACAGTCTTAACAAGGTTGGAAAAGACCATTGAGATCATCGAGTCCAACCCATAACCCAACAACAATCCATCATCTAAACCAAGACACCAAGTGCCTCATTCAGTCTTCTTAAATACCTCTAAGGACAGTGACTCCACCACCTCTGTGGGCAGCCCATTCATTCCAGTGGCAAATCACCCTTTCAGTGAAAAATCTTTTCCTAATACTGAGCCTAAACCTCTCCTGATGGAGCTTGAAACTGTGTCCTCTTGTTCTTTCCTGACTACCTTCACCACCCCAGCTGGCTGTGACTCAGGCCGGTCCATTCTCCTCCACACTTGGAAAAGCAGACACCAAGGAAAGCAGGCGGCCTCCTTTGGTGCTTCACGAGCAAACTGCGAGAAGACAGAGGAAAGCAAGGCCAAGTGCTGTGCCGAACAAAGGCAGCCCGGCTGCTCCAGAGGCGGCTGCCACACTCACTATGGACATTTGCCAGGCCAAAGCCCTTGGCCAGGAGACCAGGATGTCCCTCGCAAGCAGGCCCTACAAATAACAGTGGTGAGGCAGCACTAAAGATTCCCGCTGAGAGCCTGCAAACGCCTGGGCCCTGGGATGCTGAAGGCAAGCAGCGCAGGGGAGCGGCAGCGCCCAGAGCTGCCCCGAACGGCCCGGGAAGGGGCTCCCCAGGCACACCCGGAGCCACTGGCGACCACCGTGCCCTCCGTGTTCTCCCGGCCCGTGCAGCCGCACCACGGGCAGCGCTGGAGGCGCAGCTCACAGCCCCAGGTCCCATGTGTCTCCCAGGACCGGGATCTTTGCTCCCTGCGGACACCGCGGAGGGTGCCGTGTCCCGCCGGGTCCCCGCCACCAGTCGAGGACAGAGTCGCCCACAGAGCCCTGGGCTGCAGGAGAAGACAGAGCCCTCAGCTCCCACCCTCTGCCCTCCGGCAGCGGCAGCGCAGCTCCCCCAGCGGCTGGAATAGGGGGGATCGGGGACAGGGAAAATGGCCTCGGAAGAGGGACCGACACCCGCCCCGCCCCGCAGCTCCCGCCGCCGGACGACCAATCAGCGCCGCGGGGGGGGCGGACCTCACAGCCCAGGAGCCAACCCCTGCCCGTCTTGCTCTGAGTGACAGCGGCAGCCTCCAATCAGAGCGCGGGCAGCGAACGGCCCCCGCTGCTGCGCTGCCCGGCGCCTCCCGGAGGTGACGGGGAGGGGCGGCACGGCCTCCCGCCCTGGGCAGGGGAGGGGACGCGACTGATGGAGCTGGGATGGGATGGGAGGAGAAGAGGCGGGGCGGGGCGGGCTGTCCTGTCTCCTCCTGTCTCCTCCTGTCTCCTGCCTCCTGCCTCCTCCCCGCTGGGCTGTCCTGGCTGGGGGAAATGTTCTGTCGGAGCGCGGGCCGGGCCCTCTGGGCGCACCTGCAGCTGCAGTGCCCCGCCCGGGCAGCGCCGCTCATGCCCCGGGGACCGGCCGCCTGCTACGGGTAAAACCCACAGCCGGTTCCTTTCCCCCCTTCCCTAGCTCCCTCCTCCCTTCCCGAGGCTGGCGGAAGGGGATCCTTGGCCGGCCGGGGGCGGGGGGCGGTCGGGGTGTGCACACACACAAGGGGTGTTGGCGGGGGGGTGTACACTGAGACTGGGGCGGGGGTGACAAAGTGGGGATGCGGGGAGTGTCCTGAGGATCCTGCTCCGGCTTTCCCGGTGTCTGTGCCAGGCTGGTTCCCGCCAGGCAGGACGGGCTCCTGCGGCACCTGCCGCTGGCAGGGGGCTCCTTCCTCCCCGGCGCTGCCCCAGGTTGCAAAGACAACGCTAGTGTCCAACACGTCCCTAAAATACTGTTTTGTTCTGCAAATCCTACTAAAGAAAACTGATAGTTCCGTAATTTTCCCCCCTCTGCGCAGATAAAGGCTAGGTTGTCTTGTAGCACAGCTGGAAGAGAGGGATTTCCCAGGTTAAGCTGCGCTCATACGGAGTATGGGGTGAAGTACAAGTTGTGAGTCCTGTGCGTCTGTGCTGTGTGTGAGCGCAGGCAGTGTGTGCTCAGTGCTTCTCAGAGACCTACAGACCTTGGCATTACTAATTCAAGGGGTTGGGTTGGGTTTGTTTTACCGTGGTTTCCAGTCATGCCAACCAATACCGACCAGTTTTTATGAAAACTTTGCAGAAGTGAAGTCATGGCACTGACAAGCACACTGAGGTCATTTCAGGCTCACAGAAAATTGGTGTTGGGAAGACCAAATCTGCCTTGGGTGTAACCAGTTGGAATTTGGTTTCCCAGTGCATAAAGAAGCCCAGCTCAGTCTGAAAAATATTGATGATCATTGGACTTCACACTGAGACACGATCAAAGAGCAGAAAAACATCACAAACTCAGCAAAAATTCTCAAGCCCCTTATGTTAATAATTAATCCTAAAAAAAGCAAGCATCTGAATCAGGAAAGCAGATGATGTAACTCTGTCTATTGAAACTACATGTTGCCTTTTTTTTTTTAGAGGTAACAGCATAGTGATTGCTTGTGTTTTGTTACGAACTTAAAGAGGCTTCACCAATTATTTATCAGAAGCAAAAAAAAAGAATCACATATTTCTATAAAAATTGAGAAGAGCAAGGTACTCCTTTGATGTGGTGCCAACTATGGTAAAATACTTGTTGAAATTCATGATAGACCACAAGATGGTATATGAAGAATTAAAGAATTCTTTTATAAAGAGAAAAAGTGAAAATCATTCAAAGAGGAGATAAGGCAGCCACCTGAATGCTACATTCAGAATTCAAGTTGTGAAGTAGCTAAGCCCCATCAAGTATGATATACGGACTTAAAGGAGGTTTAACACTACAGTGAAACTAAACACTTGTATCCAATTAGCATAACAATTCAGCAAAATTCACTGAAGTTATAGTGACATAATGAGTTTCTCTGAGCCACACTTTTGCCACAGATCTGTGTTTGTAGTCCAGTTCCCAAACTGGTTCTGCACAGGTAGAGGGAATTGATTGTATTCTGCACAGTCACAGCTTATATTCAGCCATGTGGCATGATGGGTTATGTAGACAATGGATATTATGTAAAATCCAAATATCATCCTGTAGTTTTATTGCCATTTATGTGTTGAGAACCTGAGTTGGCAAGCTACTGTTCATTTTCCTCATGAAAATGGTTTCAATTAGTGAAATTTTTGGTTTACACCTGTAATCCACCATTTTAAACTATATGGATGGGACTGTGCTAACATACTGTAAGTAGTTCAGACTTTATATGTTAGAGTTGAATTTTTAATAAATTGCACAATGCATATCATGGAATAGACATTATTGTTATACTTAAGACTGGAAAACAGCATGTCTATATGCATGTGAGATTGACACTGATGAATTCATAAGGCTAAAATATTTAATTTAGGTAAACTGAGAAGTGGAAGGAAAGAGGGTTAATCCTTAGGTAACCAAATGACAAGATTTTTATCATATGACTACCTTTAAATAAGATGAGTTAGGTTGTTGAAAAGATGTCTTGCAGCCATTAGGGCACAACTTTGCCTGGGAGAACAAATGCAGTGGTTTAGACTGTGGTGAAGATACTTTCAGTCTATGCTACTTCTGCCTTCTCACTGGGCGTTGGTATGTAGGCATGGCATCTCAGGTCACCTGTTTGCATTTTCACACATATCTTCCTCTGTACTGAGGGTTAATGTAGGGTTTGAGAGCCGAGGCTGAGAGACGCAGCCACTTTCTGCAATAATTTTTTAGTGGTTTGGATTTATTGGTCATGTTGTATTTTCCAGTTAAGCTCTACCTCCTGCTGAGATCACGCTGACAAATATTTATTGTCACATTCTTTTTCTCTGCTCTTGTCTCAGTGTGGAGTGGTTTTCACTGTAGACCCTGTGGTTCATGGGGAACTGTAACAATAGGTCGTGGTTTCTTTGGCAGATGGAGATGCTCAGTTTAGTAATAATAAGGTGAACAGCAGCTATTTCGAAAGTTATGCTGTGACAGAATGAGGTTTTCCCTCCCTAATGTGTTTATTTCAATATGTTTCTGTAGCCACATAAGGCTGCTTTTATATTCTCCTTGTTGCACTGTCAAGAGAGGGTTTTTTCCCTACCCTTCAAGTTAGCTGTTTAACCACATTTGTGAAACCTAAGTATGAATGCTACACTGTGGTCATAACCGAATACTTCTCTGCTCCTGAGAAGCTTTTAATTTAGTCATCTGTGCTCTCATGCAAGGCAACTGATCCATTAAAATCTCACAGTATTATCATTAATATCTAGGAAGAGTAATTATTTTGTATTCCTTGAGTGACCATGTAGTAATGAAAATTAACTGTCTGAATGTTTTCTTATTTCTCTCCTTCCCCCCCCATCCCTAGTACTTCAATAAGATCTGCCAAAATCCAAGTGAATGGAGTCCACCTGCATTATCAACAGACAGGAGAAGGAAGCCATGCGGTTCTTCTGCTTCCCGGAATGCTAGGTCTGGAGATTTTATCTTATCTTTGTAGAGCAACCACCCCTTTCTCCATCTGGTCTCAAGCTAAAATGCACAAAGCTGTTTTGTAAGATATTCAGCACCTGATTTTGGAGCATTGTCATTAAAAAAACTATTGCTGCACATACCACAGATGGGAAAACAGAGAGTTATTGCCATCCATTAACTGTTTTTAAAGATTTCATTTATTTCACCAGGTGCCTTTTATACAATCCCTCGACTTGTGTAATGGTCACTTGCCCTTTTGGTTTTAAGTGTGCAAAGGCAGTGACCTGGTGGTAAATAGCAGAGTGAGGGAAAATCAGGTTAGCTATATTTGTTACACTGACTGAATTATGCATTCCTTTTTAGAAGCTGGGTGCATGCCAACTAAATTTATAGATATGATGCAGCATTTGCAGTTTAAAGTGAAAAAGCCACTGTTAAAACTTGCTTTTTGCTTAGAGATGTATTTTCATGATTTGTTTTTTCAGGGCAACATCATTAAGATTCTCAGTGGCTTTCTGAAATGGACAACAGGTTCTGCTAGCTAAGTGGTACTTGTCCATTGAAACCACTGGTTTTGGTAACAACCTTTTGAAACTAACACATCCTATTTTTTCTGGGTTCTTACAGTTCTAAAAAGAACCAATCAGACTTAGTTCATAGCAGGCTGTCAGTAGGACTGTTACTGTGCTCAGGGTTGGGCTGATGCTTGACTGAATGCTAAATCAAGATGATAGAATGTCAAGAACTGAAGAGCAGGAAACATTTGTTCATGGCAACAATGTTTTCGAGTCTCTGTGAAGTGGTTTTCTCTTTCAAAGGATTCTGGAGAGGAGGAGGGAAAAGTATGCTTCAAGTAGTCATATGTTTTAACCTATTCTTTTTAAGCAGCTTTTAAAGCTAGGAATCCTGTTACTAATGCAATGCTGACTCTTTAAATAGAAATTACGTATTTCTTCAGTTGTGAACAATATTATTATTATTAGGTATAAATTGCTATTATGCAGTTGGCATTAGTACCAATATTAAAAGCTAGGCTTACTATTACAAAATTTATGGCTTAGTATTTTTGGGCATTGTGTGGGGATGAGCTTTACTTTCTGATTGTCAAATCCTTCTTCCATTTGCACTGACACAGTTTAAAATATTACTTTATGCCGTTTGTGGTATTAACAGTTTATTGTGGCAATGAGATAAGTGCTTTTAGGTCAATAGAATAAATTAGCCTCTAAACTATTTGTTAACTACATTAAAACAAAATAGCTGTATCTCTAACTAGAAAAATACCAAGAAAACCAAGAAAATACAGCATTCAGATATGTTCTAAGTCTTGTGTAATTGTTAAATGGTAAAAATATAGCATAATAAGCACATGCATGATAGTGCAGAGGACATACAAAGCCTCTGTAAGAATACGAGATTAATCAATTTGTGTTGGCATTTTTCAAACAACCTGGTAGTTTGCTTCTGACTAACTATTAATTGGTTTTGCCATAGATCATGTCAGGGTGTAATCACTTCATCCCAGCAGGTTATACAGTCTCTTTTATTACTTAGAGTAGATGATGGTATCTGAGGACAGATTTCTTCAAGTAAACAGAAGAAGAAAATCTTAAATGTCCTTAAATGGCCTTTTTAATATAATGATGGATAGCCATTTTTCTATTTGATTTCCATCATTTAAGGATATTAAATCAGAACAAGTTTTAATCAAATAGCATTTGATATTGTTACCACATGAATGAAAGAATTAAATTGCAGCCTTACCTTCACGTTAATGCTCATAGATAGCTTTGTGCAATACACTGAAGGACTTAATTTTTAAATCTTTTCAAGATCTGAGTCACTAATAAAAAACCTTATTCTACATCAGAAAAAATGGGTGTCTTTGGCTTATTTTGGTACTATACATATTAGAAAAACCAAAAGTTACAGTTTTATGCTTCTCTGTCACCACTGTCTCCTCAGGCAATGAAGTATTTAAAGGTCAGCTTTAAGCACCAATATTCTCATAGAAGTGCTGTATCCAGTGTCAACAACTGTCTGGCACAGTGCTTTTCTCTTACAAATTTGTAGCTTCAGTCAGTATATTCCTTTCCTTTGTTTCACCTGTGCTGCCCAGGTAAGCAACAATGACCATGCTAGTGCTTTTAACTCTGTCAAAGATAAATCCCTACTCAGGTAATTCAATTTAAGGTTCTGTATTAAGTCATTTGTGTAGAACACAGTTTTTGATGAGCTTACATAGCTACCAGAAATGGTTTGTTTTGAACATATTGCAGATAGTTTTACAGATTTTAATTGTGGCATTTCCTCTCTGAGGGTTGTAATGTATAGTTACAATTAAAGACTACTTCAACTGCTGGATAATCTTTCTTTTAGAATACAGTTGTAAGTTTCTCCAGGATTACATTTAGAGTATGTACACTATGTATGTTTTATGGTGGTTAATAAAATTGAAAAATTATAATGTTTCAGGGAGTGGTCAAACTGATTTTGGACCGCAGCTTAAGTCTATGAATAAACAACTTTTCACAATTGTTGCTTGGGATCCTCGGGGATATGGAAAGTCCATTCCTCCATCTCGAGACTTTCCTCCAGATTTCTTTGAGAGGGATGCAAAAGATGCTGTGGATCTTATGCAGGTAAATTTATTCTGAGATGTTATTGTTTCATGTTTTTTTAAAGCTGTCTTCCTTAAATTTTGGGAAGGAGGAAGGTTGTTCCCAGCAGACAAGTTATGCAAAGGACAGTACAAATGAAGACTTAAGAGTGAGCAGGTACACACTATTCTAGAATATATTTTCTTCCATCTATTCTGCAAGATGCAGAGCAGTTCAGCAGTGGGGATTAATTATAAAGCAATATGTATTTATTCCAAAGACTCTCCTGTAAGTGGTTTGCAGCCAAGAACCATATAAATTTAGATAAAGTGTATATAAAAACCAAAGTCTATGCAGTGGTTTAATTGAAGAGATTTCAGTACTGAGAAGCTCTTAGAAAATTTTCTATGTAATAGCATCTTGGCATTTTGCCTTGAGCAACCCATTTTAAGAAACATTGGATTCTAAAAATTAACTTGATGGTTTGCATTTTACAGCATATTACTGGAATAATTTTTGTGGGCAATTGGAGTGTTCCTATGATCATACCAAATCTTAATAACTTCATACAATTATTGTGATTACAGAGAGTATGGCCTAAAGCTGTTACTATTTCTCTTCTTGCAGAATTTTTTATTCCACTCTGTGTTTCTGTGTTTCTCTTTTATTCTATCCTAGAAGTGCTGACACTATTTTCTAGTTTAGTTTTAACTAATATTTGGCTTTGTAATATTAAGCTATACTGTCTCTTTGGTCCTGTTAAGAAAGTTGGCAGAGCATTCAAATTCCAAAAATGTGAGACAATATTCAGACAGTCAATCCAACTGTATTTCTATAATAAACAATAACCTTACTGAAACCCTTTTGAAACTGGAAATGCAGCCTTCCTGCTGTATTCTGCATAGTGAAATAAAGTGTGTGTTACAGCAGAATCGGGATTAAGACACATATTTGCCCTCTAACCATAAAAGCAATCTCTCTGCACTGTAAATCTTCGATTTCTTCTGCTACACTAGCAAGGAAAATAAAGAGGCTGCCATGAAAAACTTTGAGCCTAAATGGTTGTGACCCCTTTTCTTGTCCCTGTCCAAATACTAATAAATGCAAAATAGAAATCAGAGCTTTCCTCAAAGTGAATGTAACCATGTAGCTTCCAGTCAAACAGGACAGCTACCTACCAATCTCCAGAGGTTCCAAAACAAATGGGAACCTGATCTTTCAAGGAAGTTTCGTAAGCATATAACCACAAATTATTAAAATCTTTCTTCCCAAGCATGGGAAGCTTCTATTTTAGCATATTATAAGGGATAGCACAAATCCCAAGGAATCCTTCCAGCCATGATATCCAGAATATAATGGTTTATGTCCATCACCCAGCCTACACTCAGACAAAAAAAAATCCATAGAGGTGAGCCTTCCGAACCTTTGTTCTAGACACCTTGGGATTTTGATGTCTCTGCTGGAGCTGTGAGTGCTGCAAGCTTTCTGTAAAATAAACGCTGAAATTCTGTGGAATATTTAGAACCTTTATGCAGATAACACTGTTGGTATCCCTGTATGTGTTCTCTGAAGGAGTTTGCATGAAATAAAGTTCACTTAGTTTCACTCTACCCCAATATCAAAGGCTAACAAAGTCAGTTGTGTTAAATAATCGTTAGGGAAATAATTGGTGTTGATATTTAAGAAGTTCTTACTGTTCTACTGTCCTAGTGAAGGGATGAGCTTGGCCTTCTCCGTGTTTTTGCAGGTCAATTGTAATTTTTTCTTGTGATATACTCCCTGTGACCCAGTTAAAACATAGAGCGCAGAGTGCTTTGTACCGTAACTCACTGTTGTATGTTACTTCTCTCACAGCATCTGTGGTCATTTGATTGCATTTCACATAGGCCTGGGTGGAGACGGGGACTTAAAAGGAAATTTTGTTCACTTACAGACTAAAGGCAGCACAAAATCACCCACAGAAATGTGCTGTACAACCAGCTTTCAGGTTATTGCCAATGTTAGGTAGAGACCTGTATTATAAGGAGTTCAAAATTAAAGCAAGTAAACATGCATACCTCATCCAACACATCTGTTATATCACATTGTTTTTTGGAAGGCTGCAAAGGATAAATTAAATTCCTTCTGCAGGGAAGGCATCCTGAAATAATGCAAAGAATGTATCAAGGTAATGGCTAGTAAACAAGAGAAATACTGGAGGCAGTAGATCTCAAATAACCTGGTGGCATGAAGAACAAAAATTTTAATCAGTTATTCCACCCATCGGCCAACTTTGAGCTCCATAATTTACTATTGATGGTAGGGGAACAGTAGGAACAACATCAAAAACTTAACCTTTGCAAGTACTGCTGCCAGCTCCTGAAATGTACCAAGACACCAGTAACCCTTCAGCAGCACAATAATGAAAGTTGGTCACAGATAATTACTTTTTCAGCAGACCAGGGCAAACTTCTGATCAGCTGCTAAAATTCAAGGTTCTCTCTTTTCTTGCTGTCAGCTCTTTACTTTTATGGGTGCCTTTCTTTCCCCTACCTTATTTCTTATAGCTTAGAAAAACGAAATCTAAAATTTGTCAACGCTACAGTGAGCCAAATAGCAAGGAAGAAGCCAAAACCAGAAAAGCCTTGTAAGGATAGAAGTTTGCTTCTGTTCCTAAGTATCGAGTTGACTAAGAGTTATGCCTCACTTGAGCATCAAGTTTGCAAGCAGACTATAACCTTCTTTTTTTTCTCTCTGTAGCAATTACTCTTATTGCCTGTATTTTTGCTTTCTTCTGTCCCAACAAAGTGCTGAACTTCCAATAACACTGAGCACCAAAGCAACTCATTCAGCCCACTTGCCCCTTTTCCTACAAAAGTACACTGTCTTCCTTAATCACATCTAAAAGGCTGTAAAACAGAAACAAAAATACTTTTGAAACCTTCATATTTGCTTGTGAATGAGTGCGCAACCCAAAATTTCTGTATGTAAAACTGCAAATGTCGCTTAACCATCAAGTATTGTCCCTGTACAGCCTTCAGATGCATTTGCACCTTGGTGCCTTTACTGTCTCCCCTCTTTGCCCACAGAATGTGAGACACAAAATCCTCTCTTCTGTCTCTGCCAGTACCTCATACCTCGAGTTTCAAATTCTAGTGGAAAGCATTATTACAGAACCAGAGAATACGCTGATTTGGAAGGGACTCATTAGGATCCTGCACAGGACCATCTCCAAGAATCACACCGTATGCCTGAGAGTATTGTCCAAATGTTTCTTGAACTGTGTCAGGCTTGGTGCTGTGACCACTTCCCTGGGGAGCCTGTTCCAGTGCTCAATCACCCCCTGGGTGGAAAACTTCCCTGATATCCAACCTAAACCTCCCCCAGCTCAGCATCATGACATTTCCTCAAGTCCTGACACTGGTCAGAATGAATTAAGGTCTTTGTTGTCATATTTTTTTGCCCTGAGCCTTTCTTTTCAGGAAGGAGGAATTTCATTATTAATGTTTTGAATTGCAATTCACCATGTAGTAACATTTAAAATATACACTTAAAAGCTTCAGAAAACGTGAATTAGCCACTAAGACTTGATACAGTCCTTTAGCAAATACTTTAATCATTTTTTGGTTGTTACAGAGCAGATTTTTTTTTTTAGCTCAGCTACCATCAGTAAATTAGATCACTGAGTTCCATTTTTCAAGTCTTACACTTTTCTTTTTCTTAAATTTATCTTGATCTTGGATGACTTACTATCCACAATGTGATAGTCTTTGCTAACTTCATACCAAGAGAATCTACAGCTTCTTCATACCATCAGGCCCTTTGAAAAGGTCTTTATTCTCCATTATAAATAATCTTTTTTTTTTTCTGAGAGCTTTTTTAAATGCAGCAAGATTCTAATAGGACTACTGCCTGTTTCATTAAAGAGTTATAGAAAATTGAAATGGTGGGTGTCATTTATTGTTTTCTAAATAGTTGACCTTCTCTTTATTATGCATAACAGGAAAATTATATTTTCTAATTATGAAAGCTAGCTATAGTTTAACTATGTACTGTTGTGTCTAAAACTGTACAGTTAATTATCAAGAAAAATTTTATATTTGCTTGTAAAACCAGCAGATGATTTGCATATAACTTTCTTGTATAAATCAAGGCACTAAAATTTAAGAAGTTCTCTTTGCTGGGATGGAGTGATGGTGGAATTACAGCACTCATTGCAGCTGCGAAGTATCCAAATCTTATCCACAAGTTGGTTGTCTGGGGAGCAAATGCCAGCGTTACTCAAGAGGATGTGAGAATTTATAATGGTATGTACAAACTGAATATCGTATATAAAATGAATTATTTCAATTTCTTCTTGACCCAAGAATCTTAGTCATGTAACAGCAAGTGAAGGCAGAGTTGAGGACACAACAAACCAAAAGGGACAGGACACAAAATTCACCACATTGCTAAGTATAGGGATAAATTAAAGCTATAGTAAGAAACTCCCTAACAATTACTCTAGGGGTAATATAGTAGATTTTTGTTAATAAGTCCTTACCAACCTACCCTACTGAGAAGCATAAGTTATAGTAGCTTATCAGTAATTTTCAGAAAGTCAATTTTTTATTGCTGTAACAAATTTCTAAAAATAAATTCCAAGTAATACTGTTGACCCCAAGTTTGATGTATTTTCTCATGTCTTACACAACCTTTAAACAAGGTCTGTGGGTAGTCACTGGGATAGCATGTAACAGGTTTTGCCTCTATAAAGACAGTGAGAAAACAAGGTCATAATTTACTGTTGAGTTCAGGAAGCAAATGAATTCAGGTGAGCATCCCAAAATGCCTTTAGAATTTGCAGTCCTTTGATTGTTGTTGTTACAAAGACTTTGCAAAGTAAAGAAACATGACATTTCTGATCCTTATTCCACTCATATGAATCTGACCACTTCTCACTATAAAGGAAAATAACAAAAGCTGCTAGTGAACTCAGAATGCAGAAATTAAAAGAGTTAACCATGTAGGCTCTCAACAAGTGTAGCCCAGTATAATTTCATTTTAGTGACTGGGGTTTGATTTATGCCAGCTGTGAAATCTGACTGGCTTCAGCTAAATTACAAGTGTTTGTATTGTGTATTTACCTCGCCTATACTATAACATTTTCAGTGGTAGTAATAGTATATTTTTAAATTCAGAAAGCAAAATGTTTTTTAGCTCTGTAAAAGTGCTGCTTTATTTCTTTACATGTTTTTATATTTATGAAGCTTTTGTTATATAAATATGAAATGCATATCCGTTAGTATCAGTCATCAGGCTAAAATGTTACAAAAATTCCTACTTTACATGAAGCATCCACTGCAATGCTGCCCTTTGGCCTCTTTGTGACTGGTGCTTTCAACATTTGTCTCTGGATGATGGAGCTCAGAGCAAGCACAAGTCTTCTACAGCTGACTCATCAGTGCATCTCAGCTGTAGTGGAGGGTCTCATGGGAGAGAAGGGTGTTTATTTGGTATCTATGCCCTTTCTATATTGGATTCTCCCTTCTCTTTTCAAATTAAGGCCAGCCACAAGGATAAACAGTAGATTCTATATGGGAAACAGCTGCTCAGCAACACCTGGCCTGTGGTGAGCAAATTAATTTCCAATCAGATGGTATTATAAAACACTTTCAGTCACTGCTACCTTTGTCATATGACTGGACAGGTTCTGTGTGTTAATTAACACCTCACTCCTTTCTTCCCTTAAGTCCCATTTGAAACCAATTAAAAGCTTTGCTAGTAGCACATACTGCTTTTTGGTGATTCAGTACTTTCAGGGTCTCTGCTATGCCAACTTTGTTTCGGGCTTTATTGGTACAAAGATGTACAGCTGAAACATAGTTTAGTCAACGTCACCCTTTTAGTATACCTAGTTTGTGAACAGTACTGAAAATTTTAGAGGGGGAAAAAATCCATGTAAATCTGATAGATAAATAAATAACTAGATTGTCAGATTATTTGCACAGCTTTAGCCAGCCTGCCATGAGTCACAGGACTCTACTAAGCAGAGTCACTTGTTTTTCTGTAAGACTATGGCAAATGTACCATGATCTCAGCCTGCTGGAATTTCTTAGTAAGAGCTTCCTTCCTCTGAGAACTGGTAGGGGCCATGGAAGGACTTCCATCCATGAGCCAATGCAAAAGGCTAAAGGATATAAAACGAGTTGCCAGCTCTGGCATGCTGTTATAAAACTGTCCCATTTTTATATACAAGGTACCTCCTTGAGCTTCTCTTCTGAAAGCCCTCTAAAAAGGACCATCAGAAGTTTTAGAACTGAGTCCTTTCTTTATAATTTTTTTTTCTATTGTTCCCTTTGGCCATAATGAGGTGATCCTCTACAGCTCAGAAGACCCCAGCAGAGATTACACAACTCTCTTCTTCTACCCTTTTGATACTATGAGTTATTTGAAACCATTCATTGCAGTTTCAATTTTGAAATACATATTTTCAGTCTGATTTGAAAACTTCCTCTTATTAGGTGTTGACAGTACTGGGTTGTATCTTGTTGCTTGAAAGGAATTAACATATTTCAATGTTATTTTATGTAGGCATCCGAGATGTTTCAAAATGGAGTGAAAAGGTCAGGAAACCACTGGAAGAGATGTATGGACATGACTACTTTGCAAAAACCTGTGAGGCTTGGGTAGATGGAATATCTCGCTTTGCTGAAAATTCAGATGGTGAGGCTTTTACAATTTTAAACTGAAGCAATTACAGTAACAGACAGTTCTGGATAAAAATCTAACAGTACTCCTAGCAGCTGGTAAAGGAAGGACTCTGCATATGACATTAAAAGCTGGGTCTGACTCACACTCAGGAATAAAGCAATTACTTTGTAGATGGTTCGCAGAACTAGCAAGGTACAGGGAGAAAACACATTTATGGAAAACATTAGCTTATGAGTCTCTCCTCTTGTTCCCCCACAGAACTGCATTATCAAGTCACTGGTTTTGTGCAGACTGAACAGGAGGGATTCTGCTTAAGCAGAATGTTTTGCTCCTTTCCTGTCCCTGTGTCAAAGGATTTTCTCTTGATGACATTGTTAAGATATCACAAAAGTAAGGCATGTTCTTTCCAGTTTTTGGAAACCAGAGCTGAACAACTCTTTCAAACATAGTAGCCCAAGTTATAAAAGAAGGAATGTCTGATTTTGAGAATTCAGAATAAAACACATTTAAAAAACACTATTGACACATCTTAGGTATTTAAAAATTTTTAAAAAATGGTTGAACTAGGTGATAGAATTGTTTATCTCTGAAGATTTCTGTGATTACCCTACATAGATTTTTTTTCAGCCAAGGATATTATGAATAATAATCTAAAATTCTGTTTTAATTCAGAGAAAATTTGCTTTAAATTTGCTTAAAGCAGAAATACATAATACATAAACAAAAAATTATTTGTTACTCTTATACACAATTTCCTGTAGCTCTTATAATGAAAGACAGAAGGTGACATACATTAATAGGTAGCAGATACTGCAAGGAAAACATTCCTTCATTTCATGTTTTTTCCTTAAATTTTTGCATAGGCTCAACATGGGACTAGAATTTCTCCCAGGAGAGAAATGTAACAAATTATGATCCAATTTTTTACCCTTTCTAGAATGCATCTCCTTTTGAACTAGTTTTTCCTTAAGTGCAAAGCCCAGGCTGGTGAAGGTATGGCTGTGACATCTTTTCACTGCCCGAGCATTCCTCGGACACTGTGAGATGAAGTGACTGTGAAAAAGAAACCACGCAAGACATGGAGACATGTAATAAGGAGCTGAATTACCTAGCTCATGAAACTGGGTCAGGTGTTGAGAGAAGCCTAGCATTTGCTAAGAGATGAATAGCTATCAGACTGCAGACTTTTTTCCAAGCGAGAATAACTTAGACTACAAACAGGCCTCCTGGGAATTAAAATTAAGACACTGCAACAAAGGCGCAGATGTAAGAAGACGGATTAATAAAACTCATCAGAGAAAAAAGGAGGACAGCAAAGCCTATGTTGGTCGAAAAGTCAACTCAAGCTCTTTTTAAGAACTACGCTATTTGCCCTAAATGAGGCAGCTTTTAGTGTGAAATGCCATAAGAAATGAATTTTTAGAAGTAGCCAATACTTAATGAAACCAAGTTGCATAAAGTTGCAAAATCCAAGATGCTTCTTGCTGTTAACATGCTTTACTAGGAAATAATAGCCTGACTGCCAGATATGTCCTTAAATTTCCTTGTTGTGAGAAACAGTCAACATTTCTGCAGCCTTTAGAGGACTGTGGGTGAACTATTCTAAACGAAAATTTTTAATGAGTAGAACCGCAAACTAAGACTATGTAAATAACCAAGCAATTGGAAAAACTGTGAAATAGACTCTGATTTTTGAGCTAAGGAGAGTCTGCGTGTATGAGCATTAACCTTACAGCTAGTGGTAGACGCAAGGTGACAACTACACATGGGACAAAGTTAGCTCAAAGAGAAGTGGAACATAAAACTTATCAAGGATGTTTTGCCCAAAGATTCCCTTGTGAGAGCTTGGGAAGTTAGGCAATGAGCTTGGAAACTAGGTTACTAAGGAATGAGGAAGAAAGGAAGGGGGGAAGATTCAGGAGAGTTTTTAATCAGAAGTATTAAAATGATTTCTAATGAGATTAAAGACTAGTACATATAAAATTATTCTTGATGTTGTGTAATGAATGGGCAGGGAAAATAACCTTTCAGTAGTTTCAGGACAATTTGTATTAGATGGTTATGCATTTGTATTGAGTTTGTGTTGGCAGGGTTTTGGTAGTGGGAGAGGCTACAGGGCTGACTTCTATGAGAAGCTGCCAGGACCTTCCCCCATGTCCAGTGGAGCAAATGCCAGCTGGCTCCAGTGTGAACATGCCGCTGGCCAAGGCTGAGTCAATCTCATTGATAATGCCTCTGTGATAACATATTTAAGAAGGAAAAAACAAACTTAGTCCTGCCAGAGAAGAGTGAGAATACATGAGAGGAACAACAATGCAGACACCAAGGTTAGTGGAGAAAGAGGGGGAGGAGGTGCTCCAGGCTTCAGAGATTTCCCTGCAGCCCATGGTGAATACCACAGTGAGGCAGATTGTGCTTCTGCAGCCCATGGAGGACCACAGGGATGCAGAGATCTGCTTGCAGCCAATGGAGGAGACCCATGTCAGAGCAGGTGGATGCCTGAAAGGAGTCTGTGAACCCATAGAAAGCCCACACTGGCGCAGGTTACTGGCAGGGACCTGCAGACCCATGGGCAGAGGACCCCACACTATTCCATGTCTCCTGATAGGACTTGCGACCCTATTGGGGGACCCACAATGGAGCAGACTGTCTGAAGGACTGCACGCTGTGGAATGGTGACCCACATTGGTGCAGTTCATGGAGAACTGCCACCTGTGGGATGGACTTACACTGGAGAAGTTCATGGACGACTCTCTCCCAATGGAGACACCCCTCACTAGGGCAGGAGAAGGACTCTTTCTCTTGAAGCAGTAGCAGAAACAATAATTAACCGTAAACCCCACTGCCTCCACCCGGGAGGCAGAGGAAGTAGAGCTGGAAAGGAGTTTCTAAGGTTTGCTTTACTTCTCATTATCCTGCTCTGATTTTGTTAGTAACAAATTCAGTTAATATCCCCACAGTCTATTTTGCTCATGATGGCATTTGGCAGGTGATCTCTCCCAGTCCTTAACTCATGAACTTTTTCATTATATTTTTTCTCCCCTGTATACTTGTTGAGGGAAGTGAGAGGGGCTTTGGTGGGCATCCTCCCTCTGGCCAGGGCCAACCCACTACACCATTACAGGCAGCAAAGGGTCCAGGAGATGCAACAGACACGAGTACAAGCTAAGTTAACTTGTACATAGAAATACCAAGTCCTGTAACCTGACCACTGCTTTAACAAAATGTAGCATTAACACGAGGGCCTTAAGACTCCAAGGCTGAAAAGAACAAAGCCAGGAAGGAGATGCATGTATTGGCTTTGAAGAATCAAAGAGAGCCTGGGGAAAATGTGGAACAGAAGTGCTTCAATCTCTCTATCCTTTTGTGGTAGTATCCATTAATGAAGCAAATTGCAGTGAAGTAAGATTTTGGAGAAAGAAATGTCAGCTATAGTCCTGCTTACATAGTTCTTTAAATTAATCACACACTGTCCTACAAGGAGAAGCAATAGCTAGAACCCAGTGGAGTTCAGAAGCAGTTTCAGTCTTTCATACAATTTTAAAACAAAGTGTGACCTTAATTTATTTTCTCCCTAGGTAATATCTGCCAACAGTTGCTGCCAGATATTAAATGCCCTACATTCATAATTCATGGTGAGAAAGACCCTTTGGTCCCACAAGCTCATGCAGAATACATTCATAAGCACATCAAAGGCTCTCGGTAAGTTTTATGATGGAGTTTTTATAAACCATTGTTGAAGAAATGAAGCAGTTCAAACACATAATGTTTAAAAAAAAAGTGTTTGGACAAGTTGTCTCTGCCACAGAGTGAGCTATTCTAAATTTCCCTATCAAGTTACAGAGCAAACTGTATCTAGACCTTTCTTGCAATACAAAAAGTACAGTATTTTAATAAGCTCCTTCCTAAAGCCCTCTGAGAGAAACAAGTTCCTTTGCCTCTTTCAACTACACACACAGAACCAGCTCTCTCTAATATTTATCAAAACAAGCAAATTTCTGCTGTGTTTGTTATGACTATTACATTCCTTTTGCTGTGAGAGACTTCATTTCTGTCCCATTCAGTCAGGGACAGGGAACTTAGATGCTATGAATGGAGAGATATTCCCAGTTATTAGAGAGAGAAGCACAGGATACTTCTGTTTCTGCTGCATTACTGATGTGAACAGCAACCTCAAAGATTTTGTGTTTCCAACTGTCCCATGAATTTTCACTGCTATTAAGAAATGAATGAGAAAGAAAAAAAAAAAAAGGTGCAACTGTGCTCAGAGATATTATTTTATAAACAAGAACAATTTAAGGGCACCGTCTGCTTTAAAGTGTGCTGTGGTTTAACCCCAGACAGCTACTAAGTGTACCCACCACCAGTGGGATCAGGGATAGAATCAGATGAGTAAAAGTGAGAAAACTTGTGTGTCAAGATAAAGAGTTTAATAAGTAAAGCAAAATCCACGCACACAAGCAAAGCAAAACAGGGATTTAACACAGTGCTACTGCTTCTCATTGGAAGGCAAGTGTTTGGCCACCCCCGGGAAAGCTGGGCTCCATGACACAGTAACAGGTACTTGAGAAGACCAACACTAACTCCAAACATCTCCCTCCATTCCTTCTTCCCCCAGCTTTATATGCTGAGCAGGATGCCATATGGTATGGAATATTCCTTTGGTCAGTTGGGGTCAGCCGTCCCAGCTGTGATCCCTCCCAACTCCTTTTGCACCCCCAGCCTCCTTGCTAGTGGGGCAGCATGAGAAGCAGAAAAGGCCTTGACGCTGTGTAAGAATAGCTCAGCAATAACAGAAACATCCCTATCAACACCGTTTTCAGCACAAATCTAAAACACAGTCCCATAACAAGTACTGTGAAAAAAATTAATTCTGTCCTAGCCAGAACCAGCACAGTTAGAAAATTCCAGAAATACTTCCTATAAAAAGCTGAGATTATACTAGCTGAATTTTCTTCATAAATTGGCACACAAATGCAAGAGTTCTATTATTACTTAATAACAGGATGATGAGAACAGAAGTAGCAGGGGAAAAAAACCAAACAAGCACACTGTTATGAACACAAAATGTTGGAAACTGTTTCATTGGTGTCATCTGTGTGCAAAAATGAGTGATATAATTATCTCACAGTCAGCCCTGCTGATCATAGGAATGCATTATGCCACAGGAAATATGAGAACAAGAGACCTTCCTAACAATTACATGCAGGTGTTTTATTCCATGTCTGACAGTTAGTTACTTCTACATGTCTTGCTCAGAACATCTATCATTCTTTTTGGTTTCACTGAGCTCTGAAATACTCCAGATGCTGACAAGGTAAGTTATCACAAAAACTAGACAAGGATCTGACAGCTTCTTTTTGGAAGACAAGACAGAAAGGAAACACTGTTAGAAATTGCCATCCAGTAAAATATAAAACAGTGATTCTTTGAATGTCTTTGTACTGAACTGCTCCTCTGTATGCATATTTGTCAGAAAAGAAACCAGGCTAATGATGTTCTCAGAAATCAGTGTTTGGGTACATGGTCGCCTTCTTCCCTGGTTGCACTGGAAATGACATGTTGCATTGTGAAGCAGAAGGAAAACCTTAAATTTAGCACATTCTATGTAACACATGCTTCTACCATCAGCTTTTCTTGCCTTCAGTTTTATGTAGTAGTAAAGTAGAAAAAGCTTTTTCTGATTATGGTACAGATACACTGCTTGTTTCTGTCACGGTAGCAGAGTGTGCCATTACTCTGCATTTGCATGATATGGCTGGAGTTAGGTAGCACTACAGTAGTAGGAAACATTATTAGCAGTAGGAAATAGCATACACAGTGCTATAGTTTTGTCCATCTCTGCTGTTTAATCTTTGAAGAAAAGACCTAGCGAAATTCAGATAGAATTTACTAGAAAAGCTGGGTCTGTTCACATGCTATTGCTCTTGTCTCAAAAAAAGAACAGCACTGGTTGCCACAAAAAGAAGATTGATCCCCCTTGCTGTAGTGGGATATGAAGGCAACAAATTATCAGCTAAAATGGTTTTAGCTCTGTTGAAACTAGTATATTGTAGGACAAAACAATTTAACGACTTTCCCCACTCCCATATAAAGAAGTGTACATACTTCTGTATAAAGTTTGTCTCAGAGAGAAAGCAATGGTAAGTACCATTTCAGGCATGTCACACTCATAGCCATATTACAAAGATGTAACCTTCTCCTCAGCTACCACTTCTAAGCTTCTGTTACAGCCAAAGAAGTTCTGACTTCTCTTTTTACTTTAATGAATAAATTATGTTAGTTTTGGATTGCCTTTTTGCAGAAAGATTAGGTAAAATACAAACAATACAAAGTTTGAGTTGTGACAAGAACTCTATGTATCTATAGTGATCTCTTTAATAGGTTCACTGCCCAACACGACTACTGTTGTGTGAAAGAGACAAAAGTGCTCAGGTACTTCTCATACTTTTCAAAGATGCATCCATGCTGACATAAGTTTTGGAATCTTGCCTTCTTGGTAGATCACAAGAGAAGTTTCTAGAAACTGGCCAAAAATATATTTTAAGCTTATTTTATCCTCCCCAAAGTGGGGCAAGTAATATGCTTGTTGCTTCAACTGCTGCTGTGATTCACATTCTGAACCATGTACAAAGGAACAGTACTTAAGGGTTACTTTAGTTCCTTATTGGGTAACCAAGAGCAAGGAAAGGGCAACAAATATTTTAGTTACATATACTCACAGAATAAAATGTACAGTCTATGTTTGATTTTTTTTCTCCTTCAAGGTTGCTTCTGATGCCAGAAGGAAAGCATAATTTACACCTGCGTTTTGCAGAGGACTTCAACAGACAAGTGGAAGACTTCCTACGCTGACTTGAACTGTAAAACAAGTTAGAGATGCTTGTTCTTTGCCTTGTTTAGGAATTTTCATTCATTTTATAGGTAGGTCTGAGTTCTGTAAAGAAAAACATTAAACATATTTGCATGAGAGGCATACGTTTTGAGAATATGTAAGCCTTGGTGGACTAGAGCATACCACTGTGCTGCAAGACTTCTGACACATTTTTAACCTTACTTGTTGCCACATAGGCTGAACAGCTGTTCTTTGTCAAATAAATGTGTTAAGGAAAGACAGAAAACATAATCTAGAATACATGCTTTTATGTGCTCTTAACATTAAAAGACAAAAAACCACTGTGATAATTAGGATTTAGAACTGTTACATTGAGAAATCTGCCAAAGTTACTAGTGCTGAGAAGACAATCAGGTACACAGTTTCTAGAAAACATGCTTCACCACCACCATCAGAAGTCATTCAGTATGCATGCCTGCTTTACAGAAGTTCCTTTGCCACCAGGAGGCTTAAGCCTCATCCTCCTCTCCTTCCTCTTCAAACTCCCCCTGCTCATCAGCAGTGGCATCCTGGTATTGCTGGTATTCGGAGACCAGGTCGTTCATGTTGCTCTCTGCCTCCGTGAACTCCATTTCATCCATGCCCTCGCCGGTGTACCAGTGCAAGAAAGCCTTGCGCCGGAACATGGCCGTGAACTGCTCCGAGATCCTCTTGAAGAGCTCCTGGATAGCCGTGCTGTTGCCAATGAAGGTGGCGGACATCTTGAGGCCGCGCGGGGGGATGTCGCAGACGGCCGTCTTCACGTTGTTGGGGATCCACTCCACGAAGTAGCTGCTGTTCTTGTTCTGCACGTTGAGCATCTGCTCGTCCACCTCCTTCATGGACATGCGGCCCCGGAAGATGGCGGCCACCGTCAGGTAGCGCCCGTGGCGGGGGTCGCAGGCGGCCATCATGTTCTTGGAGTCGAACATCTGCTGCGTGAGCTCGGGCACCGTCAGGGCTCGGTACTGCTGGCTGCCACGGCTGGTGAGAGGGGCGAAGCCCGGCATGAAGAAGTGCAGCCGGGGGAAAGGCACCATGTTGACCGCCAGCTTGCGCAGGTCTGCGTTCAGCTGGCCCGGGAAGCGAAGGCAGGTGGTCACGCCGCTCATGGTGGCCGACACCAGGTGGTTGAGGTCCCCGTACGTGGGAGTGGTCAGCTTCAGGGTGCGGAAGCAAATGTCATACAGGGCCTCGTTGTCAATGCAGTAGGTCTCGTCTGTGTTCTCCACCAGCTGGTGCACAGAGAGGGTGGCATTGTAGGGCTCCACCACCGTGTCCGACACCTTGGGCGAGGGCATGACGCTGAAGGTGTTCATGATGCGGTCGGGATACTCCTCACGGATCTTGCTGATGAGGAGAGTGCCCATTCCAGAGCCCGTGCCTCCGCCCAACGAGTGGGTCAACTGGAAGCCCTGGAGGCAGTCACAGCTCTCCGACTCCTTCCTCACCACATCCAGGACAGAGTCCACCAGCTCAGCACCCTCCGTGTAGTGCCCCTTGGCCCAGTTGTTGCCAGCCCCGCTCTGACCTGGAGGGCAGACCACAAGCAAAGTGCCACATTAGCGCCCTGGAAACAAACAGAGATGATGCCACTTTCCCCTTCCCTGTGGGCTCCACCCTTCCTTCACCTCCATTCCCACTCTGCTACTGGAATCTTGGTCCTCCCAGTCACTTGCATGCTCTGAGTATTTTGTCCGTGTGGAACTCCCACTCTGGGACTCTTGC
>VXBA01002380.1:415622-443866 GCA_013399895.1 Serilophus lunatus | reverse complement strand
CAGCCCCACGGTCGGCAGCCAGTGTCACAGGAGCCCTACTGTGGTCCCCTCTGCCTGCCCACATTCCACTGGAGAGACACACCATTGGAATCAAGACTACTGCTTTATCAGAGCCTTTCTGAAAACAAAGGTCTCTTAGAGTCACTAGCAGATGACAAATCTTGTTGAGGGATTTTTCGAGCTTCAGTGAACTGACGTGCCTGCCCCATTTATTGAGGGACATCTGAGGATGTAGGCATACTCACCAGCAGCTTCATTGTAGTAGACATTGATCCTCTCCAGCTGCAGCTCACTGTCCCCGTGGTAGCTGCCGGTGGGATCAATGCCATGCTCATCACTGATGACCTCCCAGAACTAAAAGAAATTTTTGAAAAATGGCAATTAGCCAGTGCCAGTGGAAACAGCTGGCCAGTGCCAATCACACACACCAGTGCAGTCTGTGCGTGCCACAGCCCTGACCACTCCCTTGCATGGCAGAGCAGCTGCTGGGCGGGAAGGTGAGTCAGTGCAGAAGTGCTTCTCTGGCCACAGCAGCTGAACTAACGGAGGGCAAGCAGGCAGGGCGCTGAAGTGCAAGTTAATTCGTTTGTAGCTTGTACCCAAAGGGTGACCATCTCTGACTATCGCAACTTGGCCTTCTCCCATTGTCTAGCCTTCGATTAAGACCCCGTAGCCACTACAAGATGGCAACACCTGCACACCCTCAGCGGACGCGGGTAATCCGTGGGTCTGAAACACCTCCTGTTCTCTCCCTCGGGAGCTGGTGCCGTGGCTGCAGAGGGGCGAGGCAGCCGGGGGGGTTGCCGTGGCTGCCTGCGGGAAGGCAGGGCAGCGCCGGAATGGGATGCGGGCATATCCCAGCCAGCGCCCATCCCATCCCAGCGCCGCGGCAACTCAGATCGCCGGGGACAGCGCCCATACGGACAGAAGCCGCGACATCTTAGCAAACCCCGCTTTTCGTTTCGGGACGGAGCCGTGCGCTACGCGCAGGGTGCGACCTGCGGGAGCGCCCCGCTCCCCGCGCCGGTCCGTACCTTGGCGCCGATCTGGTTGCCGCACTGCCCGGCCTGGATGTGCACGATCTCACGCATAGCTGCCGGTCTCCGAAGATGCTCCCGCTGCTCTTGCCACCTCCTTCGCTGCCCGCACTCGCTGCTGCGGTGGCCGCGCCCGGAGCCGCCCCTTAAATCGGGCGCCGCGCCCCGCCCTGCCGGTGACGTCGTGAGGGAACGGCGCGGGGCGGGGCGGGGCCGCGGCATTGTCCCCGGGACACGGTCGGGACCCGCACCCGGCGGTGGGTGCGGGTCTGGAGGGGAGCAGGCTGCGAGGGCCCCTCCACATGCACAGCGCCTCTGGCTTGAGGCGCTGGAGGAACCTTGCTTTCAGCCGTCGGGGAAAAGGCTGGAATCGATCAAGGCATGGCACATCTTGGGGTGAAAAAGTGAAAAAGAAAACAGAAACACCCGACTCCTCTTTGCACACCTGTTGGAATTCGTCCCCTTGCTTCCTTCGCCTCTGCTGCGCCGCAGCAGCAAAGCATGCGCTGCTGTGTTTTATTAGCACCCTCAAGCCTGTATGTCTAGCTCAGGCCTGCTTAATCATGTTTCAGTATGTTCTAAGCACAAGAATAGTTTTCCATAGCTCAGCCGCCCGAAACAAACAGGGATTCGGCAGCGATGTTAAATCCCACAGCCACTTTCAAGCACAGCACAACTGTTTCAGTGCCCTAAACCTATATACGTGGGGCTCTAATTTCAACAACACAGAGGGCTGCATGAAATTTTATGCTGTTACTAAAGCATGGCTTTTTCTGGAGTGATCCAGCAGTTATAGCAGTTTAGCACCCACAGGAATGGGATACCTTTTTTCTATAAGTGAAGTTGTGTTCTGTCTTACCAGACATCTGCCACATACCTCGTTTTGGAAAATTTCGGATCCTGCTCCTAGCATCTCCATTTGATCTCTCATAGAAAAAAAATGACTTAAGAACATGGTGTATGACCAAGAGAGGAGGGATTCAAGAACAACAGTGAGAATATAACTGAACTGAGATACACATCTGTATCTGCACTGTTACCAGGGAGAATACCTGAAACAAATTTTAGCAGGATCTATAATGGATTGTGGAGAAATTATTGAAAATTATTATAAAACTGCTGTAATTTTTTTTCAGACATGAAAGTGGCTTTACCACAGCTTTTTAAACTGTGAGAAGTTTGTTGAGGACAACTTTACACTAGCACCAGGGAAGGGAGATGACAGCTCACAGTCAAGCAAGGAAGCAGCGGAACAGGTTGGTAAAGAAGATGCAAAGCAATGTACATTGTATCTAGCATAGTGGAACTGGTAGAGGTTCACTTCAAGCACAATATTAAAGTGCCAAGGGGATAGCATGGTAAGGCAGGCTCTGAAACTTTTCCCAAGCACCAACATGCTCAGCACAGTTAACACTGTTTATTTTGTTAAAGCTTTTGAACTGTCTCCTGTAATATCCCCATAGGCCAACTGATAGGGTATGGCCTAGATAAACAGACTGTGAGATGGAAACCGGAGTGAAAACCAGCTGAACTGCCAAGCTGAAGGGCTTGGGATCCACTACACAAAGCTCAGAAGCCAACCACTGTGATGTAGCCCAGTGACTGATCCTCAGACACTATTTAACTTCTTTATTAGTGACTCATATGTCAAGAGAGTGCACTCTCAGCAAGTTCGATGGCGATACAAAACTGGGAGGAGTGGCTGATATGCCAGAGGGTTGTGCTGCCATCCAAAGGGAACTCAATAGGTGAAAAGGCCTGACGAGAATCTCATGCAGTTGAAGAGGGGGACGTGCAAAAGGTACATCCTGTCCCTGGGAAGGAACAACTCCTTGAACCAGTACATGCTGGGGGCCATGAAGAAGGAAAGGAGCTTGGCCAAAAAGCATCTAGAGATCCTGGTGGACATCAAGTTGAACATGCATCTGCAGTGTGCCCTTACAGCAAGGGTGTTCAACAGCATCCTTGACTGTATAAGGAAGATTGTTACCAGCAGGTCAAGGAAGGGGGTAAGCTGTGGTGAGACACATCTGGAGATTTACACCCAATTCCAGGCTCCCAAGTTTAAGAGAGAGAGATGGGCATAATGAAGTTAATCCAATGAGACGCCATAAAGGCAGTTAAGGAATTGGAGCATCTGTTATATGAAGAGAGGATGAGAACTGGGACTGATTGTCCTGGAGAAGTCTCAGGAGATTCTTATCAGTGTGTATAAATACTTGATGGGAAGCAGTAAAGAAGATGAAGCCAGGCCCTTCCTAGTGATGTGCAGCGACAGGAGAAGAGTTAATGGGCACGGACTGAAATACAAAAAATCTAAGTGTAAGGGAAAAACCCACTTTGCTCTGGTACAGGTTGGCCAGAGAGATGGCGGATTCTCCAATCTTGGAGATATTCAAAACCCTAGTGGACACAACCCTGATTAACCATCTCTAGCTGACCCTGTCAGGCAGAGTGAAGGACTGCATTAGATGATCCCAGAGTTTCTGTCTAACCTGAAGATTGTATGAAAGGAAGAGAAGGGAGTGGGAGGCTGTACGTAACCAGCAACACCAGATCGACAGTTTATTCTTCTCACTGTCACAGCACATTGTAACATTTTATTGCAATTATAACACCTTCAAGACCAGCAGATTTTTGCAAAGGTGAGGTAGTAATTGATGTGGTAAATCATACCACTATCAAGAAGAAAGCTAGAATGATCAGAGTTACTAGGTTAACTGTGCTTAATACAATATAAATCAATGTGTAATGTCACCAGTTTCATTCTTTTTTTGTCATCTATGGCAGGAAATACTAGTAGATAAGGAAGTACCATATTTTTGCCTGACATTTGTCTGCTGTGACCTTGGAGAAGTACTTTGTCCATATTTTCAAAAATGGCTCTGTTTACTCCAGTGAAATGTCTTGCTTATCAACTGTGGTTTTTTGTTCTCTAGTGCAGAAACCTCAGCTGCTGTGAAATGCCATGTGCACAGATTTCCTTAAGCTTTGCTACAGAGGGAATTAAGTGTGGTGTTATTACATGCAGCACTTGCAATCACAAAATATCCAGGATTGTGTTGGCGCTATGTTTTCACCAAATTCTCTGGAAGTTTGTGTTATGTCCCAGCTGTTATCAGTATTTTCTTTTGACTTATTTCTGCAATACTTAATCACAGACAGCCTTTGCAATTGCTCACACAGCCCATGCTTATACACTTGTACAATATATAGGTATATATATATATATATATATATATATATATGTACAACCCACCCTTTGGGCAGTATCAAGCAGTTACATCTTCTCACTAGTAGTGGAACTGCAACACATCTGCATCTCTGGTATCAATGAGGGATCCACACAGACACTGAAGAACTTTTTGGATGCCAAATTATTCCTGTCGATCTACAAAGGATCAGCTTAAAGCTTTCTGATTCTTCTCCTGAAGGCACCTGGACATTGCCTGAGATGTCTTCTTTCTACATGCACACAGTGGCCTCCTAGGGTTTTGTAGTTATTCCACTAAAGATTCTGAGCTTTTATTAGTAAATTAGTTCTTAGATGCTAAAACAGTGGTCTCTTTGTAGGTTTACACGGGTTTTTTGCAGGGGATGTACCTCCAGGTTTTAAGTAGAGTACCTTGAAGGGTTGTTTTTGTGTGCAAGTTCACCCATCTACAGCAATGCTGAACATCCATGAACACACAGCAAACCGAATTAAATGCAATTACTTGAATGTCAATTCAGAATCATCCATTATGACAAACACTTTAACAAATCTTAGCCATCAATAGTATTTAAAAAGACATGGGAGTTCCCTATTCCTTGGAGGTTTTTTAAATACTAAAAAAAAAAAGGCTATGAGAGCTCCATCAATTTTAAATGTTTATAATTGCAACCAAAAGGCAAAACTCTGCTGTTCATGCATGTGCCCAGGAATGCCCATGGGCCCCTCGGCAGCTGGAAGTCCTCTGCAGCTTGCTCTCTGCCTGCATCAAACCCTGCCTTCCCAGTTTCCAAGGCAACGGCAGAGCCCACCCATGGATGCACAAGGGAGGCAAAAGGGATCCCGCAACATTTTCACATCTGTCCATGATTTCCTATTGTTTGAGGAAGAAACATGACTGTATAAATGTGAAAGATGCTCAAGAATACAAAATGTCTGCCTATGGCTTTATTCTCACTTATTTGTGATGGGTGATGTCACGTATTGCTGAGGAGTGTATATCATGTATGACTTTTTGAGTCTTTCTGCTGGTACTCACATGAGCAGGCTCTGTTCATTAGATTTTTGTTTGCCTTCTCCCTGGTTACTATGATATTCCCACCTGATGAGCACTCTCTGAGGTCACCTTTGGAAACCCAACACTTGATCAGTTGCCACGTGCGTTAAGATAGAAGAATATTCCGACAGCAAGGTGGTGGAATAACTGTGGAAGTATTTTTAATGCTAGTAATAAAATACTTAAAGGGAAAATCTATTTTTATTTCAAAATTACAACCCACTGCAGACACAAGAAGCAAGTAAATATAACAACACTGAGCATGCTTTTATGAATGAGCAAAAGCAATTTCATTGTAGAGCCCTCTGTACTTGGGTTTATTATACCTGGGTGTCTGTATGTTCGGTCGAGAACAAAAGAGGAGAGAGGATAAGCTTGTGAGAGAAAATCACATTACAGAGCAATTTGGGATGCTGTAAATTCTAAAACAATCCATGCAAATTTTGAGGGTAGAACCATTTCTTCATGAATCTAGTATTTCTTCCACACCATAGGGTCTGTCTTATGAACTTAGATTATAACCTCTGAGAATCAGGCATTTCTGTGAACATGGTATTACAGGACAAAGCAAACAGAACCCCTCTTATCTAGCTTCCAAAGGTACCATAATAAACACGATCATGAGTCCAAACATCTCCAAAAAGGGAAAAATATGTTGATCATCATCAGGCAGCAATTTACTGAGAAGAAAGGCAAAACAATGCAGGCTCTCATTATTTCCTTTTGGCACACCAGATGTGATGGAGTAGCAGCCAGATGGCTTCTGCCCCCATCCAGGCTGCATCTACCTTTTAAGATTGCTCAATACATGAAACACATCTGCTATTTCTACAAACTGGGTCCTCCACTCAAGAGATGACTAATATTCCAGCATCAATATAAATGAAATGTTGATATCACATTTTCCAGGGCAGCTTGTTTCCTGCACGTCATTGAGAACCAGGCACAGATAGTGACTTTGATCTGCTAGTCACTGTTTCTTGTGTTTCTTAGCCTCCTTGCTTTATCTTGCAATCTGATACTTACTTGTAACTGAAACTGAGCAAACTCTGAACTTCATCTTATGAAGTCTGTTAAGAAATGTGATGGGATTCAACATACATTGTTTAAAATTGCCAGGGTTCTCTGCAGGAGAGTTCAGAGTTCTGTTTGTTGCAATAGGTGGCTGAATCAACTGAATACCTTGCTTTGCTCTCTCCTGCTTCCAGCTGCCTGCCTCTTCCCCCTTTGCACCAAGTTCTCTCTCTGACACATCCCCTAATTGAAGAAAAAGCTTCTTCCACCCTGCCAGCCTTCTAGTCCTAACTGTGGAGTTTAGGGAGATGAAGAGATTGGTAGAGGGGTCAGACATGCCCTAGAGCTGCTAGAGGAAATAACAAAAAGATAACACCTGAAATGAGGAAAGGGGAATAGGACCATCATTTTTAGCAGCTGGAAAATACTGATCCAGCCCTGCCTAAGGAAGTGGCAGTTTTCTTAATGCCCAGGAAATCTCTAGTTCCTGCCTGGTAGGGTGGAGCTGGAATCCTTTCTGTAATTTTCAAAAACCAGCCACACAATTAATTTTGTAATTGTAACACCAGCTATATGTTGGATGCAGAGAAGCACACTGTAAGAAGTCAATGCTTGAATTTCATTTAGTGTTTGTAAAGCTGTGGCTGAGGTCATTTGAATTCTGATGAAAAACCTGTTTGATTATTCACTATGAAGGCAGGCAGTATCTCTCTATTACATCAATGGAAAATGTGGAAACATTTTTCAGTGAAAAACAGCGCAGAACTTTTTACTGAAAAAGCTCTATAGAACCTCTGCCAGGGTAGCCACTTCATCCTGCGGAGCAAGTGTTTTCACATTCTGCTTAAACTGGATTATTAAGATTTTTGTTTGCAATGATAGAGGTATTCTTGCCAAAAAGAAAAGAAAATCTGCCTGAAACTTACCAAGGAAGCCAAATGAGAAAAATAACCTGATTATAAAAAAATGACATATGGATAGATTAAGACCAGTTGGAAAATCTCTACACTACAAGAATCAAACATTAATAAACAAGAATTTAACAGACCTAACTTCATTTCCTCCCTTACAAGTGGAATTCTGCCCGTAAGGGAAAAATGACTTTGAGAGGAGAGGAGGGAGTGACCTACTCTCAGATGATTTCTTTTTTTTTACTTAGATACTGTAAGTAAATACCCTTCTTATACATACAGACACAATTTTCCCTTCTGGCTGATTCACAAATCAAGTACTTAAAATAGGATTGAAGTTAGAAGCAGGGAAACAGTTCACTTTTTTTTAAAGTTCTCAGGAAGAAGAATGAGTTGTCACTGGCACTGTGTCCTTTGCAGGCAGAATGGCTCGGGAGGGGAGGCTTTCTCAGCTCCCCCCCATACTCTCCCTCTGCCTTGGTTTCAAACGCTCAGAAGTGCTCCAGCTGGACAAGCATCCAGGAGAGTCGGGGCCAAGAAGTGTCTTTTTCCAAAATGCATCATGTCCTCAGGCACTTTCCTGTGGCCAAATGGTTCCATTTTGAATTTTCATGTAGGCAAGCTACAGACACAAACTACCTAAAATGGAAGTATCTGCGAACCAAGAGTCTGCTCTTTCCCATTTTAATAAATAACAAACAGGCCAGGCCAGGTGATTGCTGGAGTATCAAAAGGCAGGTGCTTATTATAAATGGATTTTAGATTGAAAGGTGGAAAATTCTCAACAATCTTCATTTTTAGTCACATACAAGATCAGCTCCTAATTCTTGTTTACAGAGGTTCATGTTGAGTTGAAGAGAGGAGGGAAAATAAGCTTACTTTGACTACCTCAAGCACATGGAACACATCAAAACTGTCACAAGCTTTCTTCTGGGGAAAGGTAGAAGCAACTGAAAAAACACATGGGAAGATTGAGGATTATTTTGGAATGAAAAATATTGCTTCCCTACAGCAATCAAGTTCAGGGGAACAGCATTACCTGTGTCCTCCTATGCAGGCTACCACATCTGAACATTCCCTAAAAGTATATGTTCAGTATGCTTTAATGTGGAAAAGAAAAGCAGAATAACATTCCTTGGGAGAAAGGGTGTGCATCAAAAATAGAGAGTAGTCACATTATTTCTCCAGAGAGGCTTTTACCTCCTCATAACAAACAAAAAATATTAGGCCTTATTAAACAGAAAGCAGTAATTAAAGCACCTCCCACTGAGAAGCAGAATAAGATGTAGAGTTTTGATTGTGGGTTGTTTTTTTGATGGGGTCAGGGATGTTAGGGAAGCAATTTCAACAAACAACTGTGGAACTTGTCCTACTCAAAGGTGCTATGTATAACATCAGGATGAAATCCCATAACTTTGCTATAGGATTTACAGGGAAGAAAAAGGACAAAAGAAACAAGGGGAGAACTCTTTCTGATACAGAGTATTGCTAGATGCCCCAACTCTTTCTAGTGTGGTAATAAAATTTGGCCCTCTTGCACCGCTTTGCCATGGTTGCTCAGTGCATCTGAACTGTTTTGCAGTACTGAATTGCAGCACCACCCCATAAAGACTCTAGCAGTTCATCACAGTTTCTTCTAGCAGAGAGTGTTTGCACATATAAAAGAACATACTAGCACTATATTCTTTTGAAGTGTGTAGCATGTGACATCACTTTTCACAAGCAGATTTCCTAGCACAGATTTGGGGTTTGCCCCATTTTTGAAGAGAATTCACTGTAGAGGAGACCAGACACCTAGATTATCTTCTTTCTTCAGGTTATAAATCCTATTGCTACTTTGGTTTACTATGTTCTTCACCTCATACCTTCTGGAAAGTTACACGCCTGTCAACAGGATGGGCTTCAGGTCTGATTCTTAGACTATCACATTACTAGGACAATTCTATGCCTAATGCAACCCAATTTCTGATGTATATAGGCACTTCACATGTCTTGGGGAGAAGAGAATCATTGCTGCTTCCACTAGACAGACTGGAAAACATCTGTTGGAGAATAGATGTAGGCCTACATTACCTTGCAGAGTTTTGAAGAACCAGACCACATATTGGACTATATTGCCACAATACTGTTGCTACAATGGTTTCAACTGAGCTCCTATAACTAAACAGGAAAGAGAAACTAGGAGAGATGGCATCCCAGTGCTACCACACCTGGTGCCATTTCTATTTAAACTACGCCTACATGCTACCTACTTGCTTTTACAATCTTATTTATCTTTACAATCTTGTATTTACCAGCAGACAAGCACTGAGTTTTTTTCCTTGGTCAAGATACTCTACTAACATGCTTAAAAATCCCACACACTTAGAAAATAATAATTAAAAAAAGAGAAGACATTCTTCCCTTCCCTAACACCATTAGCTCTAATTGTCAACAGAGGAGAATGCTTCCCTTCAAGCCACAATTGATGTATTGAAATGAAAATATATTGCTTTATATTAACTTCTAACACAAATCAATCATTGTAAGTGGCTTAAACTGCACACCACCCACAGGATGCCTCATGCAAGTCCTTTAGCCCTAGATGCGCTGTTCATCAGATGGGCAAATACAAATCAACACCCAGGGGAAATTAAGGCAGTCATATTGCCTGATCTGAAATCCTTGCAGTGATTGTGCTTTCTTTATGAAACAGAAAAAGTGAAACTGCAAGCACTCGCAAAGACATCTCTTTGTTGTTTGGCATGCAGCTCTCATCTCCAGTTTTTATAGTGTATGGTCCTCTGAGCAATACAGCTAAAACTCAAAAATAAAGAAAAAAAAAGGTACTGTAGCCAGGCCCAGTATGAGACTCACCCTCCCTTATATTTCACTTACTGTTTCTACTAAGCTTTGAATTTTCCTTTCAAATATTTCAGTCTCCTTTACCTATGTTTCTCTCGACTCTTACTGAACTAATGATTTGATTTTTTTTTTTAATTTTTATGACTGGCAAATAAGCTGAGTAGGATTTATGAAAGGACGTGTTTCTGTCTGGAGTATTTCTATTTATGGCTCTTCTTCCTCCAGAACAAAAAAAAAAAAGCCCAACTCAGAATACAAACAGAAAGCCATGTAGGATGGTGTCCTACTTTCTGGGAGCTGAAGTGAAATGTGTCACTTGGGTAGCTATATTTAAGGGTTAGCTAAAGACTGAGTGTAATTACACTACGAATTGGAAGCTAGACATGCTGAACACTATCAAAACCTGCTACAGTGTCACAGTTGAAAGGAAGATACTATCAAAGATCAAGGCCCCATCTTTTAGCGAAACTTTGTTTAGATTTGTTTGCTAGCTCAAAGTTATATGATAAACAGTTTCAAGTGCAACACACAAGTAATTTTGAGTCAAGGTTACTTTGGCAACCAGATAAAATGTTATTTCTCCGAAGGGCCTGAGGCACCATGTATTAACTCGGTTACTAAAATAAGCTCAATTTGTCTAATGTTTAATCCTAGAACTGAAGTGCTAAGAAATACAAGTACCACACAGCTGTATCTGTTTACTGACAGTTCAGGCGGTTTAAGTGCTTCTCACTCCTCTGTACACCAGAAAGCAAGCATATAGATGAGAGAAAATCTTTAGATAGTGCCTATTGTTTTGCACACTGGATTAGCAGGCCCATCAGCAAAGGAACAGGATACACTCAGAGCAGTGTCCACAGGCAGTGGAGTCAAAACAGGCAAGATATTAGTTATGCACAGCAGCTCCATTTTAATTCTCTATTCCAGTAATGCCTTGCAAGCATTTTAGTAAATGAGCACAATAGAGGCTGCGCACATGTGAATACCAGCTCTTTCAGGGCAGTAAGGTCCACAGTAATTGCAGCATTGGTAGCAGTTCTCAAAACAACATTTTTTTAGTACAGGATCACTCCCCTAGGCAGTGTTTGGATTAATTAAGGACTAAGCCTGCATATTGGATAACTGCTACACTCCACAAGGAATTTAAACATTTTATAGGAGTAATAGGGTCCATGGAACTTGCCTAACTACTGACAGTAGCATTGTTGATTCATTCAGGGTTCTTGCATCCTATAAGCACAGAAGAACAAATCCCCCCTCCTTCACTCTAAGGAAACCACTTACCTTTGCAAAGACGCACAATGGAGTGCTGCTGCACTGCCCTCCACTGCCTGGGTAGAGGTTCATTTCCTGCCCTAGGAACCAGGAGCAAAAAAACCACCTTGTAAGCACATAACTTGGAGACAGCTATTCTCAGGGTATCTGTAGGTGACTGCTCAGCCTTTTGAGCCACACAATCTAGAAGTCTGCTCATCACCTCATATCTCCTAAAGGGAATTGATTGCTCTGTAGAATCATCCCTTTAGAGTTAAAGGCAGGTAAGCAGCTATGTTGGGGAAACGCATGAATTTTAGCCCTGAAGAGAAAGTTCAGATGTTTACTTGAGGTCTCAAGTAGTCTGATAAAACAGACCTATGCTTCTCTGTGTGGAATTTTTATACTTAGAAAGGAGAGATGGGGGAAGATAAGTGAGCTTAGTATCAAATCAGTCAGCCAGCCATATGTACATACTAAAAGCCCTGGAACAAGTTAAATAAGACACTGAATGGCAGTGGGGAAGCTTGCAGCTATCCTGTCAATTCAGTTTTGAAGGTTTGTTATGGGGAATTCAATCACTTTTCTGACCTCGCTACCAGGTGTGTCCCTAAATAGGAGTTGCAGAATTATCAAGTGCAGTGTCTTTTTTTTCTATTAACAAAAGCAGCTTTCACCTCAACAATTAGACAAGCTGTTACACACAAGAGTTACTATAAGTTAGCTAGCATCTTCAGCTGAGCTACTATAGTTTCCACATGCTGCTAATCAGTCTGTGACTTCTTGTTTTATTGAACAAAATGTTTCATTGAGTTTAAGGAATAAATTGAGAAGTGAAGTTACAGAAAACTACATGAGAATTACTTGCATAATCTAGAAAGAAATAAAGCAGAGGAGACAGTTTAGGACACAAAAAGCCTTTATGTTTGAGAAGTTAACCATTTCAACAGAAGACTCTGAAGTATTTTTGCAACTACTGTTACATTGGACAGTCAAGGATACAAAACTGCTGACAGAAGCAACAGTGGAGAGCACCAAATTAAAAAATGCATGCTTCAGCACAACTGCACAGATTCCTTCTCTCAATGAATACTTGCCTGCTCAGACTATACTTAACTTCTACCCATATCAACTTTACGCCTCATCCTCCTCTCCTTCCTCTTCAAACTCCCCCTGCTCATCAGCAGTGGCATCCTGGTATTGCTGGTATTCGGAGACCAGGTCGTTCATGTTGCTCTCTGCCTCCGTGAACTCCATTTCATCCATGCCCTCGCCGGTGTACCAGTGCAAGAAAGCCTTGCGCCGGAACATGGCCGTGAACTGCTCCGAGATCCTCTTGAAGAGCTCCTGGATAGCCGTGCTGTTGCCAATGAAGGTGGCGGACATCTTGAGGCCGCGCGGGGGGATGTCGCAGACAGCCGTCTTCACGTTGTTGGGGATCCACTCCACGAAGTAGCTGCTGTTCTTGTTCTGCACGTTGAGCATCTGCTCGTCCACCTCCTTCATGGACATGCGGCCCCGGAAGATGGCGGCCACCGTCAGGTAGCGCCCGTGGCGGGGGTCGCAGGCGGCCATCATGTTCTTGGAGTCGAACATCTGCTGCGTGAGCTCGGGCACCGTCAGGGCTCGGTACTGCTGGCTGCCACGGCTGGTGAGAGGGGCGAAGCCCGGCATGAAGAAGTGCAGCCGGGGGAAAGGCACCATGTTGACCGCCAGCTTGCGCAGGTCTGCGTTCAGCTGGCCCGGGAAGCGAAGGCAGGTGGTCACGCCGCTCATGGTGGCCGACACCAGGTGGTTGAGGTCCCCGTACGTGGGAGTGGTCAGCTTCAGGGTGCGGAAGCAAATGTCATACAGGGCCTCGTTGTCAATGCAGTAGGTCTCGTCTGTGTTCTCCACCAGCTGGTGCACAGAGAGGGTGGCATTGTAGGGCTCCACCACCGTGTCCGACACCTTGGGCGAGGGCATGACGCTGAAGGTGTTCATGATGCGGTCGGGATACTCCTCACGGATCTTGCTGATGAGGAGAGTGCCCATTCCAGAGCCCGTGCCTCCGCCCAACGAGTGGGTCAACTGGAAGCCCTGGAGGCAGTCACAGCTCTCCGACTCCTTCCTCACCACATCCAGGACAGAGTCCACCAGCTCAGCACCCTCCGTGTAGTGCCCCTTGGCCCAGTTGTTGCCAGCCCCGCTCTGACCTGGAGGGCAGACCACAAGCAAAGTGCCACATTAGCGCCCTGGAAACAAACAGAGATGATGCCACTTTCCCCTTCCCTGTGGGCTCCACCCTTCCTTCACCTCCATTCCCACTCTGCTACTGGAATCTTGGTCCTCCCAGTCACTTGCATGCTCTGAGTATTTTGTCCGTGTGGAACTCCCACTCTGGGACTCTTGCATGCCACACTCACTCACCAAAGACAAAGTTGTCGGGACGGAAGATCTGTCCAAAGGGGCCAGAGCGCACAGAGTCCATGGTGCCAGGTTCCAGGTCCACGAGGATGGCACGTGGGACATACTTGTTACCTGTGGGAGGAACCAATGCCAGTGTTACGGCCCCACGGTCGGCAGCCAGTGTCACAGGAGTGCTGCTGTGCTCCCATCCGCCTCCCTGCAGTTTGCTGCCAAGGACATCAATGGTGTGGGAATTTGAAAGGACTTAGCTGGGGATGGGAAAACAAAGCAGCCATTTAAGATGTGCGGGCGGATCGCCCACAGTGTGGAGGGCCAGGGGATCCCTGTCTGCAAACCCTATGCCCCCTCCCCCTGGAACTTCATTACAGAGGGGCGTTACCGGTGGCTTCATTGTAGTAGACATTGATCCTCTCCAGCTGCAGGTCGCTGTCTCCGTGGTAGCTGCCGGTGGGGTCGATGCCGTGTTCATCGCTGATGACCTCCCAGAACTGAGGGGACCAGAGGGAGGGCCGGAGAGTGGTCAGCACCGCCACGCCCCGCTCTCGCCCCCTGGACAAATCGCCGCCACGTGGCGGTCGGGGATTCGTCGCGCGTGGGTGCGGCCCCCCAGTCAGACGGAGCCGCTACCGCGCCCCTCACACCCCCCCACCTCCGACGGGAGGGGTGTGGCACCGGCTCAGCGCCCCCTTCCCCCGCCCGCCCGGGACCCCTGCAGCCCGCGAGGGGCTGACGGACAGCAGCTGATGCCCCCTCTTCATCCCCCTTCCCCGGGGCGCGCCACGCCCTCGGCGCGGAAACCCCACCGCGCTCCTCCAGCCGAGATGCAACAGCCGGGATCCTCCCCGCGCGGACCCTCCCGTAGTGGGGCGAGCCCAGCGGTGCTCAGCAGGGGGAAGGCGAGCTCTCCCGCCGGCGGTCCCTCCGGGACACGCGGAGCCCAGCGGAGCGGGCACCGCCCCACGCCCGGAGTCGCGGGCAGACGAGCGGGCGCGCCATCCCGTACCTTGGCGCCGATCTGGTTGCCGCACTGCCCGGCCTGAATGTGCACGATCTCACGCATGGTGCCGGTGTCCGGAGGTGCCGCCCCGCTGCTCCAGCCGCCTTCGCTGCCCGCTCCCGCACTCGCCGCTGCAGCGGCCGCGCCCCGAGCCCGCCCTTAAATGGGGCGCCGCGCCCCGCCCTGCCGGTGACATCATGCGGGAACGGCGCGGAGCCAATGGGGGCCGAGGAGGCGTGGCCCAGCAGCGGCATTGTGTGCTGAGAGGGGGCGTGGCCTGGGGCGGGGGCGCGGCCGGGGCGTGGCCGCCAGGGAGCGGCCCGGGGGCTCCGGGCCCGGCGCTGACAGCGGGGACAAAGGCGCGGAGCGGCCGAACCGGGCCGCCCACGTGTGAACCGTGAAACGTGCCGGCCGCCGCCGCCGTCCCTCCGTCCCTCCCTTTGCCCTCCTGCGGCCGCCGCCGTCGCAACCTTTTGTTCCCCGAGAAGCGCAGCCTCCCCTGCCGCAGCAGCGGGCGGTGCCGCCGGGGGGACCTGTCGGCTGCCCCCGCCCCTCCGCCAGTGTCTCTGTTCACACGGTGCCGGTGGGAGACTCCCCTCCCCGCGGGGGGGAACCGCGCACTAGCCGGTATCCTCGCGGTTGCCGCCCCTCTGCCCTAAAAAGTCGGACTCAGTCCCCGAAGCTGAGCCAGGAGCCGAGCACCCTGCTCCGTGCTGCCCCGCGTCCGGCCGCAGCCACCAGCGACCCGCAGCCAGACAATAGACAGCGCGGGTGGTGCTGCACAGGGCCAAGGGGCTTGGGGCGGGGGGTGGTTCCCTTTGCTCTGCAGCAAGAGTGTCTTGCTCTTCGTCGCTTCGTTGCGGATTTACAGATGCTGAGGGATGAAGAAGAAAGGAAAGAGGGGAGGGGGCAGGAGAGGGTTGAACATGTGCTCCCCACAGAGATGCGTCCCCCAGTTTGTCTTGGAGCAGCCCAGTATGGCATTGCAGCGGTCGCAGAGAGGGCAGGCGGGGGCCGAGGCGGCGGGCAGGGCACGGCACATGCCCACGCCGCCGGAGGAGGAGGAGGTCGTGGGGAGGAAGAGCGCGACAGGGCGGCACGGTTCCCGCCGTGCCGGGCGCCCTTGGAGGTGGTCAGTGCGGCGCGTCGGCTCCTCCACGGCATCGCCTGTTTCACGCCGCGGATTTGCAAACCCGGCAAACTGGGTTTGCAGCGCAGCCGCGGGAGAGTGCGGCACTCCCCGGGAGGGTGCCCCGACCCCCGGCTAGTCCAGGCGAGCGAAACTCCACTAAACCCTGTTTTAGTGACCCGCTAGGTGAAGGCTACTTCATCTATTCTATACTTCGGCTATTCTAGTGATGCAGATAAAGTACATCACCACTTGGAACCCATATTTCTTCAACATACTCTCTCCTTTGTTCTATCCACGTGCCGATGTCCCTAATCTTTCCAACCCGGCTTATGCAGATCGGTAACCCTGCCCATGAATCACTCCAGATCTGATTTTACATTCTGCCAAGACAATCTGCAGCACAACCCGGTGTCCTCTGATTGATATGCCAAAGCATCCACACCTTTCTTTTGTTCGCTTTACGGTGAGAAAGCAACCTATCTCCAAAGGGCACGCTAGAAAAATACTCTCACGGTTTTTTCTTCATTGGTGATTTTGAGAAAGATAAATTTGATCGCTTGCACTCTCTGTGAAATCTGTTTTTACCGGCCTGAGCCAGAAGCAATTTAATTATTTGGTTGACTACACTTAGCAAACAATGTGTAGCTGTAATTCCAAGCGAACATTTCTTTGTGGCATGCTAACTGTATAATCAACATCTATAATTACTTGCTCAAAAATAGCTTTCAGATTAGCAACTCCAGTGGACCACTGACCGCTTCAGGTAATCAAAGTAATGCCAGTCTTTCCCATGGCTGCAGTGGGTGTGCTCCTGAAAACACTGTCACAGCAAAACTCGGTTACAGTAGAGCTGTGCAAAATACAGGTAGTGTGACTGCTCGCTACTATTATTTCCAAATAGTCAGTGTGTTGTACACTATATATTAGTTTTTTACTGGCATAATTATTGACATTTCAGCGAGAAAGGGAGTAGCTGATTTTACACATCCTCCATACCTACGTTAAGCTCATTCCTAACAGCTTGAGATTTCAAAGGAAGCCATCTTAAAATCCAATTCAAGGAAAACAGATTATTCATAGTGGAGAAAAGAAACCCACCCCAATTGCTTTATGTTAAAAAAGACTAATCCATATATTTGAAGTGCAGGGGGTTCACATATACCTTCTGTATAGAACTTGTTGATACTGTAAAGAAAATAACCCCAGACACGTGAAATGTTTATTTCTAAAATAAACAGCTGCTTCTCAGAGGGTCGAGGGAAGAAATCCTGGTCGAGCTTTTCTGCAGTCCCTAGACTAGACTCCTTGGAGGTGAACAGCAGCCGTTCAGACCATTTCAGGAGACTTCAGACAAGATCCAGCTTAAATTGAAGGTAAGTGTTTGGGATGGAGGGTTTCCCAAAGGTTCGGCATAGCTTGTTGGGAATTTCTTGCAGGGAAATTAAGTGTTCAGCTGTTAGCTGCCCGTGCCTTTTCCCCCTCTCTCTGTATCTGCCTCACACTGATATGTCTGTCAGCACAGCCTCTGCCCCAGCCCCGGGGCCGGCCCTGGCGCGGCTCCTCCATCCCCATCTCCCCGGCAACCGGCCCTCCCGGCAGAAAAGAGCTGCACAAAAAAAGAAAGGAACAAAAAAAGCTGCAACATTTTCACTCGCCGGGCTGATTTCCCAGGGTGTAAAAGCACTGCGGGTAGGGGACTGTGGAAACGGTGGGTGAAATGCCAGCTCACAAGGTTGTTCACAGCCATTTTCGACGGACCTAAGAGAGGAGGAGGTAATACGACCACAGTCAAAGGTTTTTTAAAAATGAAGCTCAGAGGATCAACACAGTTTTATCTCATGCATCTTGTCCCCATTCCCATCCTCCTATCTACAAGGTTGGGTGTGATCATTGTCGGAGCCTCTGTTTTAAGCTATTGAAGTGGTCACCGATGAAAGAAAGTCCTGACTTTCTTTCTTGTTGGATGCAGAAGGTTGTAAAAGTCAGGTAAAAAACCCTAGGGAAGGATTTACTCATTTTACTTTAAAATAGAAAATATGCACATTTGGGGGATGTACTGCAGCATAGTTTCTGGGTCATTAGAAGATTTTCCTAAAAAGAAACTTTTTCTTCCTTGCAGAAAGCATGCACCCATCCCATGGCTCTGCATCTCGTTCCATGGAGATCCCATTCCTTGTCTGTGGCTCCTCTCAGAAGGATTAAACTGATTTAGAGACCTGGAAGTTAAGCCCAAACCTCCAAGACCATCACTTAGGCTTTCTGTACCTCGAAGGACAGAATGCTGTGGTATATAAAAATGAGAAAGAAGTTTGGACCTTCACAGGTTGAGGTCTTATGCCACAGACAAGGCTGGACATCTAAGGTGGTTCATTAGGTCAGTTAGGGCCAACCAACATTTTGCTCCTCAGCATGTGTCATTGTAACTCAGCAGACAGTCAGGGAGGGGCTGGGAGGATGCTGGGTATGTTTAGGAGGAAGTCATTGTGGTGCAGAAGGAGAATGAACATTTTGCAAACGAAATTTTGTTCGGCATCTCCATTTCCATGTCTTTGTGGTTTTGCATACAGGTTGTTTGCAGGCTATGCCAGTGGCTGGAGCCACCTGTGCCAGCAGGTGGGAAAGGACAAGGCTGGTAGTAGCCATGGCTGTGAGCTAACTGTGATCCTTGTTAACCTTGTCTCCAACAAAAATCCCAACTGCACATCCTACATCCAGGTTCCTGAGAAAATTGCTAAGCTATGGGAAAACCAGCAGCACAGCACTCTACCCAATAAGAAAAGGTACAAATGCAGGCAGAGAAAAGATTATAGGAAAATGATCTCGAGCAGTGGGGAGTATCAACACCAGCATAGAAAGCTGTGAGATCCTAAAGGAATAAAACAGGGAGGTGGCAGAAAACCGAAATGCATCAACACCGAGAACACATTCGTGGGAAAAGCAAAGGCCAATCCTCCTCTCTCTGCCCGGCCAGCGCCAGCCTGCCTGGCCAGCATACCGATGTCTGTCTCTACCCATCGGTGCAACGCTTAAACATCAGAGCTCATCAAAGCCAAGCTGTGTTCAGGCCAAAGTATCCGGGATTGATGGAATCTGTGCCTAACAACATATGCGCAGGGTGACCCAGGACAGGACGGTGAGGGATGACCACATCATCAGCGGTGGGCGCCACACCATTCTGTCTGCTGGGTGGGTCACCAGGCAAGCCCTAGTGGGAGAAACCTGAGCTGTGAACATGCTGTATCTGCAGCTCCCATGCCCTCCTGGGCAGGACCCCCAGCAAACCAGGTCACCTGTACCACACTTGCCAGTGGGCCCCAGGGCCAGGCCTGCAGCCCCGTAGCCGCTGTCTGTGCTGCCCATCCTGAGGCACCCCTGGCATCTGCAGAGGTGAAGCCAGGGACTGCTTATGCAGCCATCGGGGGTTGCTACACATCCTTATCACAACTTGCTTCAACCAGTTCACAGGACTACTCTTTTTCCTCTTTTACTGCTGCTACGAGCCATTGTTTGTAGCAAGTAGTCAAAATTACATGACTGTTTCATTTTTGCTGAGAGCACCTGCCTGCTCATCAGTTCCTCTTTATTAAACAACGTAAGGATTGCTTTCATGAAACAAAAGACAGAGCAAAGACTGTCACCCAGAACTCCAGTTGGCACTCTCAGAAAGGAAACCCCCCAGCCTCAGAATAAGGACTCTCACTGCAGCATTTCGACAGCAAAAAACTGCAGGAGTAAGAAGTCCCAAAGGAGGCTCTGGAGGACGCCCTGGCACGGCATGACACCTTTCATGTGCATAGTGCCACGTGTTGTGCACTCGGTCTGCCCCAGCACACACCGCACCTGTGACAGCGTTATGTCTTGTTTCATCTTGCTCACACTAGGGCTTACAGGTGTGCCCTCCTGTAGGCAGAGAATAATAATTCAAGCATCCATAATGTCTTCAAGCATGTTTAATAGATGGCAACATAAACTACAGAAGGGCAAATAAGAGACGAAAAATCGTTTCCCTAATTAGGAAATTATTAAATGACAAGAAGCAAAGAGCAGGTTAGGAGGCAAAGGGCAGTTTTCATGCTCTTAGGTGAGAGTGCTGATGAGCAATTGATCTGCTCTCTAATAAATCTGCTTGCCTGGCCACCAAAGGTGGCAAGATATTGTAAGGACTCTGGGATCCCTGAACCAATGATGGGAAGGCATTTTGATTCCTATGTGCTCTGCTCGCCAAGCATAAATATTAATAAGGTTCCAGCCTCAGTGCTGGTGCTGATGCAGCTGTTTCTACATTCATGTGGAACAAATTCAGTAAATGCAAAAGAGTAAGGCATGAAAGAAAATATTCACTTGCTTGTCTGAGTTATTCTTGAAATCTGGTGTCGGTCCTTTCTTTCCTAAGCAGGATGTGTGTGTGTGTGTGTGTGTGTGTGTATGTGTGTTCGGGCTGACGTGAGATGGGGCAAATTTGCACAGTTTGAGGATCTTGCTGCAAATGGCAATGTCAGGGGGTAGAACCACTGTCAGACCCTCATTTGCAGCCGTCAGGTCACAAGCTGGAACTGCAGCAACAGAGGAGCCACATGCCTAGCAAATACTCGGTTTTTTGTTTCGATTCTTCTTGGTTAAACATTTTTTCCACCCCAACGACTCATCCTTGAAACTCCGATAGCAACACACTGCCCTGCATCAGCACCAAGTCGAGCTTCTACTGAATCCATTGCCTCCCTTGACCAACTCACAGTCGCTATGTTAATGTTAGGGAAGCAGGAGCCTTTGTAACCCGCTTGAACAAAGCGTTTTTTCCAAGGTCTTCTGCCACCACCCTGCTCTCTCCTCCCTGCAGTTACGTTGCGGCTGGCAGCGCTGCTTGCTGCAAGGAAGAGCGTGCTTGTCAACTCGTTAACACTTGCTTTTTTTCCTTTTCCAAAGGCATCGTTGTGCAAATTAATTGTAAAGATCTTATCAGGCGGCTGCTTTGGCCGATCTCAGATGCCTCCGACGCGTGTTTTCAGAAGACTGGAAAGGAAAGAAATACAGTTTTGAAGGCTGAAAAGTAAAATGGCCCCAGATCACTCATGCATATTAAATCTCTGTCTTACTGGCAAAGAAATGACAGTTTGAGAGATTTCTCTGTCCCCAGCATCAGTCGCCCTCCCATGCTGGGCTGGAGGGAGATGATCTGGGTATCATCGAGAGCTAACAGCCGAAAAAATCGGGGTTTGGGGGAGCTGCACAGTGCTCTGCTGTGCTGTCAGTACAGCAGTACGAGCGTTCTCCTGATGGCAGGATTTACACAGAAGCTTTGATCATCTGTTTTATTAAAGCTGGAAGCATCCTCACCGAGATAGAACTGGCAGCAGAGATGAAAACATTGTTTCCAGCCCTCCCTTCTCCTTGTGTTTTAAGGAACCCCTGCTGCTGGGGTTGCAGTGATGCGGAAAAGATGGCAGAATTGGGGTGCGGTGACACAGGGCCACTGCGCCAGCGCTGATACTGTCATTCGAGGACGGTAGTGTAGATAATTGGTGGGCACTTGTAGGGAAGTGCAGGGGAGGGAGTCAACCTGTGCCCACAGGTTTGCAGGGGATTTATAGGCCGAGGCCTCATCTTCACGAGTAGGTAAGCAAGCCATCCAGCAGCACAGCATTTTGCACAATTGCTCATTGAAGTTCATCATTACAAGGTTTATCTTCTGCTCGCAGAAACCAGCAGGTATTTTTCCAATCCATTTCTGTAGAGACTGGCTCAGATACTGAATGTATTAAAAAAGGTACCACTCCCAAATGCCATGAATTCCTTTGTTCTCTTTTTCCATTTTCCCATTTCTGGTTCTCCACAGGATTTAGGGAGACTTTTCACCTGATTTGTGTTCACTTCATGAGAAACATGTAATAAATGTCCCTTTATGAGACAAAACCAAACCTTTCAATCCTGAGGAAGGACACTAACAACAGCAGCAACAGTGCCTGCACCAGCTTTTTCAAACACTAAGCAGAAAAGGGAGACTATTTCTCATGCTTTCTTAAAGGAAGCAGGGAAAGATATTTTTCAGCTGCTGTTCAAGGGCAGGATACAGACTTTCTGAAGATGCAGTTTCAGCCTCTTGGAATCCTACTTGACTTTAAAAACGTGGTAAAGGGACTCTGATAACATTTTCCTGGGGTGGTGTGTTCTCTCAGTGAAACTATTCTGTTTGTTCTGTTGTCATGCAAATAAGCAACACTTCCATCTTTGGATACTAGTATGAAGTATTACTTTTAAAGTTTTTTAACTAATGAGACAGGAAACAGATCACTGAAGTGATGTTTGTGAAAATTATATTCTACATTATTGTCAATAACATCAGATATACTGATTAGCTGGTAGCAGTAGCTGTTTGACATACTTGTGCTAGGAAATAAAATACATCCCTGATCTAAATCATGCTTTTCAAATACTGTACTAGGAACTTGGAGAGCCTGACTGAAGCAGACATATCCATAAGCTAACATTGGGCTGCTCTCTACTAATGTACAGGTATTAAACTAATTTTGACATATTCACTCTTGCTGCTGAAACACTGCGTTCAATAGAGCAAGAAAGAAAATCCAAGAGAAAAAACTGGATTGAGCCGAGGCACTTCTGAACAAACACTGGAGAGCTGCTAAGGGACAATGCCAGGCCTGTTAGCTTCCCTCCTTGCCCAGGGAGGAGGATGCAAAATAATCAAAGCTGATTTTGTACAGCTAGTTTTGCTTGCAAATGGAAAAATTAAAAGGCCATGACATTACTTTAAAAAGTAATGAAAGACAGTGGCTGTTTGGAGAGCCAGGCTGAGAGGCAGACCTTCGCTGGTATGCTTGAGAATGGGAGGAGCTGTATGCAGCCATATTTAGTTGGACCTGCAGGCTAAGAGACCTGCGACAGAGACTGTTAAGTTCAAGGCCCAATCTAAGGAGCAAAAGAAGCTTCATTGAAATTCTGGCATGAGCAGAGGGACAGTACCCAGAGGAGTGGGGAAGACACCAGAAGCAAGTCCCATAACCATGACAACCGGAAACTATCTTTCAAAAAAAAAAAAAAAAAAGGAATTTCATTCCACTCCCAAAGCATCCTGAATCTCAGTCAAACCTTTGTTTATGTGGCTGCCAGTGCTGCACATTGAATCAGTAATTTCCATGGCTAAGAACGTGACTCTCTGCAGCCTGAGCAGACAAGTCAGTCCTCAAGTTTGCGGCAGGCTGATATTCCCTCTGGTTCAAGAGCACAACATTCTCTAAACATGTTCTGTACCCTGGCCTTGCAGTCTGACCCAAGGACAGAAAAATAGCAGGATCCATCAGTTGTGTTGTAAGTCACATAAGAACTAGGAACTGAATTGAGCAATTTAAAGAAAATACTTTTCAATACTATCTAATCTTTTCCCTTCCTTTCTCAGCCTTTCAAAAGGTCAGTTCCATTAGGTTTTCACATCTGTGTCCTTCCCTGTCAGGTCACAGGTACACAGTAATCCATTGCACTTGTATATCTCACTACAGATGCTGGCATTTGTGCACCTGAGTTGGTGTGAGTAAGCTGCTTTGGGATTCTCCACCATGAAGTGGTCTATCTGCATATAAAATGTGATTTCCAGTCTACTGCATAAACCTCTTCTTGTCCCCGTGGGGAGCAATGAGTCAGTCCGTGTTAGTGCCTCCCGTCCGGAGCTATGAACCCACAGGTCTCAAATGCTCTAACAGATCTAAGACAAGTTCCTCCGATGACTCATATGACAATAAAAGGAAACTGTCTGATTTGATAACAGCAGGAATTTAGGCTGGACTCAAAAAGGTCCTTAGGAGCTGTGCATTACGCAGAGTTTTATTCAGCTGCAGGGAGACAGGCAATGCCTATTGACCTCTTCCAGTCTGCAGAGGAGTGAAATACAGCAGAGTAGAAGGGATTTACACAAGGCCATCATGTCAGTTAGGTGAAAAACCAAACAGCCAAACACACTGTGCAGAGAATCACTGTGCCACATGCATTCCAGGCCTCTTCGCACCTACAGGGAAACCCTAATAGCCAAAGATACACTCACACCTGCCAAAAAAAAAAATAAGAAAAAAGAAAGCGGGTGCCTTAAGAATTTTGGAAATCGGGAGCTGAATTTCCTTGGAGCAATGTCTCCCTAGGTACCAACAAGTGCACTAAGGATCTATTATAGCAGTTCTGCTAACACTGTCAGAGTAGCTACTGCAGATGAAGAATTGTTTGTACATCTATATTTTGTATCTGTTTACTGGTGGATTTCAGACATGAGATTTTTTTTGTTTTGGTTGTTTGGGTTTATTTGAGGAGGGGATGGTTTTGATATTTTTTTTTGGATTGTGGGATTCATAGCACAAAATTGGTGCAGTACCCTTGCAGAGCTCTTAAACTGTGATTTTCATACAAATTCATGAGTGTGATTCCTCCATTTTCTGAAATTCTTTCAAAAGTTCTAGCCTTAGTTCTCTTTCCTTTCTCTTTTCTGGGACCCTAAGTCAGGATGATCAACACCTGACAAAGTGCCTTGAGTCCTCAGGTTACCCCTATGGCCATGGTTAAATGTTTCGGGAGCAATTTTCTATCATATCTAAACAAAGATTCCATGCCATTATCCCAGGAAAGAGTTTTGACTATTTTTGGTTATTATTTTATTTTTGGGTATTCAAAATAACTAATAACTACATTAGATGACCATTACAAAGAAGGAGCACGCCTGCTTCATCTTAAACTGGTTTAGATGGCCACAGCATCACAACCATGGTGACTGTAAAGTGTAAGCAGAGACAATTACCCTTTCTTGTTGCCTGATGTTGCCCTCCATGATGCCAGCACAAGTATTTGAGCAGTGGCACAGCAGGCTACTTCAGAGGACTGATCCAGCTGAGAAAAATAATCCAATAATGACAAAAAAAAAAAAAAGGAAGTATTTTTTCCAGCTCCTCTGGTGCACTGCTGGCCCAGGGAGGGAAAAAGGCCCCTTGAGTCACTGATGGAGGTCTATATAAAATGAGTCTTCAAGTCTCAAATTAAGTAGGCCCTTGAAAGTCTTGGGACTACAGCACACCTACTGCTGCAGCAGCCTAGTACCATGAAGACTTTCTGGAGCAGCTGGGAGGTTTTATTTGGCTTTATTGAGCAGCTATTTACTCCTCAGAAAAAAAGGATAACAAATCAAGAAAGCTAGCACAACCTGAGGCATTAACAGGGACACACTAATGGTCAACTGCCTTCTCATATATCAAATTCACACTTTATTCACGTAGCAGCCAAAGCATTTTGGAATCAGAAAGACTCGCTTCTCTCAGTGATATCCCAGTTTGTAACTATGTGTTTTATATTGCTTAACTTCAGTTATTAGAAAGAAGATTTACTCCTGACTTAAAACTACACTGGAGGGGAGACTGTAGTGTAAAAATCAGGGTTTAGGATTTAGTGACTCTCATGGGCAACCTGGTTTTTGGAGAAGGACGAGGAGCATAGAAGTACAACTCCTGGAGCTTGGCTCTCACTTGAGCAGTCATATATGTACACATCCATAAACACATGCAGTGCTTTTGCTAATGTATGTTTGCTTTATTATTCATTTGCTCTCTAGTGTCTCACTGCAGCCTCATACCTGACAAACAAGGCAGACTTACAGGTGCTGCTTTCAAGGCAACAGAAAAAACAGATGAGCATACTAAAGGAAGTGCAAGGGGTTCCATACACAGGTAGAGTGCTTTCTCCTCTCATTTTGCAGGAACTCTATGACCTTGCAGTGCTGTAATCAAGAAATTAATTTCACACTTGATGGTCTGGTTCTACACAGTTCCACTCATCACACCTGCATTGCAAATAAAAATGCTTAACCAGCTTTTTATTTGCTAGAAAAATGTTTTTTCTCTTCTGAGCTTAAAAAATGATTTAGCATGATTTAGAGAGAGCAGCTGCATTTCACAAAAAAGCATTAAATACGTAGAACTTCTTATGTGCAGAGAAACCCTGTGACTGACTTTTAGAGACCTACAGGGCTTAGGATACAAAGGCAAGTTACAACTTTGGAGAAGACTCATGATGAAAAAAAGGAAGAAATTAACAGTGCAATGAAGTAGGGGCAGCTCCCTATAGGGAAAAGCAAGCCTGTAGACAGCTTTAGAAGCAAAACAAGGTGTGGAAAGATCAGGAAAGAAAAACAATGCTCTTACTTCAATACAGCAGGTGACTTAAACATAGGTTTTGCACACAAGGGGGCCCAAACGTCTCCTTGGTGGGAAGAGACACATAGGGCTGAAACATTGTTAGAACCGATTTTCCACGGGGACTTCACTGGAAAAGCCAACGGCATCCCTGTGTAGCAGAGAAACTGAATCTGAACACTTAAAGAAGGATTTGCCTACATGAATAAATCTGTCTGCAAAGCCTTACCTTTCACCTCTCTTGGAATCAATGGAAACATTTCTTACTCAAGAGAAAAGCCTAAAGCAGCTCAGGTGAACTGTGCCCTAATATTTCGTCTTCTCTCCCCTGATCAAGCGAGCCTGGGGCAAATCTCCTCCACACCTGCAGGTGTCTAATCACAGGAATCTCACTACCAATGCTACCACCTGGGTGGTTCCCAGCAGACATTTTATCTGGTGCCTAGACTTTATTCCTGCAATGCTCCCGGACTGTGGTGGTTTTTGCTGGTTTAGCTGGCTGCCCTTCCCACCCACTAATTGCAGAGTGAAATTGCAGCTGCAACAAGCAGAGAAAGGGAAGTGTTCGCTGCACGGAGCCAGCACTTCTTCCTTCCAACGTGGCTTTTGTCACCTATTTGCCTGCCTGATTTCACAGCTGGCACAGGCCAAGTGCCAGTTTGCAACAGGCTGCTGGGTCAGGGAGGGGCTGATTTTCAAACCCCAACACAAGCCTCAACTTCTGCATTCCCTCACCCTGTTGGGAGGCCGATTTCATACCGAGGCAAAGGCTTGGGACTGGCTGTGGAGCTGGGGAACAAGGGAGAGCTGGGGACCAGCACAAGCCTGATGCTGCCTCTGCAGCGAGGCGGGGGACAGGCACAGCGGGAGTCTGACACCATACATCCCATAATGCTTTGTGCGAGCAGCAAGTGACAAATGTAGGGCAGGGGAGGGGGCCTGCAACACCTCCCCCCGCTACTCCAAGCTGATCCTGTGCCATGGGATATCGGGGTATGGCAGCTGAGCCGGGCTTAGCTGCCTCCCAGGATTTAGTGTTGATGCGGCAGCATGGGCAGAAATTAGCAGGGCCGAGGATTTTGTCTTTTGGCAGATGCCAGAAGAACTGGAGCGGCTCAGGAAAAAGAAGCGAACAGTTCCTTTCCCTCCCCCATTTCTTCAATGAGAAAATGAAATCTTCGCATTTGGAAATGGAATTTTTGATTTCTGGCAGTATGTAGGAAATTGGAGGCAGAGGAAATGCTGATTAGAAAGCCAATCTGTACCATGAACTTGCTTGTTCTTAATGCAGGCCCGCGGCCTGAAGATACACATTTCCAATTGTTAAGGGCCCACGGCCACCCAGGGAGCCGACAATATTGTTATCAGCGACAGACGGTACAGTTTAGAGCAAATCCTTTCCAGTAATGACAGACTTAGCTGTGCTCCACTTGAAAGCATGGTAGGCATAAAATTCACACCCAAAGTAGGGCCTTTAATTATTCACGGTTCCATATTCTCTGGAGCTCTGCAGACCCGACTCTCTTGCTTTGTAGTCTCCAACAACTGCGAATGAAGCCAAGGTCGCCGTGTCCTTCCTCCTCCCCTTCCCAGAGGCTGCACAGCACCACGCCACCTCCTTCCCTTTAGTCTGAAACCCCGGGGCTCCTCCCGGGTGACTGCCCGCAGCCGCCGGAGCCCCGGTGTGCCGGCCGCGCTTCGGCACGCAGGGGTTCACCTGCCATCTAGCGGGGCTTCCCCAACCCTGCGGCTGCCTCCGCCTGCATCCCGATCCCGGGCACAAAAGGGGCACCGTCTCGGGAGGGGTGAGCCCCGGGGAAGCCGTGAGGGGAGAGGGCGCGCCCTGGGGCTGTGTGTATGTCCGTGCACAGGGGGTGCGCATCGGCGGGGTGCCTGCGTACCGGGAGGCGGCTGGGTTTGTCTTTCGCGGGCGGGGATGTGGTGGCGCACGGAGAGGGTGTGCACCGGCCGGGGACAGCGCACACTTCGGGGGGTTGGGGGACACGGAGGAGGCGCGCTCCCGATGGGGGCTGTACCCGGGGGCGCGTGTGCACGCTGCCGGGGGGGTGTGCAAGGACGGGGTCCGGCCCGGGGAAGCGCCGCACACGGAGCAGGGTGCGGGCAATCCCCCGGGCGCCAGACGGGGCGGGCGGATGCGCAGAGCCCGTGCCGGGGGCGGCACCGCCGGACGGGGCGGGCGTGG
>VXBA01002380.1:296916-415226 GCA_013399895.1 Serilophus lunatus | reverse complement strand
GTGAGGGGCTCCCGACCCGCGCTGTGCCGGGACTAAGCCGTGCCCTCTGCTGTGCTCCGCTTGCAGGACAGCATCCCGGTGGCCGCCTCGCTCCTGGGGGACCCGTCCGACACCGCCTCCTCCTGCCTGGCGCAGCGCTTGGGTAGGTGCGGGGGCGGCAGGAGGGAGGAGCCGCCCCGCGCCGGGCCGGGCCCGGCTGGGGCCGTCTCTTGTAGCCCTGGGCCAGCGGCCCGGGCTGGGGGGGCGCGGGCGGGTGCGGTGCGCGGCAGGTTGCGGCACATTCCGTCCAATCCACACGTGCAGCTTTTTTTTTTCATCCCTGCGCGAGTCTGCAGCACCTGAGTCAGCGGCCTTGGGCGCTCTGTGCACTATCAGAAGCGAGTTATTTAATATCCGTACTCTGGCTTTGGGTGCTGTGCCTGTCAGGTGGGGTTTCCAGTGACCTCTTCTCTATAAACTCTGTTTAAGGCTGGGAGGTTTGGGATTGTTCACCCTGAAAAAGAGCAGGGTGACCCAATTGTAGCCTTCCAGTACCTGAAGGGGACTTCCAGGGAAGACATGGCAAGACTATTTGCAGGAGCCTGTACCCGTGACACTGCCGTGCTGTGGGTGAGGGGGCCGTCATGCAAGGCCGCATGCATTTTACCGAAGATGAAGCCAAGCCTCGTCACATCTTGCACCTTTTAGCCCCCACGTTCTGAGTTCTGGCCAGGGTTGTCTCACAGGTGCCTGTGCTTAATCTGTCTGACCCCAAATGGGCACTGCTGGGGATATCTCCCTTTCTGTCGTCTGTAGTCTCCTGCTACAGCTAGTGCAGTGCTGATGGAGCTGCGTTCCTGTCTTAAGGACAACTTTCAAGCTCCTGTATCAGTGGTCAAAAATATAAAAATCCATGGCCTAATGCATCTAGCACCTTCACAGCTCTGACAGTTGCACTGTGCTGGTTACTCATCATCACCTTCCAGCAGCTGATGGCAGCTGGTGGACTGCCAATATACTTGTTATCTGGTTTTAAAAGCAACATGTGGAGCTGCTCAGTCTTACCTTAGTTTTGTTGTTTCAGTTGGAAAGGCCATGGAATTATTAGTGATCTGTGTGCTGATCTCTGATTCAGGCAGTATGTCTTGAGTTTCTATTGTCAGGCACTTCCATGAGTCTACACCTACTTATCCTCTGTAGCCTCTAATGCACTTACAGAAAAGGGTTGGTTAGGAGATTGATCTTCGAAAAACAGTACTAGTGTCTTTTTTTCTTTCTGATAACTTCTAATAAACACTGTTTTAGAAACATGATTTCTTTATATGTAATTAATGCTTTATCCTTAAGAAGTCAGCAAAAATGTAGTCAAGAGAGAATTTACTTTGGATAATGTGTAATAGTTTATTCAGTTTTCCATTTGGTCTTGTTGGCACTCATTTCTTCTGAATCTTGCTCTGTATTTCTGTGTAATGTTGGAGCCCAGTTGACAGCTCTAAGTTGTCTCAGTGATTCCCACCCTCTCCTGGTTCTTTGTTTTTTTTTTAAGTACATGTGCTTGCTATCCTCACTCTTAAGAGATTTATTGCAGCTTCATAGCTAAAGTCTGTAATAACTTACTATTTCTTACACTAGTTCTTTCGGTATTGTAGGACAGAGGCTCTCTGAGCAATCCGATTTTTCTCCCAGTGAGTGGTTTCGGTTTTGCTGCCTTTTTTTTCCTTTTTTTCCCCCCCTTAAGGTATTTTTATTATTTCCATTGCTGATTTCCCATACTTAATTACTGAGAACTGATACTGTTGCTTGGTAATGGGCTATAAGTTACTCTTTGTTCTTGGAATGTAATGCACCTTCTTATTTTCTGTTTGTATGCCTTAAATGTCTTTTGTTATTTAATCTTAAACTTCCTGTGCCATCTGTGGCCTAGCTAGGTCAGTGTTCCTCTGTATCCATGCCATTTATCCACTGGGTTGCAGATTTCCCTGCTACTCAGCCCCTTTTTATATTACTTGCAGATTCTTTTCTTGCTTGTATGATCCTGCTAAGGTGTGCTATATTGAGGAAGGCCTGTAGACCTTTTTCACATTTGGTTCAAAGGGGAAAGTCAGTAATACACTTCTGGCTTTGACTAATTATGTGTTTCCTCTTTACCTGAGTGTGACTGGCTTCTGAGAAGAGAAATATGTATTTCTGAAATCCAACACCTTAGTATTTAGGCTGGCTTTTGCCAGTCCAGCGATTTAAGTGAACTCATGGTCACTTAGTCCCAAATTCTTTCTTATTTATGTATGTATGTATGTATTTATTCTCCTGAAACCAGTGGATTTGCAAGATCATCAACAAGCATCTCTGTATCTTTGTCTTACAAGGTGCTGGGTAAGGAAATGTGTGTTCCACCTTGGCTAGAAATACCAAGCCTTGCTGTTACTGGTGTTTAGTTTCCATCTGGGAAATGAAACCCTTTTTACTCCCACAAATTCTGTAGTAACAAAGATGATAGTCACAGATGATATTCACAGCCAAGTCTGACTCGTAGCTGTACTTCCAAGGTAGCTATTTTAACCATCCTGCCATGTGGTAATCTTCAGGCAGGCAGTATCCCCCTCCCTGCCCCTTGCTTGTCACCTTTCTTTCCATGCAGTTTCCATTCTGGTCTTCACAGGCTCAAAGTAGCAGACAATGCCATTTGCACATAACTGTTTCCATTTCTTGCACTTGCCAGTCACATTCTGTCATCTGCCACATGATCCTGCAATGTCAGGCTCCCTGCCCAGGAGCAGGAGCTTCAGTGCTGCTGTGCGTCAGTGTACATATTCTTTTTTTTTTTCTTTATACCTTGGTAGGGGTCCTAGCCACAACAGCTGCATTTGATGTATTGGCTCTATCTTCTGATTTTCTTTTCTCTTGCTGAAGACACACATGCCTCATTCCTATTCATCTTTTCACTTATTTCTGTCTGCATCTGCTTGTGTGAAGTGCAGGGACTGTTTCTCATCATCCTACTCAATTGCTTTGGCACAAGATTCGTCTCACTAGTCAAGAAATACAAATCCTAAAAGATTGTGTCTCGTAGGTCAGCGGAGGTCAGTTCTTGAGGATGACTTGCCCATTTAGTGCAGCCTTTACCTGTATATCCTGAAATCACAGTGCTTTGGGCTGCAGTGACTACTGATTAGTGCCATGTCTTCATCTTCCCTCTCTAGAGACTGGCAGATTCTTGCTGAAGGTCCCCTCAACCTCTTGAGTATTTCTCAGCTGGGCACAGTTCTTTTTTGCCACCTCTTTTCCAGCACAAATGGTCTGCAAACTTAGGCCTAACACTCCTGTCTGTTCTGCTCTCACTGAGCTCTCTTCAAGTTTAGATTTGGGCCTTTGCCCTGCACATGAGGTTGTAGGAACAGGTCTGTGCTGCTGTAGTTTCTCCTGGCACTCAGAACATCCCAGACGGTGGCTGACAAGGAAGAGCCAGTGCAACAGGGGTTATTAACCAGGCTGCATGGGAAGCAGACCTGCTGGAGGGCTTTTTAGGTAAGCCTTACCCTTTGCATTTTTCTGCTTTACTGTGAAGTTGCAGATGGTCTTCTGTGGCGCCATAAGGTCTTTCCTCATTTGTCCTTCCTACAAGAGTCCATGTATCCAACCTAATTCACAGGAAGCAGGAACGGAAAAGGTCTCACTGCCCCTCACAGTGCTAGGAGCAGAGGTCCTCAGTACCGGCAATCCTGAGGGATTCACAGTGTTCCCAGGTTCTGGAACAGCATCCCGGAGACTCTACTGGATCTGAGGCAACCACAATTAAGAAGTTGAGTTTTGACACTGTACTGTACTCTATAGTTTCATTTGCTAGCATAATGGTATTAATTAGTTCAGAATTAGCATTGCATTAATTTAGGGCATGATGATGAAGCACTAGTGCTTACAAAACACGCTGCTTCATACCACAAGAATTTGGTGCCAGGTGCTAATTTTTGCAATCAGAGCAATGTGCTCCATTATATCAGCGTTTTGTAGTGCCAAGTCTTAAAAGGCGAACAAGTCCTTGCATTTCAGAAGCAGATGTACTTGCTGAGCCAGGAAACTGGTAACCTCTTAGAACAGAAAATAGTAATGAATTGGTTTACATAATGAAAATGCCTCAAAGGAGTTTTTTTACTACGTTTTATACGTAGATCCATGTATCTGTATCTATCTTTTCTGCCATTAACTTTCCTATTTAGAAAGGATTGAAATAGTAGGAGTCCTGGTGTCTCTATTTTAAAGTTTTAAAAATTCAGATCGTGTTTTTGAATATTCAGCAGAACAGTCTGATTTGTCTCTAGGATCATCAGCTCCCTGCTTACTCCCTGACAAGAACATCTCATGACCCAAATACTGTTTTTTGTCTTCTATTTTTCACAACTAATTTAAATTTAGTGTCTATTTTTCTTTTGTGGTGCTTACCTACTTCACAAAGTTTAGCTTTAGTAATGTACAAAGGGAGTCACAACTTTGTTCTATTACTGTGGTAAAATCTAAGTAGGATTCCATTTTATTTATGAAACGCTTCTAGGTGTTCTCTCTTCTGTTCTGATAATTAAGTCTTCCTGTCTCAGTAGACAGTCTTCCTGTCACTGTTAATTAGCTGTGTCATGGAAGACAGCCCTTTATTTTGTAGCGCCTCTCTCTAGGTACTTGTCATTACAGCAGCCTAGAACTTGTGCTTGGCTGCTTCACACTCAACCAAGGCTCTCCAGTCTCTTGAAGCATTCATGGACACTATGGATAAAGGTTGAAGGAGACAAAATTATTGACAGCAGGCTTAGACAGAACTGGTGCATACCTTTTGGAGCCTTTTGAGGGGTTCATAACAAAACAGAACTTGGTTTAATTGGGGCCCAATCACCTTCTTGTGCACTTTCCCTCAATGTTTTACACAGCATAGACTTACCAACTCAAACTTTATTTCAGTGCTGAGTCCAGTACAGTCTCTAGTTTCACTTAAACTACAGTGTGTTTGAGAAGTGTTCAAAAAAATCCACTAAAAGCACTGCAAGGCTTTCCAATGAGTAATGGCTTTTTGCATCAGCTCAAAAACTAGTTGATAGTTACCAGTCTTCAATTGCTTATTTCAGCGTTGTGCAGTTTTGCCCAACTCACCAATGGTCAGGTATTTGTTCTGCTGTTCCTTTATAACTGCATCCAGCCCAGCAGGAGTGGGGAACATCATCCTGGAAATCTGCATGATTTTTTAAGAGGCTTGCACGAATACCATCATCACTTTTATATATGAACAAACTATGGCTGACTGCTCTGTTTTGTGTTTTAGCCAGCAAGACCAAAAAACAGATATTTGTCAGCTACAATCTTCAAAACACAGACAGCAATTTCACCTTACTCATAGAAAACAGGATCAAAGAAGAAATGACGGCTTTTCCAGAGAAATTCTGACTTTGCTTCATTGTAAAACAAGATGAATTTTTTGTTTCAGAAAAACAGATTGCAATTTTCACACTGACATCAAGTTAGTATATTTGTTTTGTATTATTTTGATTGCATTTGTGGTTGCTATTAAATATAGATGGACTTAAGTACAATTTGACCTGGAATTTATTTTTTTGCAAATAAAATTTGAAATGTCAAAGCACTTTTTTTTTTTTTCTACCCTGCTAAGCAAATGGATGCTACATGCACTGTCTGCTTGGCCTCCCAGCAGTACTGGGAGGTGGTGGGAAATCAGTTTGAAATTCTGTCTGCACAGTTAATCTACTGAGTACCAGCACTGAACATAGTACAGAAGTTTTTAATGTTCAAATAAAGAAATCTCAAATTTTTGTATTGTAAAGCTGTGACAGGAGTGTTACTTTTCTCCTTTTAGCCCCTGTTGGTTGTAGAGCTAAACACTGGATTTCCTTCCATCCCATGAGCACTGAGAACCACTAGAAGTGTCATCTGTACATCCCTCAGGCCTACATTGATGGCAAATGCACAGCTTTATTTCTGGAGCAATAGATAAACCTGTCAGGCTGCATCACGTGTGCAAATTGAGCATATACATTAGAAAAATCAGAGCAGTCTACTATCATGACCACCACTGCACAAACATTCTGCTCCTGCTTCCCTGGACGTGTTTTTAAGTAGGATGGGTATCCTTTCAAAGGCAGATCCAGGGGCTACTTTTTTAATTAGAGGGCAGCTAGGAGTTAATTATCCAGATTATTTTTTTCTTCATGCTGAGCATAAGCTTCTGATACCAACAAAATCTATTAGTGCTGCTTCTAGACAACTGTCCTGACCCCCTGCAGAAAACCGATGAATTTACCTTGCTGTGGTGCCATAATCAGCAGTTAAAAACTGTAACAGAGAACTCGCTGATGCAGGAGGCACAACTGCTGCTGAGTCCCTTGTCCAAAAGGGTTTGAACACCCTGGTTAGATTTGATGTGGGTGCAGAGGGCCCATCCTTACCTGGTGGGAACAGCTGTCAGTCCTTGGCTGCAGTTCAAGATTAGAATGGCAAAAAGCAACTCTTGGAGGGTATTTTCCTTTTAATTTACACCACCCAGGAGAGAGTCAACTATTCTTCTGTAATGGACTATAAAAGCTAATTAGTTGCAAATCAATCTGGTTTAATTAGCCTGACTTACAAACAGCTCATTCTGTCTGTAGAAGAAGGTAGGACAGTTTGCTGAGGCATCAGCTGGCTGCTGGGTGTTTCAGAAGTCACTGCGAGGGAGCCAGACCGAGGATGGCAAACTGATGGGACAACGTCATTTTATTCTGTACATTTACATACAAAGTTCTTCTCAGTAGGTACAACAGATGTAACATCATGCAGACATTTAGCTTGTAAGACTGTTTTCAGTACTTGATTTAAGCTTGTGCTATGAGGAAGCACCACCAGACTATTCATGATCAAAACATACAGTAACACGATTCTTTAAAACTTCATCAGAAACTGAAATGGGGAGGGAGATCTCACCCACTAGACAGAACACACCATACTCCTTTCCCAAAACATTTCACACAATACATTTAAAATGAGGTTTGTAATTTTATTTTTTCTTAAAAAATAAAAAGTTACAGTGGGGGAGAGATCATCCCCTCACTTAATAGTGTTGTCTTATGTGCCAGCTACAGGCGCAACGTGACTTGACATTCACAGAGTTCAGTTAATGGCACTTCTGCTTCCAAATTGGTGACTATTAATAAATTGTTTGGCTCCAGGAAGTGGCAACAGTTAAGTAAAATACTTCCATTAAAAAGAAAACAACAAAAAAAGTCTGCTCAATGAAAACAAAAAGTAAATCACACAACCCCGTTTCAGAGTCGCCACAAAACACTTGCAAACAGGTGGCTGTTATTGTCCATTTGCAGTGTGTCTGGCAACAAAAACAGTACTGAAACCTTAAAAGGGGACAAACCCCCCCAAGATCAAGCATAATGTCACTTCACATTTTTGTTTAAACTTACAAAGATGGAAGAAAGCCCTTAAATGGTAAACCCAAAGAAAAATCTACTGATGGGCTTAGAGGTTACTGAAGGTTCACAGAAAAAGGCCAAACCGGACAAGACAGCTTGGACCTGCTTCTCCTGTTGTGGTGGTCAGAAAGCGCCACCTGAGAAAAGCCTTTCCCGGTGATGGCTGGAGAGAGGGGGCACGGCTGAGGACCAGTGATGCAGCAGGCTGGGATCCCAGCAGAGAACCCTGTCCTGCTGCAGGACGAGGCAAGGCAGGAAAAGCACCTCTGTGCTTCCTTTCTGCTCCTGCTGCATCACCTGGTACCCAACTCCTCTACCCAAGATCTATTTAGTGAAAGATTTCCAACTCTGTGAGCATGTGTGGAAATAAATAATCATGACAGAAGTGTTCGTGTTTTTAGGAAAAGGAGCAAAATTGGAGCTGCCAAGGCAGGAAATTTGTTTTATTGTTGTGACAGAGGCAGAGGGCCAGACCAACTAGAGAATCTGGGGCTCCCTTTGTGGCAGAAGATCAGTACCAACTACCTGGTTTCAAGCAGAAAACAAAAAAACCCCATCAAATCAATTATGTAAGATTTTTTTTAATATGAATTGCTGCATGTTCCTGTCACCTAGTTTGTTTACTATATATAAATGTTGCTAGGTTTAAACAATTATTCTTTTCCCTGTGCCTGGCTGTCATTGGAGAGCAACCACCAGATAAAGTGCTGTGGACAACAGTGGTGAGCACACCAGGACTGCTGACAGTGCTGGAAGCAGCCAATTTTATACGCTTGTGGATGGGTCTACAAGAGCCGTACTGCAGCTTGAGCACACAGGCACACAAGACCACAAATGAAGGAGCTGCTGGCTCCATGGTATGATGGATGGCAGGTCACTGCTTTCTGCCTCTGTGCTCACACCTTCTGCACTTGCAGGCCCTTTTCCTCTTCCCTTTAGATTTGTTTTGCTTCTTCAATTTTTTTGTTGTGAAGCCATTTTTTTCCTCCCCGAATGTGTGTGGCTTGCAATAAGCATTTTGCATCAAATGCAAAAGGTACTGCACAAATTTGGCATGTGAATACTCCATAAATGGGGAAGGGCTGGGTTCTTAGGTGAACACCGACTGCAAAGGTCTCAGCACAAAACAAAAAGAAGGAGCTGTACTCAAGCCTGACAATAAAACTTGAGTGTAAGGAAGATCGGGCTCTTGCTGTCACAGCAAGTCTGAAAGCTGAAAAAAACTCAGTAGTGTAACTTCGGGCAAAACTACCATCAACTGGTCCAGTGTTTCTTACCAGGCTCAAGAAGAACGCGAACGTCCACATCCTCTGTAAAAATTAGCAGCTTTAGGACAACATTGTTATTCTGAACACAACCACCACTGTCACTCCTGCAGGTCTACCTGTCCCCTTGCATTCGTCAGTGTCTGAGGCTGTGCTGCTTACTGCATTGCCTGCCGGGGAGCACGTATCTCTGATTTATTGGGAACTGTAAGAGGACATTGGCAGCCTAATGGAGGATGGAAATTGTTAGGTACAGTAGTTAATCGACAATATATACAGCAAAGGAGGAAGGGGAAGGGAAGGTAGAAGAGGAAAGTGCAAATGAGCACTTTCCATGCATATGAACGCAAGATGTACATCAAACAAAGTGGCAATCATATGGACACTCAATACAACATTGACATCCTGCTGCTCTGTTTGAACGTCCGCACTACTGAGCAATCACAAATGGATGGCCTGAGTGAGAAAGGAGAGGAGGGAGATAGAGCAAGGAGGTTAACTACAATGCAAGAAAGCTCTTTGTTTACAAAGTCCTTGCATTGAACTAGATCGTCACAATATACTCCTAAGTGAGAACCAAAAGCCGATGGCCAAGGGAAATAGTTGATTTGGGGGCTGGAGGAGAGAAGTCACGTGGCCACTATTAAAGTGACATCTGCACAGTGGGAGGTAAATAGGGTGTTTTCTTTGTGTAGAATTATTCTAATTTAAGAAAGCTTTTTTCCTGAATTAAATCTTACAAGAGCAGTTGTGGAAGCAGGGAAATCTTTGTGAGTTCACTGTATATGCTTGGGTCAGAACCAGAAAACATCTCTAAGATCCCAAGACAGTTCATTAAGTCATTAGTCACAGGCTATCAATTAATTCCTTTCCAATAGTCATTTAAGCATTTGTCCACTTAGATTGAAAACCCAAACCCTGGTTCTAAAGACAGGTAACACAATGCCAGGACACTCATTTCCCAGGAGCAGAAATCCCAGATGTACTGCCTTTTAGAATAAAAGCACAGATCATAGCCCATGCTTCTCACTGTATAATCCTGCTGGTCTGTGCTCTTCTCCTAGAGCAGTCAGAGATCCTGGGCCTCCTGATAATTATAGCCATGCTCAACAAAACTAATTTTTGCGTCATTAGTCAAACCATTTCCATCATCTATGTTACTATTAAAGACCAGTGGGAACCACCTAAAATATACTAACATATTCTTAAAATGCAGAAAGCTGGTTCACATTGAAAAACCAGCTTGTTTGGGTAGGATTTTCTCCAATGCATTTGGTGAAATAAAGAAAAAAGGAATAATTTAGAAAATAACTTTTAAGTGCACATGGGCTATAAAGACAAACAAGCTGCAGTCAGAGTTCGAGTCACAACAGGTTTTGCTTTGTTTTTTTCGTCTATTTTTGTGTATACAAACACAGCAGGCAACCTGGGCATTTGGACTTTCTAGACAGGCAGAAGAATGTTGCACAAGTCTAAATTTAAAGTCAATTCAACTTTGCAGTGGATCCCTTTTTCCTTTAAAGAAACACAAAAACAAAACAGAAAACAACGGCCCCCTCCCCCCATGGTTTCTTTCTTGGAATGGCTGCACCTCTTATAATAAGATGGCTTCATTTTTGTGATCTATGAAAGGAAAAGGAAATAAAGTGCTTCTTGAGAACAAATCAAAATAAATATACATATTTAATGGCAGGAAAAAAAAGAGTTCCGAAGGGCTACTGCCAGCCAGGTCTTTTTTCAAATGAGTCTTGTCCCCCACAATTTTTTCAAGAGCAATCTGCACAACAGTTGAAGATGCCAAAATTTGCTTTAGTAGCAGAGTTGAATTCCTCCAAGTTCATATCTGCTGCATCACTGTTTTGTAAAATCTGTGCAAAACACCTTTGCCCAAAGTGCTACTCCTCCTGCACAACAGCATCAAATAAAATACAAAAGAAAGAGAAGAATTAGAAGAGAAAATAAAACAATAATTAAAAAAAGAGATGGAAAAAAAATCCACCCAGTTACATCGACTTCATCCCGTTGGCAGTGGTATTCTCAGAGATCCCATCACTCACAGCTGCTGAGTCATGGAGGCCAGAGTAATCCTTGAGTTCAGAGTTTGTCAGGAGCAGGGGCTGCTCCCCCTTCTTGTGCGGCAGGAGGGGCTGCCGGGTGTAATGTTCCCCATCTGGGATGTTCTCAGGCAGGTTCTGGTTTTTGCTCTCTGGCAGCAGCAGGATGCAGATGATGCAGATGAGAGTACAGCAGGCAAAGATGACGTGGTGGAGGAAGTAGCCTTTCTGGTTGTGGAGCTCCATGATGGGGGCGGTCAGGCGGCCGAAACCTGCACTGGCCAGGACCAGCCCCAATCCACCTCCCCTGCAAACACAGGCAGATGTGAGAGCCCAGCCCTGCAGCCTATCCCACCAGCACAGCCCCATTGGCACTGGGGTGGTGAGCCTGCAGCCCTGACAGGTCCTCTGCACTAACCTCCTGGCTGGCATGCACCTGAGGCGTCCAAAATCCTGAAGGCAAACCTAGTTGCTTAGAGCTTTCACGCTACACAGTCCAGCAGGGACTTGCTTTGCTGTTGTTGATCATTGCTGCCTATTTTCCTCAGTGTGGGGAAATATACTCAAGTATCATTTCATACCCATTTAACTGCACCCACATAAGAAGAGGAGCCTTATCATGTGAGTGTATAGACAGCTCTCTAAAGTACTCTCAATTCCAAATATTCCCATATTCAGTGAGGGAAAATCAGATTTTGCCTAGCATGCCAGTCTTCACTTAGACAAGACACACCAAGAAGCAGCAGCTACAGAAGTCAATTTTGGCTGCCTCTAAAGTATCTGGCATCATTCAGCTGTGGAGGCAGATTAGACTTAACAAGCCACTGCCTCGATCCATTATACCAAACACTGAGCACTGAAATATTTTCTACATAAAAATACATTGTGGCTGTAACTTTTTAACACGCTGACACTGTAATAAAATGCATAATTTTCAGAAAAAAAGTGTGAAAATAGACTCATCTTCCTGCAGTTAGAAGCACAGAACCTGCTTGTACAAGCCCAATTCAGTGCTCTTTCCTGATACGAGCAACCTTCTTGCGGTTCCTCATCTTGCTCATCAGCATCTCTCCATGCCCCAGTGTGGACAGAACTGGCATGCCCCATGTTGAGGCACAGCTCACACTCATGGGTTTGTCTCTGCTGGGTGACTACACACAGAAGAAGCACTGCAGGTGTTGTTCTGGTGCAGGCCATTCCCTCCTCCTGCTATAGCACAACTGGTGTCTGGCCAGTAGAGTGTTACCCTTAAGTGACTCAATTTTAACAAAATCCATGAGAGTATAGCAGCTTGTCCTTCATTTTCCAAAGACCCTGCTGCCTTTGTAGGGGGATGTCCCCATGAGCTTAATCGCTGGCAACCTGCTTCCTTGCCAAGCCTGTGTGGGCAGCATGCTTCCTGCAGTTCCTTCAGGAGACGTCATCTATTCCCAAACCCTCTGGAGATCAGAGAAGATCAGTGTGTCAGTTCCTGGCCCAATGCAGAACTGTAATTATTAGAAATAACTGGTCCTTACAGAAGATGACTCCAGAAGGGAAATGGACTGCTTTATGTCAAATACTTGGGGAAAAAACAGTTTCCTTGACTATTAAGTATACTAGAAAACACAGTACCATAAACCTACAAATGCCAAATTAATTCAGTCAATCACAGTGTTAAAGCTAATCTTCACTCAATCATTTCCAAAATCTGCTGCTGCTTACTTGACAGCCGAAGGGTAGCAATCATAGGTTTTTAAAGACACTCTTGGGACACTGACTGGATCCAAAACTCATGTATGTATGTTCCAGTTCTTCAGAGCATCTTTCACACGCAACAAATACTGCAAAAGCCCTTATTAAAAACTTGCCAGCTTTCTGATGGCAATTCAGAAACCCAGCTGAATGCAACTATTGTGCAACTGGCCTCCCTGCAACTTCATTAATACACTCACATGAGAAATCGACACCACCAGTCCCAAATGCATGGCAAATTCCTCTCCAAGCTGCTTCTGGAGCAACAAAAGACCAGCTCATTTACATCAGCTAAACTGTACGTCAACCAGCAAGAAGGACCTGAGGTGAGTTTTAAAAACTGCTGTAGAAGGACCACAAGCAAGCTGAAAGGAAATGGAAAAAGGCAACAACAAAGACAGCTCTGTCATTTATGGGTCAAGAGGCTTCAGATTTGGAGGGGGAAAAAAAGTTTTTCCACATGACGTCAGTAATTAAAGTGTGCTTTATCCAGCACCATCAAAACCTGGCAGAAGGAGGCTTCGAACTACATTTTGGAATGCATGTTAGAAGAGGTTTCTTTAAGGCTTGACTACACTGTGACTATGAAAATGTGAAGGAAGAAAAAAAACCCAGAAAATTGAAAATACTGTCAGGAATTTTTTATTCTTTCTGTGTGTATCAGGAAAACAGCTACAGGACAGGAGTGGCAGCACCCTCATAATTCACACTGTTTTTGCAGGTAACATGAGGCAGCAGGCAGAAAACAAAAACATTCTGAGTGTTTTGAGGCATTGCTCCTCCTCAGCATAAGGTCTTCCATGCCAAAGGCCAGCTACTGTACTTCAAACAATGCCCAAGGTGCAGAGCAGAGCCCGAGAGGGAGCGTAAAGGCTGCTGGCACCCACTGCAAACCCCAGTTTCCCCCTCACACCTCTGCCTGCCAGTGACTGCTTTAGGAGGCACAGCTCCACGGATGATCGATCAGAACTACTTTACCAACCTCTGTTCACCCACTGGCAGCAGAGAGGGGCAGTTTGTACATAAACCTCATGCTGAGATTTATGGTCTTGATATGGGCAGATTGCAAAGGGATGTTGGTCCACAATTTTGTCCTCAGCAAGGTCCTGCTTTTTCATGGGGGAACATTTCCTTGCTCATTACTGCAAGCTTCAGAGAGCAGCAAAACATCCTCACTGACATTCTAAATCAGTGATTGTAAGTGCCCTTCTCAGCACTCCTCAGGAGAGCAGAGAAATGTTAATCCTGTCTTTGGATGACCATTTGTTGGCATTGAGCAAATGGATCAACACATGGCATGGCTCAGAGTACAAAGGAGCCAGACAGCTTTCCCTCGGCCAGGCTAAAGGACGCTTTTGGAGAGCACCTGCTCCAGCCTCCTGCACAAAGCAGGGCCAACACTGAAATCAGATCAGGTTTTCAGGGCTTTGCCCACTCAGCTCAGCCACTTCTTGAAGTCAGGCCCTGAAAACCTCCAGTTTTTTCCCCTGCCTGTACCTGTGACCTTTTGTGCGCTCAGTCCTGGGCTAGACCTTCAGTAATACACCAGGGTGCTCTTGGCCTCATTGAACAAGGCCCTATCTTTATGAAGCCAAGCCCGGTTCAGATCACAGTAAACAGCCCTGCACCCCACAGCGTTAAGGAATACATTCAGTGCAGGTAGCTGGGTGAGTGAGCTGCTGTGTCAGCTGCTGATTGACCCCTGGGGGGTGGAACCCTGAGGCAAGAGGCTGTGAACTGGTGTAGACCCTTTGTGGGGGTGTGACTGCTGGGTGGCTCCTGGATGGTTAGACAGGAAAGCTTTAACAACTGGAAATTTGACTCAAGGCAACTAGTAATGGGTAAAGCTTCTAATTTGGCCACTGACACCCACTTTTCATTTCTTTGGTAAGGTGGGCACAAAATCAAAGAGAAAAAAAAAGTCTTCCACTTGATAGTAATGGAGCATGTGGAGGATGAGGAGAGGACACACTGTGTTTTCCTCAGCTATTTCTATTTAGTAGCTATGCAGACTGCAGTGGTGTTAAGGTTATTAGATGGATTATCATTACCACTTGGTGCTTTAATTCAGCATTTGGAAGGAGATGCACACTGAAGTGCTGGTACAAAGAAGGGTGAAGCCTGGTGAAGTCCTCCTGTTTACTGCTAGGAGAATGAGGTGCAGAGCAAGGGTATGAAGAACCCTTCTGTACCACATGACAGCATGGAACATCCATGTTGCTGGAGTGGGTGGCACCTCTTGGAGATGAAGATGGCGGTTTTCTTGCTACACTGTTCAGCTCAATACCACAGCAGCAGAAATGGATGGGTGCTATGGGTTTGCTATCATGCCACCACGACTGCAGGTAATGACACTGCTGTTTTCCACTCTCAGAGATGTGGGATTACAGGTAAAGGATTTCATCAGCGAAACCACAGAGTCAACCCCATGCTCCCTTTCTCCCTTTTCCCTAAGATTCCACCAAACATGTATTAGTATCATTGAATAGTTTGGGTTGGGAGGGACCTTAAAGTCATCTAGTTCCAACTGCAAAGGGCATCCAAGGAAATATTTTGAAGAGCAAGTTATGAGGGAGCAGCCAGTGTCCACCAAAATGCAAGACAGAGGGAGCTTAATCACTCTTCCACTTAAGACATGTTTATGCACTGTCCAGAGTTACACCTCCTAATTACAACCCTGAGTGGATTTTATTGTGGTGGTAGGACTGCAGAGTGCTGCAGCGTCATCATACCTATAAATAAACGGGGACCTTGAGGTATATCCAGCTATTGTCACTCACCCAGTGTCACCCAGAAATCAGGGGAAGGAGAATTTTGGCTCCCAGCCAGGATTTTATCCCCTTCCCTGTAGCAAGAAAAGTGATTTAAGGGAAAAAATCTTGCTAACTTCACACTGCACATCTGACCCTACTTGGCAGATTCTCTTTGGCTGACATGGTCAATTCCTTATCTTTGTGTCTTTCAAACAGAGACAAGGAGAAAATTATAGAGGCATAAAAACACAAACTGACTGACACGCACATAAGCAAACAGCTGTTAGTGTTTCGGGCTGGTGTATAATCTCACTGCTTGCACTGGCTTTCCCTGTGGAAATAATGTTATCTGTACAATACATTCACAAATTTAGATAGCTTGGAAGAAAAGGCCACAGATCAAAGAGACTCTGGCCACTCAGCTAACAGTTCTGCACTAATACCTTAGAAAAGGTATTGAAAAGGCATGTATAATTTGGAGGGGGGGGGGTGTGGGGAAAGAGCATCCGCTTTCCTCCACTCTCTCCCTCCCATCCATATGACCTACATTCCTAGGAAATTCAATGGAATGAGAGCAGACTCTTGAATTGCTGTGGCATTGCCGAAAGCATTATCCAGAACACAAAAATGCAACCTTTGTGCTGTGAAAGAGAACAGCGAATATATAAAATAGTACAAACCCCTGACTATGCAAAGACACGTTATGGGAAATTCTCCAAGATCATCTGTCTGATTTCTACTACTGCCCAGGATGAAAGTGCTCTTCTTTAGAAACACTTTGAACCTCTGCTAAGACTGATCTGAGTGCAAAGAGAAAAATGAGTTCATCTGCAGTAAGGCCAGACCACCCACAGGGGTGTGCTGCTGTAGGAGAGGCAGGCTTGCACGTCTAGGCACCAAAAACATTTAATACCCCATATGTCAACATCTGCCTTCCACTGAAGCACCCCTACAGCTGGCCTGGTTAACCTGCCCCGTGGAGGCAGGGATAGCTGGCACTCATGTCCTCCTCTGCACACTCATGGAATTTGTCCTTCAGTATCAAGTGGTAAATTCTCCCTGTCACTGCTTGTACAAATCCTACAGAATAAGTGAAGCGATGACAACATTCAGCTGCACAATCTGGTTCAGGTACTTATTTAAGACCGTACCACGCTGCAGTTCATGTGCTGTCTGGGCTGCTGATCATCACCACGATGGGACACAAGGTGGAGCCATGGGAAGCAAAGCCTCTCTGTACACAGACTGACTGCAGTTACATTAAAAAGCGGCCCCAAAATTGCTGAGGTCTCCGATTATCCTCTCACAACATGTGTTAAGCCCATTACCAATTGAATAGCGATAATTTCACCCCTGTCTTTTGAAGGAAGCTTCAATGTCTCACCTGATAACTGTGGGTGTGATTTCAGCACAGAAGAACACACTGAGGCTTCCAACAGCATGCGAAGAAAACATACCCACGATGGAAAATGCAACAGAGAATTTGTCTTTGACGCTGTCACTCATACCTGACAAGACAGGTGTGTTCATAAAAGTTAGAATGAGGCCAAACTCCCAAGGAAAAAAACAAAAAAACAGGTTTATATTCCCCATTCTCCCAAGAAAAGAATTTGAGTAATTTTGTAATACTAATTTAAAATTGGTATATATAAAATCAATTCCCCTAGCACCTGAGACACAAAATTACGTGAAAAAAATCGTAATGTCATTCCAAAAATGGCAGCGATCTTTGAACTTTTTATGCTTGGCCACCACAAAAAAGGTAAAGCCCAAGAAAAAACACATCTTTGGTCAGTCTTTTAGGCGCCACTTCCCTCCCATGTTTGACGGTCAAGCGGAGGCAGGCAGTGTTACTCAAGCTGCCAAACACATGCAGCTCAGTGGCTTGGGAACTGGAGAGGCTTCCAGGACAAGAGGGGAGAGAAATAAAAGTGCCCCCATCTCTGTGCTAAGCCCTTGCATGTGATCAGTCTGCAAACTCTGTCATAACTCCTAGTTTGAGAGCCTTCAACTAACAACTCTGGGTGAGGACAGCAGATGCTAAGAACAGTGGAGCACTCCCTTAAGTCAAGGCTGTTTGCTCAATCACGTCATGGTTGGATGGCAGCGAGGTTTCTGGGAGCACACAGTGTTTACCAAGGACAAGGAGAAACCCCAGTAAACCCAAACAAAGCTAAAGGAAACTCTCCTGGCCATGATGACAGTAGATCTATCCCTTGATCCCCACTCAACATCTTCTGTGGGCAAGGGCAGGATATCTGATCCAGGGTTGTACAAGTTCATGTGGTCTGTCCTGATCAGAGGGGAGGCCACAATCACTTGCAGAGGCTATTGCACCATACAAGGGCTATTGCACCATACATCATGCCTGAAAGGAGTGCTGGGGAATGCACGGGACCTTTCCAGCCAATGCTCCCACATCTTTCTACAGCAAAGGCCCAAGACATGCCTGAAGCAAGAACTGCTTATCGGCATGTAATCCCAAGCAGGTGCACTCTCTGGGTTAGATCCAATGACAATTAACAGCTGTTTTTGTTCTTGCTGAATGTATCAGCTGTCAGGAGAGCAAAAGGTATTTGAGACCTCTTTGGTTACATCTTCTGAAACATGCTACAGCCTGCTCAGGGTTAAGCCCTTTCTGCAATTCACCCCAAGTTGTGGGATGAGAGAGTACATCTGCCACCAGATAAGTATGTGAGCACAGCACCTTGCAAAATATGGGTCTCTGAGGCTCCCTGGTGATTCTTGCATAGCAGGCTACACCATTAACCCCTCAGGGAGTCATGACTGCACAGCAGAACAGACCTTGGAAAAGCTGGGCAAGGGCATGGCCATCAAATCTAATACAGAAGGATAAATTTTGTTCCCCTGTAGCCTGTCATTGCATTGCCATTACAAACTTCAGCCTGGGATAACGTGCCTGGGAAAGCATTTTTTAAGGTGTCCCCTTATTAGAAGCAACTTTGTTATGTCGGACTTTTCAGACTTTATCTGAAGTTCCTGAACTGAGAATGTTGCTTCTTAGAGGATGATTTTCTGAGAAAGTCTAACCCTCTATCTGAAAATAAACCTTGTTGAACTTCTGCATCCTCGTGACATGCAGAGGCGAATCAGACTATGTGGAGGGGATGCTACACCAAGAGACTGCATATAAATGAGCAGGCCTGCTGATGAGTGGGATCTTAAGGCACTGCAGAGAAGTGGGTTTTTCCCCTGCATCCCTCTGTGGAAGCAGCTCTGCTCTGGGTGCTTTGGCCCAGGCGTTTCAGATCTACCCACTCCCGAAGGAATGCTTCCCTCGTGATGCAGATTTGTCTGTAAACCATACCTGAGTCTGGAAGTTGACTGTATTTTCCGATCACTGGATCCAAGACCACAGAAGTCAGGGTAAGATAAAAATAAGAGAGAAAGGGAGGGAAAACAAGAACATACTGTTTTAACATATTTATTTACATAAAGGAAAAGAAAAAAAATAAATCCCGCATGCCACCCTAGTCCCCCATACAATTCTTTCCAATGCCACAACTGGCACATCTTTCCCTGGCCACCAGATAGGACATGCTGTTTCCAGGCCCATTTCAGCTGAAGAACAGCATGCTAATGAGACAGCGATAACAAACCAGCAGTAGCTATTTAAGAGCCCCAGAATTACCACTGGGACTAACACAAAGGCCTCTTTGTTGTTAATGAAGGGGGAGAAGTGAAAATGCCCTCCTGCTGCTGCCCTGAGGGAATGACCAAAAGAGGCTTTATTTACAGAGCAAACTCTGGGTATCAGCACTATCATACTAGTGGGAGACCATTCCTCACCAAAACCCTGAGCTGATGGTCCATGTGTCACACTAACCACCAGCTGCCATGTGTCCTAACCACACAGGAGCACATGGCAGTCCTGGGCAGCAAGGGGGAAGGGCAGCAGCAGAAGCAAGGCACAGCTCTGCTGCTCATCTCTCACCAGGCTTCTGTGACTTCCCAGGCAACATCCTGGAGTTCAGAGGAAGGGCCAAACATGGCAAGTGTCAAGGTCTGCTGCAGGTTTGTGGTTGGTGGAGAATATCTTCTTTTCTCAGTCACCCTTCTCAAATTCTGATTTCATTTGTCAATTATACCCAAATCATGCTAAGCTAAAATATGTAGGATGCTGTGACAGATTTAATGATCAATAGGGTCACTGCTTCTTTCCAAACACTGTCTAGCTCTTCCGAGGAAGAATGGGAGGCATGGTTTAGAGTGAGGGGAGCTGAGCTTCCTTCACATTCAAGACTGTTTTTCCCTCTTTCCTCACAAATAAGAGGGTGAATTGGAAAGGCTGACAGATGCACTACGTTGAGAGTGGCAACACAGCACAATGCACCTAGAGCTCACGCCTGCTCTTAGTTTTACCAACTCTGCACACAACATCACCTAAACCCATTATGGAAAAGGTTGTAATGATTCTTACAGGGTGTTCTTCCCCACCTTTCTCACCTCTTCTTCTGTTGTTGAAAAACTGCAACCAGATTTTCATGACTCTGGAGCAGATTAATGACTCTGACACGCTTCCTTTCAACTAAGCAACTGCACGTTTATTTTACCTCAACAAGCTCAACAAACACATGACATTCTATAAAAAATAAAATTAAAATTGGACGAATTTAGTGTAGAGAGACCCTGACGGACACCATCAGAAGAATGTGGAGTTCTGAGAGGGTCACACATGCATAGTGCAAAACTGCCTGTAAGCAATCACAATCCCTCAACAGACTGGTGATGAAGTGGGACCACCCTCAGCTGGGATTGCTGGACCTGGTAAATATGTGCTCAATGGGAATGTAAACGTCTGTGCCGAGCTGGCAGCAAACACATGTAATTTTGGAGTTTATTCCATGTCATGAAAGAAGTTCCCTGTTTCTCTCCTTCACTCTCACAAATAGTGTGTTTGCTAAAGGTTAACTTAGTAAATGCCTTCAGGAAACACAGTCTGTAAATATGGACAATTCTTGCTGGCTTGGAGCTGCCCTCAGTATGCGGGAATGTGAAAACTTTCCATCCTCAATGCAAAAAAGCTCTAATTAAAGCCCTCAATTATTTCTAAACTTAGAAATGAAAACCAGCAATAACCAGTGTTCTGGTGTTCATCTCATATACAGTTTGTCCAAAGCATGTCTCAGCCCTCTTCCCCCTTCCTTGGGGTGAGGTTTCATGGGACAAGGGTTTAATGGTTGGTGGCGATGAGAGTGGCAAAGCACATCCCACCTTCCTTCTGCTTTGATACCTCTCTGATTCATCAAGTTCAACCTTCTCCACCAACAAAAAATAAAAATGAGGAAATAAAATCAAAAAGGAAAGGGAATATTTCTATAGTAGTTTTAATAGCTGAAGCAGTTCAAAAGGGCCAGACAAAGGTTACTGCTTGAAAAGGGAGAGGTGGGATACTCCTGTTTTCGGCAGGAAGAACCCATTTGAAAAGCTGTGCCACCTCCCAAAATTTATGCATATACTTTCACATGGACTGTACATACACTATGTTAGAATTAGAGACTTCCAGCTGCATCATTTCTATGCTACCTGTATATTGCTTACTCACAAGAGAGATGCTTAGAGCAGGCAGAGAACATATACCTACTGCTCTAACTCCTGTTTAGTTTAGAAGCCATTTGATAAGCAGACTCATTTCAGAAAGTCTTCCCTCCCAATCCCTATCCAGCTCTTTCCCTGGAGGCTATTTCATTAAGATAAAATTAAGGCATTTTTTATTTCCTTGTTTGCTTTAAAGTGACAACCCTAGATGCAGCACCAATGAGTTTGACTCTGGGAATCATCCAGAACACAATGCCTTTTGTTAGTGAGCCTAAGATAACAAGTGCTTGAGGAAACCTTCTAACAAATTCAGCTGCATAAACTATGCAGGTGTATGACATAACAAATGTGGGAAAGGCAAAGGAAATACTGCTATTTCCTTGTCCCTTATTTGCATGTCAAACTTGTGTGGTCCTGAAAAGCTGTCATCTCCAACTTACAGTTGAGAAGGCCCAGCTGTAGAAGTGATGCCAGAGCTGTAAGTATCATGAAAAGCAGGAGTCCTCCTCTTCTTCCCAGAAACCCGACCACTGGGCACATGGCCAGGCAGGATGCCAGTGCAATCCCAGCCATGGTGTAGTAGTCGCCATAGAAGTTGTGGGTAATCGCCATCTTCGCTTCGTGCCCCATCATGCTTTTTGCAAAACAGTGGTGTATGCCATAACCAGTCAGCCTAGGGGAGGGCAAGAGGAGATCATTGCTGATAGGGCAGACATGTACTGCAATGTAATTCAGTGTAGGAACACATTAATGCAGGAAAAGTTTCTTCTGCTGCAGGAATAAAACACATAGCGCAAAAATCTTACCTCAGATTTCTAGGTGTTACTGTGATCAAAAGAAAAACCTCTATTCAACCAAACACCTGTTGGCTTTACTTATATAGTTGTTGCTCATGGTATGATTTGGGTATGAGCAACTTTACAAGGACTCCTAGCGAGCAATTGGTTTTCCCACTGTATTCGAGAACCCCTGTACCTCAAGAGGGACATCTCCCTGTTCCCAGTGCATCCATTAACAACCTCAGAGCCAGCATTACTGTGCTCAAACAACCTGGGTGCTCAAACAGCAAAACACCAGCCATAAAGATGTGTCTTCCAGAAAGACCTGCCCGTGGCATCTGGTCATACTAAATACAGACAATATATCTTTCTTCCCAAGCTAGCCTGTTAAAACTGAAAACCTCAGAAAAAGGAGTATTTGAAGTCCTACATGCTGCAATAATTATTACAATTATGATACAATAAGCTCTAAGCTCTACACATTTACACTACCCTCCATAGCAATGTGTCCCTTCCTCTTTTAGGTTTTGCTGTGATGCTGGTAATCAATACATCTTGCCACCTCATTTCACTTCTCTTTCTCCTGCCCACCCTGCCCCTCTAAAAAATAAGAAAAGTAAGAAAGGAAGGAAGACCTGGCAGCTGGAGGCATACAGATGAGAAGCCCCAGCGTCAACTCTGATGTGGTGCAAAATTGCAGCAGAGGTGTTACGCGAGAGGTCAATGCTCTCAACTGCACCTACTGCAGCTCAAATACTTCTGCCAGGCAGAGTTTCCTGTCTCTGGCACTTAGACAAGACAAACTTCTTGTCATAAATTAATTGTGCATGACAGGGTGGCAGGCAAAGGTCCAGGTCTCAAAAAAAAAAAAAAAAAAGAATGACAGGTAAAATACACTGATACACTTCTATCCCCCTGAAGGTCAGAAATTTGAATCTCTGTCACTGTAAACTGGATATCAAGATAATCATAGAAACAGTTGGGGGAATACACAGCTGCTGAGTGCATGACAGCCCAGGGCCTGAGGAATTTCTTTTGCAAACTTGTGAATCACTACTCTAGTTCAAAATCTCACCCCCAATACCAAACACCTTCCCCATGGTAAAAACCCAGTATGAGTGCTTGCTGTTACGCAGAAATGACGTTTGCTTTGGATAGCTAGATTAAAACTGACTCCTCCCATAGGAGAATTATTAATCAGCCAAATAATAGTAATAAAACGGCAGAGTTGACCAGTGTTCTTTTGTCTTTCTCTTCTATGCATGTGAACACCATCGCAGAAGTTGTTATTTAGGCCAAAACCTATAAACCAAATTATTGTATCATTTAGACATTGCTTCCCAGCCTGCTTCCCCATGAATTAGTCTATTCTCTTAACTTGATAAGCAGCTCAGAATTGTTAGTTTTAAACCAAAATACCTCTATCTTCCTTGATTTCTTACTATTCCCTGCAAAAGATTCCTTCTCCACATACTAAAATTCAGCACAGCCCCATCTAACAGGAATAACAGAAATAAAATTATATATTTTTTTCCACCCCCTAAAAACAAACATGAAATCTATTTCCTCAGTCATACATCTGCTTCATGATCTGCTAGGATGGCAAACAGTTTTCATGTACTTACGTCAGAAGTTATTCTTTGGGCTGCCTAGTTCTGGTTTAGGGAATTTCCAAATAAGCAAAATTAATGACAGTGAGGGAGAGGGGGAGAATTCCCCGTGTAAACCTTTTTCCCAATGCAATAGTCACACTGACTGTTAAATGTAAGGGTTGAGTCTAAGAGGAAAACAATATTTCAGAGCAGAGGGAATCACTCACTGATGGGTGGGAGACACCAGACTTCTAAGACTAGAGCTGGTCTGCAACCAGTAACACTGGAGACTGACCTCTGAAGTCTGTGTTTTTCTGGGTTACAATTTGCTGCCCCTCTGGGTTATGACTGATCCTTAAGCCTGTTAGCAGCAGTGAGGGTTGCAGATTAGCGCCCTGAAGCAATGAAGAAAAACCCTCAATAGAGCTACATACTTCTAAATCTAGCAGAGAATGGATTTCCAGTCTTCTCAGTTCCCACCTCCAATTTGGAAAAAAAAAATCATGAAAGAAATTCAAATGGGCATTTTGCAAGATGGAAAAATTAGAAAAATCAACTGCTGGTGCCCTCCCAGAACTTGCAAGCCCATTTATTCGTCTTTACAATGTGGTCAGTTCTAGACAGAAGGTCTCAGAGCTTGTAACCTGCAAAACTCTCAAGTTGATGCTTGGTTTTACCCTCATAAGCATGTCCAAGCTGAAGCCTTAGAATGGAAGCATCACATCGTTCTGCTCACATTCCCTGTACATGATTTAGGAGTGCTGAAGCATGTTGTAATCTGCCTTTGAAGACCTATCAAGGATAGCTGTTTATACAAGGGAGCAGGCTTGCGTGTACTAGCAATCCACATCTTCCTTCCTCTGCATCACTGCCCTATAAGATGCAAGCAACTTGAATCTGCACTCCTGTGGCATTAAAAAATTTCAAAAATCCCACCCAGGATGCCAAGCAGTAGTTGTTTGCATGCATGAGCATGTACCAGCACATGGCCACACAACACCACTGGTGATAGGCAATGCACTTGCACCACAGCACTTCAGAAGACGTGGTTCTGCTGCCTGAAGCAGCCAACGCGCTCCTCCACGTTTGCCATAAGAAACAGTTCCCTGCAACAGCTAGTGTTTTTCCAGGATTGTTTATCAGAGATTTTAAGTGAAGAGTCCCACACTACGAATCATAGGAGCTCCTTCATCATTTCCCATTGCTGCTTCCAGTTCACTGACCACACAAATATTCAAACAGAAAGAGATCAGACTTACGAGTTCACACACAATACTACGATGTTTTTCCACAGGTTCCTTGTTCCCACCACTTTAACAATGCAGACTTTCTTCGGTCTCCTGGTAATTTCCTTTTCCAGCTCTGAAACAAACAAATCAAAATTATCCTTTCACTAGGGAGAACAAGAAAGAGATTTGCCTGTGAACTATAGATATTCTGAGGAATGTTCTGGAGAGCACGACTCTATCAATTCCACTAACAGGAACTATAAAAACACTGCATAGCCTGCCTGAAGTCCACAACAGGTTCCTCCTGTTCTTCCGGGCTTCCCTAACCATCTTGGGGCAGAAGAACTACCTAAGAACTCCTTCACACTCCAGAGCTTCTCCCAGTTAAAAATGAGTATGTCAAATGGGAGCTCGATCCCAGCAAGCATGATATCAAATTTCTTGAAGAGCTTTGGGATTCTGTTAATTTTTGACTCCTCCACAAACAGGATTGCATTTGTACAGTTATAAGCCCCATTGCCTTTGTGCAGTGTACATTTGAAAAACCATGGAAAGGACTGGAGCTCAAGCTCATTTTTCATGGAAATCTTCTGAGGTTTCAGGATGAAGTGGCCAACAACATTATGTCAGCTCATCCTCTTCCATCCTACTCCCTTCTCCAATATTTAAAATTGTTCTGATGGATGTCCTAAACATTAAGACATTTCCTAAAAAAAAAAATCTTTGGGGCTCAGCAGCTGTGGTGTCTTTGTGTTTCATAACTAAAGCCTCACCATGTCCTTGAAGTGCTGGGCAGCTCCAAGCTAACTTTTCTTTGCAACGTTGTAAATAACACGCAAGCTTTATAAATATTGCATCTGATACCCTTGTTGGCATGGGACAATAATGTAGGGCACTCATTTCCCAAGTATAACTAAGTTAGAGCTTGAGGACCTACCAAAGCATGCCAAAGCAGTCTGTTTCCAAGCTACTGGATCACTGAGACAGCCACAAGTCTAATAAAAATGGCAGAAGCTGTAGCTATAAAGAAGCATCATAGAAATTATGTGCTCCAAGAGTACGGACTAGGACAGTTTTTTGAGGTAGACTTGCACTGCTACACTGCTGCTTTCTAGACTGACTGTGTTTCACGGCAGCAGCATGGCCCTGTTCTGAACAGTGCACGTGTTCCCTTTGTGCATACATAATTAGCATGGGTGTCCTCAGTTGTCCACACTGACCTCCCCTGACCTCTGCCTTACTCTGCTGAATAGCAATTTTTTAAAGAGATGCAAGACACAGGAAAATAAAAGCAAGCTGCGGGAAAAAAAAAAAAAAGAAAAAAGAATTCATTGAACTTACAAAGTAAACAAAAACCACTTTTGCATGCTATTATTTCAAAAGTGCATCATAAAAATAATAAATCAAACACTATTTATATGCAAATACTTGAGCTATTCACTGCTCACAGGTCACTCCTCGTCTTCTGTCTAGAGCAATTACTGGGAATGCTTCTGACAAAATCAGCTAAGTGTATTTTACATTAATGATTGTATTTAAGCAGAATATTGCCACATTATTTTCCTTACTACCTGACAATGGCCATTTCTCCCCAGAATCTATGCAGCATGAAGATCACAAAAGTAGAAAAACAGAGGTGGAGAAGAAGAAGAAATTAGTTAAATTAATATTTGTATTACAGAAGCCCTCAGCAGGCTCAGCAGTGCATCAGGGCTATATTAAAACAATAAGCAATAAAAGAAGGTGGTACGTAATATCAAAGAACAAGGTCAAAACGATTTTTGTAGCAAGATTCTGGAAAGGAATAAGTTGGAATAAAATAACTCAGAACAATGGAAACCATTGGATAAAACACAGTTGTAAAGCCTGTAAGTGAACCCAAGTGAAACCTTCTACAGCAAAAAGTCAAAGCAAGCACTAGAAGAAGCACAAGGGTTTTGGAAGACTGTTGGTGGCTGTTTACTATTTCATATGAAGGGCAACAAAGAAAATCACTATCCAAACAACACATATTATATACAGATTCCACACAGACAATCTGGCCTATCAAAATAAAACCTCTCATCTTCTGTCAGCTGAAGATAGTCCTAATATCATATTCTTCAGATTTTCTTAATACTTTTTTCCCATTTCTCAGAATAATTTTTTTTTTTTTCTCACAGAAGAGAAAGTAGATTTTACTGTCAATATATGCTTTGCTGAGCCATAACTTAATCAAATCAAGGGAAGCAACGCCTAACTTGGTTACATCTCTCTTTGGAAGCAGACATTATTTTGCCCTCCTGATTTGTTCATTCATTAGGGGTTCCTACAATCCATGTGTTCTTCATTATTGTCATGCATACTTCTCATGAGCACTCACATCCCCTTTTAACTTTTCTCATAAACCAGTGCTTCTGAACAAATTCCCCCAGTGTTTTTCACTGAACTGCTGTTCTACCCCCAAGTAATGGCTAGCTGGTACGTTATGTGAACTGACAAACACCTCCTCACTTCAGCTGCAGTGAAGATCACACATGTTGGGGGGTTCACCCCTTCTCTACCCTGCCTTATGCAGCAGTCTTCCTTTAGTGAACCCTTGCTTCTGCTCTGATGGGGGTTTTACTCTGTGGATACCTCACACCATTATGTAAAAATGCCTCAAACGAGATTCCAGATGCAAGAGCATTAGAAGCGTTAAATAAATAAATAAAACAAAGAAAAAAAGGAAGAAAAACAAAGAAAAAAAGCAATAAAGAATCTGGCCTCAAATCTTGCACCAAAGAATTGAAACAGCACTTGACTTCTTACTGAAAGCCTTCTGGCCCTACCAGCTATTTGCACTCCCATTCCTCTACAATGTTAAAACTCCAAATCTAAGTCACCTGCTTCAGATGAATGACTCAGTCTCCAACATCTTCTATCCTTCTGATGACTTTCTCCCTCCTTTGTTCCTATACCTACCAGTCAGATGTTGACCAAAAAATCAATCACTTACAATAACCAAACTATCATTCAGAAAGAAACAAATAAGCTATGTGACTTGCAAAAAGTCATCAGCTATGAAAATAACTGGCTCTCATGAAAGTAACCTGCTGTCTTTGGAGGGAACCTGCTGATCTGACTGACTGACTGTGAAAAGCATCAGGAGAGTGACAGGACTTAGGTTGTTCTGACATCATAGGCCAACTTGAATATATTAAAAGAGAAGTCAAGTGAAAGCCTACTAAAACCCCAGGGAAGCAAACTATTGCTCTCAGGACTAACACCAGAAAAACTCCCCCTACTTTTTGATTTTGCACTGAAGTCACCAGTTCAGAAGGGATTTGCATTAAATATTTCAGTTCTGATTTACCAGAAGGGAGAGTTGGAAAATAGAGAATATTTTTATCCACTTACTCAGAGGCCCCAAATAAGTTTTCCCATACTCCAGAGCCCACACACACTTTAGGCTTCCTATTCAGGGACTGAATAGGAAAACTGTCAACAAGCTAATTCTTTATATCTCAGTGGAAATTGGAACTATTCATTGGGAGACTTTAAAAGTCCCATGGGAAGGGGAACCCTACAAGCTCCCAGCTCCCAGTGAGGCTGAATTCTCATGGGATTCTGTGTTTCAGGAGCACATCTTTCAGAATCAGAGAGTATCTTTAATGCTTTCGAATGAAGCCACTCATTTCTGCATCACTTGGCATAGACCAAATAGACAAAGCCCAAATCAAGCTGCAGAAAAAGGATGTCCAAAATGACAAGTGTCCTGTGGTGATGGACTTCTGCTGGATTTTTCTGGCTGCTAGATGATACTGTCAGTAGCTCTTTGAACATGAAAAGAGCTATGGAAACCCAGCACAGAGGCTCAATCAATTCCTGGAGCATGACAGCTCTGCAGCAGGAGGTTGACCAGTCCAAAATATAGAGCCCAAGCAATCTACTCTCAAACAGACTGATTTACTGGTACACAGGTTTATTTATATCACCCAGAACTTCCATCTCCATGAACTCCCTTCACACTTATTTATTTATTATCATGGAGGACTAGCAGTCCGAATCCTTGCATTTTTGAAAAGCCTAATAGTGAAGAAATATTGAAGGCTATCAAGTCACATACAGAAATGATGAGGTAGGTAAAATGCTGACTGATGGTCAGAGAGCAATAAGGGATAGAAAAATGGAAATCACAAGCGGATAGTAGAACATTAGTGGTGGGGTGACTGGTCTTATTCTCTCTCAAGAAAGAAAATCTTGTTTAATAACCTTAATAGAGAGCTTGGCAGAAACCTCAGAAATGTACCAATAAAGTCTGCTGGTGACAAACTGAGGCATTGCCTTACTACCAAAGGTAAGTACAGCACAGAAGTGGGCCATCAGAGGGAACTGGGCGAGATTGAGACTCTGTGTGGCAAATGAAAGTGAAAATGCATAATACAAGACAAGAGTCTCAGTGATTAAGGTGAAATGTTTCTTTTAGAAGATAAGCAAAGGCTGTGTTTGACTTCATTATGCACTACTTGAACAAAAGTGACTATATGGCACCAGGTTATTGTGGCCATGAGGTATTTGCAATTCAGACACTCTCTTACAATTCTGATCATCAGTATTTAAGAAACTAAAGCTTTGTCAAGCCCATCTATAAACAAAGAGGAGATAGAAGAGACCGTCATCTCAGCAAAGGAATGCGGCTGCTGTCTGATGACATAGAATGGGAAAAGAGATTTAAGATAGGCACATGCAGGAACAAATGGGAAGGGGAAAAAAAATGAACACAGACAGCTATAGTGTATTGGAACTGAATGCTAAAACGTACTCCAGTACAAGAGCAATATGGACTTGAATGGCATTCCAACAAAACCACTGGACATAAATACTAACAGCATTTAAAATGAATCTCATGTCATGAAAGCAATTGTGTAACTCTATGACCATAGCTGCTAAGGTCTGATTGCAAAAATTTATTTCAATTTTGTATTTCCAATTACATTCAAAAAAGATAGAAAAAGCCAGACATAAGGTTGCCATTGCAATCTCCAGTTGCTCATATGCATTATCATATAGCCCTTAGATGATCGCATTTATTTTTCCCCCAGAATGCTCACTGCAGTCAGCAAATGGGCAGGTATTAATGACATCACTATGTGTCACAATGTACACATATTTCACAAATAGTAATGAAATAATCTCTACCACCTTGTAAGAGTAAGGGCAAAGATTACTCCTGTTTTGCAGGCAGGGTGATATGACACAAAAGATTTGTGTCCAGAATGAGAAAAATCATGCAGCAATACCGCTTGTAGGTGTTATTAAAAGCTCCCATCTTTTTTGCAAATCAAGCCCCAGAATTACAGGTTAAAGGCAGACACTGAAGAAATTGGCAACAGTGACAGCACTGAAAGGGCCTGCTTCTAGGGAAGCTTCCATCATCATACAAGAACATCCCTGTCAGACATAGAGAATAAGTGCAGCTCTTCAGGAAGTATTCAGTTTAATTTCCCCAACACTGTCCTCTTTCCTTCTGCAACCCTCTGCCTCATTCACTACACACCTTCCAAATTCTGCAACAAATGAGGAACAGACAACAGCTTCATTCCCACATCATCGTCCATCCTATGCACTGATTCGTCCATCCTATGCCCTGTGGAAAAAATAGGTCGTAATCATGTTATTAAAGGCTGTATCATCATGCCTTCATGCCAGGAGGCCAAGCAAGGGTTGCCCAGGCAACCTGACTTCTTCCATTTCCCAGAGTGTGACATGTCGACGCTTACATTCTTCTAACATCACCAACATTATAAAAACTAAAAAAACCAACACACAGAGCACCTAAAATGTCATTGTGCAGAGCCATGTCTGGGCCATCAAAAGATTTCAGATACCAACACATGCACTGCTGCTCTTTGCTGCTAGAGCTACGGAGGCAACCTCAGCAGACAGAGGAAGTGAGTTGGACAGCATGGAGGGGCGAAACATACATTTTAGGAGTGGATTTCACAAGAGAAGAGGGCTGAGACTGAATCCTTGGACTTGACAGCTTGTTATGGAAGGAAGGGAAAGTAAATGATCACAGGTCCTTTGGTCTCCATGCTCTAGCTCTCCTCTTGTCTTCCTTTACAGCCATTATTGTCCCCTAACTCCTTGCTTTTGCCTAAGTCCCCTCCAACTATCTTTCTTTGCTCTCACAACTCACATCCCTTACTTCCTCTTCTCTGCCCACTGTTCCCCCTCTTACTGCTCTCCACGTGGTTCCTGAGGTCTTCCCTCCTATCCTTCACATCCACATCTGGACTCACCCATCCTCTCCCTGTGCCCATGGGCCAGGGAAGTTCCAGCAGCACCAGGGCTTGTTGCCAGCCCTCTTCATATGATTCCTGACTTGTAAAGCTGGCTCCTCTGGGTGGATAGGCAGTACTGTGGACAAAGCCAGTGTGTCAGCTGGGCACAAATCAGCAGGCTGGACTGCAGTCAGAGAGAGTCTGCAGAGAACTCAACTAGTGAGAAAGAGTCATTCAAGCTTAAATAGAGGCTGACACACCCCTCTTTCTCTTCTTCTTTTCTAGCATATTTGGCCAGTGGCAAATGCCAGTGGCATCAAAAGCTACATTCTCAGTAGAGTGCACCCTTTTTCCCTTCTCCCCTCTAAAACCTGCTACTTCAGATATGACTACTACCCTTGCTAGGGATATAGTTAGAGGATACATGGGCTTTCCTCTTTCGTTCCTGTAGACCTAGCCAGGAGAAGAGGACTTGACTGGTTTTATTCTCGTTAATCACTATTATGTACAGCACATCCTGAAACAGTTGCACAGACTCCATCAGTTCCTGCTACTGGACAACAGTGGCTCAGCAGGAGAAACCCAGATCCTCCTGAAAGCTGATAAAACATGCAGGAGGGTAAAAGAAATTACTGGCTGGGGTTTATTTGGTTTGGGTTTTTTTTAAAATGTTGAGATAGTAATCTCTGTGGCTGACCCAGTCATTTTAAGACTCAACACTTGCCTTCAAGCAGCACCTTGAACTGTTTTAACTACATTTGCCACACATACCTGATCACCCCCTGGGAGCTACATGGGATATTTAAGTTGGGCACCAATAAACACCCAAGAAACATGATCTGGTAAAGGAACACGTATGGCAGGTTTGTACATAGTAGTATCACATGGAGTTACCTATATTATGGGGCCAGGAAACTTACTTTCTTTCTCTAGCTAATACTCTGTACATCTATCACAAGCTTGAAAACAATAGTTTAGTTGTAGGTGTGACAGTCTAAGGATGTGAGTAAAGCTTTATATAGAAAGAGACTGACTTTCAGACATAAGGCTTTTTCATCCTTCTCTCTGCTATTTATCCAGTGGAAAAAGAAGAAGCATATAATTACATGGATCCAAGCCTCGCGCTTAGGAAAAAATATTATATAGCAAAACGAAACAGAAAAATAGCTTATGCATAAAACTCATGGTAGCATGTTGCTTGGTAGCAAAAAAGGTAAAAGGCAATACAATCTTCTTTTTCTTCAAAGGCAAAGCCCCTGAAAACCACAGCTTTCCTAACTGTGATCCACAAACATACACACACAGAATACTCATCACCACTGTACACCTTCATCCTCTCCATGTTATGTCCTGCATGCTGAAATATTGGCATCTATTTGTATGCTTGGTCTTTGCTGGCTACCTTTTGCGGATACATCAATATTATTTCTCAAAGCTGAGAAAGCAACCTTGGAAAGGAACAGCTACAACCTATCTGTCCACAGAAGCACTCTTGTTTTTGTTTTCATGTAGAGACGAGCAAAAAGAGAGCTTTGCCTTTTAGCCTGGTCAAGCAGTTATTTGCATGTTAAAGAACATTTGAAATGTCTCCCACCATCGGGGAAGACAAAGAGAACCACAGAGGGGTGGGTTTACATGGAAGCACCAAGTCTGACACTTAGGTAACTGCTGATGCAGCGTCTCAAGCAGTGCATTTCCCAGCACATCCAAACATGGCAGGGCTGGGTGCTGGTGTAGCCAAGACCAGCCTGCAAGCAGTCAACCTGTTGCAGGCAACAAAGAGACCCTTCAACCTCACCTGAAGAAAAAGGCTGCATCCTATAAAAATAATGAAAGCCATCTAAAGCATAACACACCTTTAAAAGGTATAAGGACAGGTGGTGCTTTGGGATTTCCAATTTCCCTAAACACTCCCTTCTCCTGTTCATTAAATAGATCTCTATACTTTCTTAGTATTTTTTCACTAAAATCAAAATGACTGCAATGGCATTGAAATGTATGTTTCCTTCTTGTTGCACAGGGGAACAGGGAAGAGATGATGAAGTTTCTGGAGAAACCGGTAGTAAAAAATCTGCACTGAAATAATATCATAACATTTAATTTGCTGATCATTGCAGTTGACTTTTTTTGGATAATTTTGAAATATTTGTCAACAAAATTCAACAAACCTGTTTTAAAAATAACATTTCAATATGCAGTTGAATAAAAGCAATTTCCTTGATGCAAAAATGAATTTCAAATTTTATTCCTACAAGAGGGAAAAGTATTATGCCAACTGGTGAAATTTTGAGACTCAAAACATTAGGGATGATTTAGCCAGGTCTAATTAAGAAATTTAGATTTCTTAAGCATCAAAGAAGAAAATACAACCACATAAACCCAAAAATATCTTTACAAAGGCAAATTATTCCTGTTCAAAATCATATGCCAATCACTCAAAACCAAAGCCTTTTTAAGATGCTGAGGAAGTATCTCCCCTTGTGCAACCAACACCACCCCTGAGACAGGCTACTGAAGATAAGGGCAATATTCATTTACAACACTGCAGAGACTCCTATCAATGTCCCTTGTCTCACTTTAATTTGTCTCCCATGTAAGCACACTCCCATACTATCTTACTGTCTGAGCATTGCCCATCAGCTGCCCACCTTCATTTTCTCCATGTAAAGGTTGTTGCTGCAGCTGCCAGACCTTTCCACTGCAGCTAGACCTCTAGCCAGACATCCAGTTGCTCTCTTTAGAGACAACTCCCAGAAGAGCACTGGCAAACCACTCCCACCCTATGGAGCATCAAAAACAGTAGATAAATTTCACTTTTTTCTTTTCTTCTTTTTTTTTTTTTTTCTCCACCCAACATGTTGGCCACTTCCCCATGGAACAAACAGGACCTACAGACAGTTAGTAGCACTCTCCACTATGGGCACTTGTAGCCAAATGGACAAGTAAAAGCTTTCAGCAGGCAACAGGAATGATGTGATTCTTCAGAAGGGAAAATCATCCTGGTCATTGCTTGCAGAGCAATTCAAAATTAAATTTTCTTCCATCCTAGAAATCCTTCACCCTTTGAATGTGTCTTTTCATTGTGGAACTCCTATCAACTGCCAAAATAGGTCTATATGAAACTACTGTAACTCCTGTAATGATCTGTTATATTGGATACACTAATTTGACTGGTATATATGAGTAAAATTACAGTGGTGTTTTCAGCTGGAAGGGACTGCAAGTGAGCAGTTTATCCATTAAATGTATTTAGAGTAATTTAATCACAGGAGGCTGTTACAACAATGCAGCGAGGAATAACAAACAGCAACACAATGGCCCCTAACCAGAGCATAACACTTTCTAGCCCTTTCAGACTGAAAACAAAAAATAAAACAAAGCACAAACAAACCCCCCTCTAAACAGATAGGAAAGCACAACAATGGAGTCAAGGGAAAATAGGGGATATCTGGATCAAGCTCAATGGCATTCTTTCTCCCAGACAAGTACCAGCTTTTTACCCGCTCCCTGCTATAGCAACTATAGGTATATGACTACAACACACAAAAGCAGAGAAATGCTTTCTTCTGCATACTGATCCACTGCAGGACACATGGCCTGCAGTTTGATCACACTCTTAATTCAGGATTTCTTCTTTTCTCTTTTCCTCACTCTGGACCATCAACACTCCCATGCAACCAGAATGAGAGAGAAGGTCCTTCTTTCAAAAGTTTGTAGTTAAATCTTATTTCATCCTTTTCATACTGTTCCTGTCTTACTAGCCCTACATAATTGCAGCATCCCTCCAGGGCTGGGTCAGGAAAGCTTTAAAGTGTATGGCTGCAGAGAGAGTTTAAAGAAAGAAAGCGAGAGAACAAATAATAAAAAAACCTCAACAACATCCCCAACAAACCCATCATCAACAAAGAGGCAGAAATGATCATGTTCTGAAGTGCTTATACTTTGCTAAAGGTATTGTATTGACAATTGCTAAATCTAAATATATTTGCGGTCAGAGAATCCATAGTATTGAGATGTGAAATAATACTCCGTTTTTCACATGAAAGGGAGTCCTCTCCTTAAATATGAATGTACTGCTACCATGAAACTGCTGGTAAAAGTAATCAGTCACAAATAATAGTCATAAAACCATTTTGACACTTAGCATTCCTCCATGGGCAATATCATTATACATGGCTTAAATAAATCCCTCTAGCACACAGTTGCATTTTTATCATTTTCCTTAAAGGAAACTCAGGTAATTTGTTCTTTTTCTTTCCCCTAAAACACATTTTATTTCATCTGCAAATTGAAGAAGCTGACTGAGAAAAGCCAAATTTAGGATCTAGGAAACTCTAAGCCGAATTATGAGAAATTTCATAGACTCAGAGATACGCTTTGTCAAGATCCATCATTTACTGTAAGGACATCTGTAAAAAGGAGATGAGGGGATGCAGATCACCAAGTTAACGACTGCTCACATACTCCTATGCTTTTCAGAACTTTACCAGAAAAATGGCATTTATATTGCAAGGCCATGTTGCGTGACACAGAACCAGGAGCTGTAACTCCAGACACACAATTACATGTAAGCAAGCTAATTAGTATCAATGTGCCAATTTCACCTAAAATCACACCAATGACCTGGGCATATATACCACAGACTTGAATTGGGCTTTTTAACCTGTCACTGACCAGGACTGCTTTCATTCATTAGGCACTGATGTTAATGGTGATGATTTTCTGTCTTGGATGAAGCCTGACCCAGTGCTGACTGATGCCTTCAACACTGACTCACTGAGGTTACAGTTACCCAAGAGACCTTTGACAGCAACCATCAGACAAGTGCAGAAACATCACTTCTACCCGTGAGTGGAGTTACTGAGTGAGGTCTCCTTGCAGCTCTTGGGGTTAGAGCAGGTAAGGTTTGAAAAAGTGGGAAAAAAAGACACATTTCCACTGTTTTCTGACTGGTAGTCAGATACAGATTGCAAGTGATAGTGCAAAACAGGTGTTTATGGGCAGAGTCAGGCCTGTTAGAAGGAAGAGGGGAGCCTGAATCAAATCTGACAGATGCACTGGTGAGATAAAGATCCAGAAATTCTTTGCCTTTGTTGTAATTAGAGACACACACACACACACATACACACAGAGTCTCTTCTGCAAAGCACCTTGCAAGACACCATCTTGGCTATTTCAGGTACAAGCACCAATAAATTAAGGAATTAATAATTTAGACTCAAAAACTGCACCATACCACAGCCACTTGCAACAACTCCCCATTTCTAAAGCACCATCACTCAGATGATGCAGGAGAGGAAAGCAAAACAGCTGCTGGAGCAAAGCTTTAAAGAGAAACTGTAACATGGTTTAAGTTTCCCATGGGGTTGGCACTTTGGAATAGGGGGTTTGAGTGCTGCTGCTTCTCCAAACTAACAAAGTAAGTGTTGGGTGATGGGCAGGATCCCAGCAAGCAGCTTCCTTATAACACAGTTTCCAGAGGCACACAGATCTGAAGGCGCACTCTTGTAGCCGTGGTAAAATTCTTCAAGAGATGTCTCTAAAGACATACGGCACTGCAAGACAAGACTGTAATTACTAGGACTGTTCAACAGGCCAAGTAGTTTTAAACACAATGCTGGAGTTTGGAATGGATTTTCAAGAAAAGCAAAATGAATGAATGAATGAACTGGATGATTTTACAGGCAATAAATTGATAATTTAATTCTGGGCAGCAATGTCAGGTACAGCCTTTATAGAAAAGCTGGGGGATTTGCAGTCGTCTGTCTATGCTACTCACCAGGCACCACTCCTTTGATGTCACTTTCTGTGTTCATCCTGTTCTTGTGCGTGAACTGAAGGATGAGTTCCTTGGATGCCTCAAATTGCTGTGTAGCCATCAACCACCGAAGGGACTCTGGGAAAATACTTTAAAGACGGAAAACAGGTTAAGGTTGCTTCCAAGCTTCTGTCAGAGGATGAACTGATAGGGATTTAGCTGCCCATTTAGTCACTCAGGAGCTATGTAATTATTTCAAAACACTGAAGAATCACTTATGAAACACAATAAAAAAAGAGGGAAAACCAATTCAGAATGTGCAAATTAACTTTTTTTTTTACCCTGATTCATGAATGATAGAGGAATTACCCTATCACATGAAAATAGGACATATTAGAATTTTGTAACATATGACAGGTGCTCTGTCCATTAATATAATTTTGAAAGAACTAGGAGGAGAAGGCAGTGCTGCCTACAATAGACATTTACTGCCAAGAAGCGAATGAATGAGATGTGAAGTTAACACATGATAATTCAGACCAAAGCAGGAAAATAGCTGACAGAAGTAATGTGGGTTCTCTTTTAAAGACAGAGGAAAGAGAAGAATTACTTCTTAGGATTATAATGCAACAGATTTTCTCAATTTTTAAACACGTCAAAAATGTTCTCCCACATATACAGCAATTCTTTTATGCAGGTCAGCATTGTGTATGTTCCAAATCATGTTCAGTTGTTGCTCTAAAAGCTTCCCTTGGTCAAGACAATATTATGTTAGTTGAGTTGCCTTAAAAATATATATATGTGCACACAATTAAAACAGTGAATTTTCCATCTAGTTGTTTCCTTGATGTGCTAATATTCACTAGATTCATGAGCTTAACTGATCATTCTTCCTTTTTTTATTTTAATAAAAAAACCAAAACCATTTATATCTTAGAACAAAAAAACCCAAACTTCCCGTACTTCTATAGACTTGAAAACTTTAAGATCTTACTCCAAGTATATTTTTCTTTAATGTTAAGACATCATTTTCACTACTCTTCCAAAAGACCTTACTAAGAACAAATTTAACAACTACTTTTAACTTCAAATATATAATAAACTTCAGATTTTCTTCACAAAGCACTGATCTTTGCTGTGGATGCTGCCCAGTCCTTATACTTCTAAGAAGTCAATTGCACCATTATTGTACTTAGGCTGATACAATTTGGAAGACATCTCATCAAAACCTTCAACCGAGACAAAGTATTTTTTGGAAGAAGAAATAAAAAGGAGACAAGTCAGGCAGACTACAGTCTAAATGATACACCAGCCAATAAAGACATATTACAGCTATAATGACAGTCATTAAGCTTCACAGCTTATTTACTACCCATCATGCTGCACAGATGCTTTGGCATATCCTACAGCAGAAAGTCTTGTATAGCAAAAGCATTTTTTGAAATACTATGAACCTTTTGAATGCAAAATCTCTGCACACTTGGCTCTGGAGAGGGGACAAGCTCAGCCACTAGCCTAAGAGTCTCAGATTTTGAACCATTTGCTTATAGGTCCCAAACAACATCTATGATAATGACCCGCACCTAGGGAAAGGACGGGAGCCAAAGGTATGGACATCACAGAGAAGAAACAAGAACTGTCTCTACCTTTCAGTTCTTGCAGGTTTCTCAAACTGGAAGTGCTAAAGTCTCATGTTTTTCAGCTGCTCCATCATTCAGTGTGAGCAGCGGGAAGTTCATTAAGGATCTTTAAAAACTGGTGGTCTGCCTTGAGCCCAGGTTATCAGGCACAGCAAGGGGATGTGCTGGCTGCCTCACCTCTGTGCAAGCACCTGAGCTCACCTGTGAGCATGGATCCTGCTGCCAAAGGTCATCTGTATAGACCTACTCTTGCACCTTCTGTTGCTGAACCAAACACCATCACAAACTCAAAAGCCAAAAAAAGAAAAAAACCCCAACAAAACCCAAACCACCAACCCCTTGGCCCCTGTGGAGTTCTGCACAAAAATTGGTTCACCACTTCATACTTTTTCACCTGGCATTAAATACTAATTGAATGAAGCTGAGGCAGGTTACTGTAGAGGGTGGGCAGTTATCCAGATCACCAGGCTAAGCTGGCTGTGGACACCTGTGTCACACTAAAAGAAAGACCAATTTTTCTGTGGCATTACACTTGCCAGAAAAAAATCACCCTTTGTGTCCCTGCTGGTCCTCAGATGCCAGAGGGGTGGCTGGGCTTAGGCCCTGAGAGATAGCCAGTTCAACACTAAGCAAGAGAAATGAAGAGCCAAGCAGCACTGTAAGGCTAGTTACATTCAATAAGAACTGCCACGGTTACAGATTCACAAATAGTGTGATAAACTGAGTCTGTTTGAACCCACTCAACTCTCATGGCCAGACAAGAAGTCTGGTCACATTCAGTAACTCTCAAGGTCAGATACAAAAGTGTCATTTATTGAGGAACAGAAGTGCAGCTTCTTGGATTACTGGTGATAAATACACTGCCCGCAGAAGCATGCATGAATACTTAAAGTATGAATAATATAGTAATCGATACACATGATGACTAAATTGCACTAACAGTATGTTCCCGAACACAAACTTGCTTTTTGAATTTCCCAAAGAAGTGCTTGATATTGCTGAGTGTTTAGACACACACCAAAAAAAAAGAAGAGAGGAGTTTTGTACAGCCCACTGATCATCCCCAGGATACAAAAGTGGAGTCTCCTCTGACCTCCTGCCCCAATTGAGCTATAGTTACACTGTTTTCTTTGAGGGAGGGGAAAAGGTAAAGTGACAGCTGATGCCATTTCATATTTAAGTTGGAGTTTGAGTTGGACTTTAGTCATTAGCATATGTGGAAGCATGAAAAACAAATAATATGTGTTTTTTAACTAATGTAGCAGAGTTTATCTTTTGGTCACCTTTTGGGTCATTCCTTTGGCTTACAGTTCCTGTCAGCTGCACTGTTTCAAACAGACCATGACTGCAACACCTCTATGCCACTCCATCCTTTATTTCATGTCTCCCTCAGAGCACTGAACCACACTCTCTCAGTGTTCCTGCTCCTAAGGTGTGAAGATAATTTGTCCTTAGTGAACTACAGCCAATGTATGCACTCCTTCCTGCTGAACTTTATTTCTCAGTATTTCCCACATGTAACTGGTTGATGGTCCGCTACCTCCTCCATCAGTAAGGGAAGGGACATGCTTTTACAGTCAAGGAAAAGAAGAGAGGGTAGGCAGGGGAAAACATTAATCTCCTGTTATACATCTGCTGCTACTGCTTGGGAGAGGAGAGGGGGATGAGCAGAAGGGACACTGGGGAAAAAAAGACACTAAGTCAAATAAATCCAAAGACAAGAGAAGAACGCTTGATAGACAAATATCAGAAAGGTACCATGTTCAGCTGGAAGGAAAACTGTGATCCTTTGCAGATGGATGGAAAATGGATGCCCATGGAAAGGGTATAATGTGTCAATTAGGAGTCTGCCCCAGGGAAATAAGCCTAGTTATTCCTTGGTGAGGGTAAATCCTATCTAACGGCACCAGAAAAGAACTGGCCACCCCTGCCCAGTTCTTCAGTTTTAGTTAGAGTGAAACAGGAGTTTATTTCAAACTATTGATACCTTTGCTGACATTCATGGCATCGTCCAGTACAAAGCTTCCACCATCTGAGGGAGAGAAATAAGGCCTCTGTATAACTGTAGCTCCCCTTCTCTCATGGCTCTAATACACACACACATAATTGAGAGCAGTCTATTACCTTATCTTTATATACTTGTCACAAATGCCTGTGCCTATGTCTGGCTTACCATGGTTGCTCTTTGCTCTTCCAGAATGACCTACGAGCACTGCAGCGGCATCTGCTCGATACTTTTGTATCTAAGCTCAACTGCATCCTCTTCTAGACAAATTTGCTGCCTCCCATCCTGGGGACTTGTACAGCCTGTCCTCTGCATACGGCTGAAAAGCCAAGCGAATCTATAGGTGGGAGAGGTGCCCCAGCCTGAATGGGCAAACAGCACTCTCACAGCAGGAGATGGACGTAACGAGAGTACAGAGAAAGGAGGAGGCAGTGCAGTGCAGGGGCTATTTGCAGCATCTGTTATTGAACTCACTGCTTTGGGCACATGGTGGGGGAATTAACAAGCAGTGCAGTTTTAAGCAGTGCAGTTTTCCAGTTCTTTTATTACCAATCAGTCAGTTTTCTTCCTTCATTCCTAACACATGCTGAGGGTCTATGTTCCATTCAGAAGGAAGAAAAGAGGTAATAAAATGGCAGCATTTTCCAGAGAATATGCAACAGATGGGAGAGAAAAGCCTAAGAGGAAAGCACATGCTGTACCGACAGAGTAATTAAACAGGCATCCTAACCAGAGTATATTTCTGCAAATGCAAAAACCCTAGGCAACACAAATCCTGATCCTTTGCTATTACCACTGTTTATCAAGCTGCCATATCCCACATTATATAAAGGGGATCTATTTGCTTCATTTGTCTGTCTCGTACATAGAGCCTCAGAGCCCTTGCAGACTACAAAACAAATGTTAACATTTCCTACTGTTTTCAGTGTCACCCAGGAATGACCTTTCAAAAGGAATGTATGAGACCCTCCCACAGCCACCTGGAAAACAGGCAACTTCCAGGTGAGGTGCCTGCTGACAGGTGTTTGCTGTCCATGCTGTCTACCATGTTCATTAGGCCTCTTCATACTATTGTACTGTCCTTTAGGACACATGTCTGTAAACATTATGTTTAATACTGGGTTCTATCCAGTGGTGGATATAAGGCATTTCAGCTAGTGGGCATTCTAAGTGCCTTTGGATAACACATGGCAGGTATGGGAGGGGAGAACAGTATCACACATTAACTAAAACACTCTTTATTGTTTGTCAAGATTAACACTGGCAAGATGAGACTATTATTTATGTTATTTTAGATGTTATATGTTGGACTATAGGGGTAAAATCCCCTGCCATTATCTTGCAAAGGACTTGTAACCTTTTCCTGTGTGCTCCATTTGGCCCATGCTGCGGCATGTCTGCATGGGAATAAGCCATGAAATCCCCACTGAGGGTTACCTTCATGGACACAGGAGAACTCTGTTAAAAGTTAATACAAGAATATAACTGTTGAAAATTCTTATATTAATGTAACAAGTTTTCACATGTTGCAACTTGTCTGGCATTACAACTAGGAGCATAGACCTTCCATGAGTACATAAACAACTTGGTCCTGCAGTGTGGTGGCCTTTTCCCTCCTTTCTCTAAGTGTACAGCAACTAAATATTTTAGATATATTTGTGTTATCTTTAAAATGAGTGATCTAGTGTGTTCTTACTGTAATGGTTTTGTACAACACTGCTCTCACAAGCCTCTGTTGTGTTATGCCACCACTGCGTGTCACTATTAAGACAGAACAACAAAGATAGATCTTTTCGGAGGTTTAGAAAGTAACAGTGGGGATAGACCTGGCACCACCCCCAAGCTGAAAGCCATCCTACTTCTCTCAGGACAGCCATACCAACACTACAGAGCCACAGGCAGAGAGGAGTGGGGGCAGCTGGGAGCGGGAAATTCCTTGTGGGAACAGTCCTGGGCCACTGTCTGGCGCAGATCACCCACTCAGACTTCAGCACAGCATGTGCTAATTTGGTCAAAATCAAGACTAGTTCAGGGCTGACTACCTCATGCAGACAAGACATCCAAGTGTGCTCGATCAAGAGCTGACACACATGATCTTTAACATCTCCTGGATATCTCAGGCCAAAGAAACTAACAGTGACACTACAGAACCACAACACAGGTAGTAAGGGAAAGTTTAGCCATGTAGTGGTAATTGGACAACAGCTAGGCTGAGATGCATCCTCTCAAAAACTGCTGTCATCTTTAAAGGGGAAGCGACAGAGTAGCAGCAAAGTACAACCTGCACCTCAGTCAAAGAGAACCATCTCCCAAGTTCCCACCGTGTCACTGCATGTAACATATGTGTGTGCTACATCAGATTATAAAGTTATTGTTATTTCAAAGTCAAGTCTTTGCACAAGGTGAATAGAAGAACAAAGGGAAAGGCTTATATGTATTATGAAGCGCACACACTTCCCAACAGTGAAGCATCTCCCAAGTCCTACAGTAGGAGCTCATGTTGCCTTTGACCTAACAGGAGTAAGAAATACTTACACCCAGTAAAGCAGCATCAACAGGAAAGGACAGATGATGACAGCCTGGAGGACCTGCCAGTCCCTGCAGAGGGCAGCCAGCCCCGGCATGAGGAACTGCCCCGCCATTTCGATGAAGCTTGCCACCATGGTGATCATGAACCGGTGCCCAGGAGGACAGAGCTCTATCCCTGAAACACAGAGCACACACAAACACATTAGCAAGACACCCACAGCGCATCTTCTTATGAAACTTTCAAGGAGTTCGTGTCCTTCAAGACTTTTGGTTGAAGCTATGCAGGATAACCTAAGTTTTCCTTCCCCCTGTATTTAGGTTTCAACTACCCTAGCAGCTCTAGAGAAGCCCATTACCAGCTAGCTATGGTGCAAACATTGCAACTTCCATGCACTTTGTCTCTCTCCTGCAGACCTGCTGTATCCTCATCACTAGATTTCTTTCAGTCTCTGCCTAGAGAAGAATTTCAACCAAGATATTTATTTTTAAAAGGGAATGCAGAGTAAAACACAAGCCAAAGATTTTGGGTTGTGCCTTTTCTTCTAAGAGACACAACATGCCTTTCCAGTCAGTTTGCTGGGAGGCAGAAGAGCACAGCTCTCAGCAGGACACAGGCTCCCAAGCTCATACAGGATGCCACCTGCCCAGAGTTTAAAATGCTCCAACTCAGCCAGTTTCAAGATGGATTTTGCTGAGCAGGTTGTTCCTGCATTTGGTTTATACAATAATTTATCTTGGCCAACTTTCAAACAAGCCAGTCTTCCATTTGTCTTCTCCTGCTCTCCATCCTTCATTTTGCTGTGGGGCAATTTACCACTATCACTGACACCTTTGGTCGTCTCAGCTGTCTTTGTGACAAGTGAGTTGAATAGATAAAATGTTTCCTTAAACCCTGAATTCTATCTACCTTTATACAATCAGAAGATGAATTTATCTGATTCACAGCTTAACAACATAAGTAAAAATCACAGAGTTTTGTACAGCCCACAAAATTGGACTACCTTGTGGAAATTTTTTCCACTAGTCAGATTGCAATAGAAGCTCCTATTCCTTATTTCCCATTTGTCCACGTTCACTTCTACAGGCTAATATTTAAATGCAATAAGCCTGCCACAAGTGTTGTGTAGTACTTATTGGAATGCTGATGCAGAAACAGGCTTGTAAACATTTGTGATAAACATTCATGACACATTGCTGTCAACATTGTTGCTTTTCTTTGGGGTGTTTCCTGTGGCTATTCTAAATTAGAATTTAACAGTTATTAAAATTGTAATTGAAAAGCTTTAAGAAAATAGGAAGAGATGGCAGCTGCTCCTTCATCCACTCTCTCATCTGTAGCTTGTCGGCATTTATCACTGCAGCACAGATTTAAGTTAACTGATCAAGAACTACCCTGTTGATCAAATGAAGGATTAAACACTACACATTTTTCTCCTTTTCAACCAATACAAAATCTATCAATGGATTTTTGCCAATCAGAAGAAAAATCTATCTGTTGTGAGGCAGCCCAAGTTTTCATTAGCCTAACCACAAACAGCTTAGGAAAAGAGAGTGGAAAAAAGGTCTCAAAGACTCTTGAATGCTATGAAAGGCTTTTACGTTTTAATTAGAAAAATAAGATTAAAACACAGAGCTCCTTATGACATTAATACAGTTTCATTTCTACTAATGAAGTATCCTAAGCCTAGACAACATTTTTTGTTCTATGCAAAGAGGTCACTTCCGTTTTATTTCTCTAATCTCCAAATGTAAAGTGGTTCTGTTTGTTTTTCTAAACCTTAAAGTCACAGTCATTAAGTACAAGATCGAGTTTTGCTGCTATAGAAACAGGAAGTCTGCATTAGATATGCAAGACTTTGGCATTTCAATTGCATTGCTCAGGTAAGTATCAGGTAAAAAAAAAGTAACCAAGAGGTCAACTTCTATACGAAGTCAAAAAGAGGTGCCCAAATGATAAAAGTATATTTTACTAGACTCATTGGTGCATAGTAAATAACTCTGCATGCAGCAGCTATTCATTGTACAGAACAGAAACAGCTTCAGAGATTCTTTAGCATTTTTTTCATTCCCTCTGGATTATCACATGCATACGATCAGTTTCTACCCCTTCCTCTAAAAAAGCTGGACAAAAAACAACCCCTGCTGTAACTGGATGAGTGTGACTTTCAAGCAACAGCACATGAAATATCACATCTCTATTAGGACAGCCCACTGACTTTCCAACATACCTAGCTTCAATTTTACATGATAAAAGATTCAGCACTGCAGTTTTTAGCAGGCATCTACCAGCCAACCTTTTCCCACCTATGCTGCAAAGCCACCCTTTGCAGCAGCTCTGCCCCAGCACCAGGAAAAGCATGCTGCTAATGCTCACACTGGTGCCATGATGCACCCAAGCATGAGGCCTCTGCAGCTGCAACAATTCCCACCCAGTTCACACGACAAACTGCCAATTTAGACAAAATCAGTACAAGACAGAGATCAGCTTTATCCTCCCATGGCAAATGGAGCAAGCAAGCTCCAGCTCCCTGAATCAATTAAAAGGTTTCTACCTCAACTACTTCACACAGCACGGAGCAAATCCTTGTCATACATACAAATCATGGAAATTACCATCAATACATACAAAAAACCTCCCAGATACATCCATTTGCTTTACTTGGAAAATGTTGTGTGGGTAAGGTGACAGGCATGTAAATGATTTTGTTTCCTTGCCCAGCATTTCTAGTCTACACAGCAGAGTCAGAGCAGCAGATCAGATGCCTAATTTCCCTATGTCCCAGGCAAGTGATTGTATGGGCAAGTTGAAACCCGTATGCAAAGCAGTCTGGCAGTACTTAGGCAGTGAAATCAGACATGTTCAGGACACGTGGGACGGACTTTCTTACTGCCAATAGGCACTCAGCAACCAGCGGACATCACAAGTGCGGAAGCTGGCAAAACTGCTCCACACAATTGCCTTACCCCAGATGTGATCCAGATCTGGGCCCCACAGGTGTCACGGGCACGAGACACTGAACACACAAGGCTCATTGCACACCATGTACCTCTGGCTGGGAAATGTGAAAACAAATTCCTGGGACCAGACATGCTACAACTGCAAGCACTCAGACTTGCTGGGATGTGGGCGAGGAGGGAGCTAATGAAGAACCTCTACAATGGTCTGGGGGCTCAGTCCCACCGCATGCAGAGCTGCTCCCCTGTCCAGTGGGTCGCCACCCTGGGCATCAGCAGAGAAAGGCAAGTTAAAACCACAGGCCAGACCACAGGTTACCCACTGCAAATGCAACAGGTACTGGTGACAAGGAGTACACGGATGTTAGATCAGAAAGAGCAAGCTCCCTTAGCTAAGAGCTTCTTTCCCTGGCACTGCGCTGACAACCCACAAGGCTGATATCCTTAATACCAATTTTTCAGGCAACTTCTTCTGAAAAATGGTTGGAAATCGAGTTTAAACCACCCAAGTATGCCATAGTCTGCCATCTGAAATGCTGTCCTCTCCCCATTCCATCTAGCTACTCTCTCCCCACCCTCTCCACCTACAGCTGTGGAAGGAGCAGTCAGCAGTTTAGAGGACATACAGACAGGAGACCAGGGAGGACTGCAGTTAACACTGGGTTAACATCAGCTCATGTTGCCACAGAGTATGGCCCTGTATAGCCCAATTCCTTCAAATCCCACCAGGTGAGCTGTCATTGCCATGAAGGGACTAAGAGCCACATCCCTTCCTTTCTCACTTGGCCTTACACTTGTACACTGGTAACAATCTGTTTCAAAAACCCTTTTAAAAAGCTGACATTTATTCTCAGAATATCTGCACAAGGATGAATGACAAATTTAAAGAAAAAAAATAAAGAAGTCATTTGCAAGTAATATATCAGGAGGAAAAGGAGGTTACATCACGCTGCTTGAACAACACTCTAGCATTCACTTGCCCATCTCCAGTCTCAAAACACAAAGCAATTCTTGTACTGCAGCCCAAGTGTTAGCTGCATTTGAAACCACAAGGTAGCAGCTTTTTGAGCCTTTGCAGTTTTCTCTCCCTGCCCAGTTTCCATCTGTGAGCCACCAAGACAGTAATTATACAGGAGTATCCCTTGGAGAAAATGGCCAAGACAAAGAACCTGAAGTCTGGCCAACAGCATTCACACTGCAAAAATCCCCAAGGAGACAGTCTGATTCTAGATTCACATTCAGTTTCACATAATATTAAAAAAACCCCCAGCAAAATCCCCTGATTTCTGACAGTTTCCCTCATATTACATGCCCTATCATCCTAATTCCCTCCATCTGATCACCCCTCTAACATGTTTCTCTACTCTAAAAGGAAAAGAAGCAATCAGACTCAGACAAACAAGACCCATACTATCACTGGAGTAGAAGACTGCTCAGGCAACACAGCTTTCAATGTAAAATGTGGGACACCAGAAATTCCCAGTGGCAGTAGCATCCTACAGCACCAGGGCTGTGTTTGTCTCTCAGCCCCAGCAGTTGCTCTGCTCAGCCACGAGTTGTGTGCATACTGTGGCCCTGAGACAGAACTTTGCGTCTGGACTCTGCTTTTCAACAGAGCACAAAAGGAAAGAAAACAAACATCTCAGAGCTCTTCATTTCCCATCTGTTCAGCACCTCTACCATGCCCCACCACCTTCATGTTCCCCAAGCTGATCCTTTTGGCAGCACCTCCGTTGCAGTGATCTTGAAGACTGCTGGGAGGTGACGCTGTCCCTGTTGCTGCTGCATCTCCTAATTCCCACCTAATGCCCATCAAGCTCTCTCAAACCTCAGAGACCTTTTCTTCCTTCAACACTCTCAGTGGGATTTGTGCTCTGCTGTAAACAAATCATCTCGCTGGATACTCCTAGAATAATATGGCCCCCAAGCTAGCTTTTGGTTAGCTGACCAGATAAAATTGCAGCAAAACCTATCAATAACTCCCAGACAAGTTTGCAGATGGCTGCTAGAGGGACAAGTAACTAAAAGCCAGCATATCTACTTACATAAACAAATTTCTGCTTGGTTACTAGACACAAACTTCTAAGAGTTCCGAGCCTACCACCCAAAGTCTAGGCTTATTTACCCATGGGCTACGTACACTATGTACAGGTCTCATCTCAATTAGTGCACTTCTGATTCGGTACTGGCTGAAATGGCTCAGGTTAAGCTAGCACTTGCTCCTGGCTGAATTTAGACAAGAAGCACATCTTCTTGATTGTCTTTGCTGTCTCCAAAAGGGAAGAAGCATCACGTGTAAATACAGTTTATTAGGGAACAGCAAATGAAGTAGCCTGTGGAAGGAAAGGTTATCACGCACACTGCAGTACACAGACAACCACCAATTGATGTAAACACAGGACAGAGACAGAGTGAAAGGGAAGGAAAAATCTAATTTCCTTTCTGGAGAAATCCAATCCACTGCTAAGCAAAGAGAACAGTAATAGACTGAACCTCCAATGGCCTAGTGAGCAAAATAGTATTATTCCCCCCCAGCAGTACATCAGGACAGAAGTTACCGTAAAATACATCCTAAAGTGACACAGGTGCTCCTTCAAAGGTATTTTTCTACATATCGTCAATTTGGTGAGAGGTTCTTCTAAACATATACTAGCCCACTGTTTAATTAACACATTTAATATGTGTCAGATCAGTCATCCTTGCACTGACATAAGCTGAGCTGATGGGGCTGTCAGGCTGGCAACAGGGCAGGCAGCCAGCATGACACCTCAGCAGATGTGCAGCAGCACTCTTTATTTCTGACCTGGATGGATAGCCCATATCTACTGGAAGGAGCTATCTGATAGGTAAATATCTAATCAGAGCAGATATCTTTCTTACCAAAACTGGATCAGGTGTTCTTTTGACATACAAGGACCACAAGAGTGCTAAAACTGGTGTTTGGCAAAATACTCTTTAAACACTGCTTAGCCTCTGCTGCTGTGTACACTACTATGTGCATAGAGAGGCATAGCATGAGAAAGGTAAACATGGCTTCACATCTCATCCAAAATCCAGCCAAAATACAAGGGGCAACCTTCCCTCTCTTTACTTTCCACACATCTGACTCTCTTCTGTAAGGCACAAATAAGTAGCACACCAACCCAATTTCAGGCCTGGTACTGCTCAGCTATGTCAGGATATTTCAGGAGGAGTTCTCCTCTGAGTTACAGATAGTCTGTAGCTACTCACAGGTAGATGGTTTTGACCACAAACATGGAACCAGCTTAGGTTCAATGCAGGATGTTTGCTCAACCCTTATTAACTCAGTTGCAGGAGCTGTGGACTTCCCAGGCACAACGAATGTGCAGCTGAGCAGGGAGCTGGGCAGGGCAAGGATGAGCTCAGCTCCTCCAGGCACAGGAGACCCTGAGCACAGGCTGCCTGACCCATGTGTGGGATGCTGAAATGCCTGTGATCATGCTCTGGATCCAAGCTGTCTCCCAGGGAGCATCAGTAGCAGAGAAGGAAGCACGTTACTCCTCCTTTCAGCCCATGGCATCTGTATTTGCCGAGTTTTACATTGCACAAGACATACAACATCTTACAAAACAGACGACTGACTGCGCAAGAAACCTTTAACATACCATGCTGCCTGCACTCATGAAGTAATAAAAACAAAGAAATGTTAAATCACATTTGAGGTACTGCAGTTGCCATCTACCCTACTTCCAGAATAAAGCAGCAGCATTTCTGCAGCGCCCAGCCAACACTGATTTTTGGTGACAGTTCTTGTATGTGAATAACAGCATTATGAAAAAACCAAGGAGAATGCCCCTGGAAACCTTAACAGCAGTGACAAAGAGCATGAAAAACTGGTAGATACAGAACACATTCATTTCAGAATAAAGATGACTTAATTTAAATGCAATTAAAAAGTGATTTAGAAGCTTTGCCATGACATATGTTTTCATATATGTTAACTGCTATCCATAAAAAAAACCCAAAAAATTCTCTTCCACCTCCAGCTGTAACTTCCTACCCCCCCTTAAGAAACACTCCAAAGCCATATCAATATTTGTGTTTTTTGCACAATACTAGGATTGCACAGAAATATACCAGACACTTTCTTGTTCCAAAAAGATTGCTTTCTCTAAAGGAAATACACGACCGGTCATAGGAATATTTTGCAAACCTAACACCTCTGCTGTTCACAACAGCTGGCCCCTTTTCTCTTGGCAGGATCTAAATCATAACTGGCATCTTTTTGACAGGAACGTATGAGAGAATCTGAAACAAAAAACCGATGTGAGATGTATCAGAGAAGCTCGTTTTCTTTGATGCTGTAGATGAAAGGGATCTGCATTTGTATTTGTTAGTGAATTTTTAACAATATTATAGTCACTTAAAATAAGAACAGAGAAGAATTTCAATAGCTGGGAATCTGCACGTCTCTTAATTTACCAACTGACACTATTTCAACAGCAGCTGTTTATAAAGCTCAGTTTGCAACCTCCAGATGGATGATAGTCTTCAAAAAGGCAGGAACAAAGAAATAACAGCCTAACACCTTGTTTCAGGTTTATTAAATGTTTCCTAGCTCACTGAGACAGCAGGGCACTGATTCCGTGAGGTGCTCCTCCAAGCAGGATCTTTTCACCATTACCACTGTGCTGTTGGACAAGTAAATAAATGCATTGAGCTCTGGATTTGGGCACATTCTCACAGAACTGCATATTGCTAAGAAGAATTTGACATGGGAGCCTCGAGTTAGTTACAGCCTAGCTTATCAAGCAGAAAAGACAAGCATGAGGCAAAACTCTAAATGGCAGACGAATAAAAATACTTGGTGCTCCCTAGGTCTTAATAAAGCACCACCTGCCCTGCACTTCTTCCCTCAGACCAAAGGGGGATGGCTTGTCTGAATACCACACACCCAGAGGCACAACTCCACCTTGCTCCTTTCTCTTGTTTCAACTTCATAACATGCCCTCCGTATGCACACACAGAGACTAAGCAAACATTTGGGTGGCTGGTTATTCAACTCTCACAAATATGGTTGCAAACCCATACACACACACATGCATATATATGGATGTGTATGTACATATAACCATAAAGGCAAAAGCCCTCAGTTCTTTTTCCTTCCCTGATACCCTTCTGTTATGTCAGAAGCAATAAGTGGAAATTAAGGTGATGCCCTGAAGAACCCCACTCCATCTCAGAGGACCTGAATTGCTCAGGTGGAATCACCAGTGTAAGAGAGAGCCCCCAGTACCTCATGAGTACTGGCTGAAAGCACGCACCAAGAGCCAGCAGTGCAGGCGATTTAATCAAAAGCAATTAGTAAGCATCTTTGTGAAAGGCTGTCACATACTTGGCCCCCGGGGCCACCCTTGTTTTTAAAGATTTATGCCAGGCACTCTGGACAGATATTTAGTGAACACTGTGAAAGGGGAACTGTGGGGATTCAGACCCAATAAGCTGCTGTATTTTGGAGGCTTTTAGCAATTCACTGGAGAAGGAGGTGCCACTCGAACTAAGGCGTGACTTTCACATTAATAATGGTCTTCAGGATTCGTCATCAAGTCTGACACAGGTCTGCAGAAGCAAAGGCAGGAACACCCACCCAGCAAGAGAGGACCATGATGAACACTGTACTCAGGCCACTGATCAGATCTCCTATAATTTTAAACCAATGATGATACAAAAAGAAAAATGAGGCTGTAGTAATTTATAGCTGACTCCTTATGATATAAATGTAGATGATGCACAGTTGGAAGTAGTAAGAGGAAAAACAATGCCTGTAAATTTCCCAATGAGCTTTTATTTCCCAAGAAATTTTCCCAAAAGGGAAGAAAAAAAATATTCTATGGAAGAAAGGAAAGACCAGTGAATATTTTCTTTGGTCAAGTGATTTAAAAGTGAAAAAGATATGACTTCCTATCTTGGGAAAAGACCTGCTTCCTAAAGCAATGAAAGTCATACTTTTAATTGTTTGGTTTTTTTTTTGAATGCATGAACTCTATGCACTCTATGCACTTTTCACCAATGTGTGCACATGGAGTGCTCTGTACAGTAGAGTCTGCTTGTGGCTGGTTTGTAGGCAATTCCACAGCAAACAGCATCATTCAATAGCCTCAATGAGACTGCAGGGAGAGAGCATTGTCTTTGCAGCCCTCTTCAAGTACATCTCTATTTCAAGGCAAGGTTATCTCAGTAGGCTAGTACCTGTAGTTGCACACACATTGGTGAGCACAGTGGAACATCCCTCATGTGCTGCTGTTACATTCATAATTGAAATAACCTCATAATTGCCAAAGCTTAAACATTCCTTAAATTTCTTCCTTGCTATCTTTACAAATGCCACCTGTGAAATTCTTTGATTTGGTAAAATCTTATTTGAGGGTGAAGAACAATAAAAGGCAAACTGGCATCACAATGCTTCCAGCATCTCCTATTTCCATATAAATTGCTGTGCTAAGGATGTCCATGTAATACCAAACCAGACCACCCAAAAACATCCACTGGGTTGCAAAGTTTTCCCAGGATCATCACTGAAAAATATGTGAGTTAGTTCAAGAATTTCTCACAGCCAAGAATGTGTAGCTTTACCAGTTTACACCAGGGTAAGAGCCGAATATTTCTGCAGAATGGATGGAAAACCTCCTATCGCTTTGCAATAACTTTGAAAAAAGGAAAGCTCACTTTTCTTCATATCCTCCTTCTGTAGAGGCTGGCAGGTAGTCTGAGAATAGACTGATCTCCTCAAAGAGAAGCCATCCTCTGTGGGGTATGCTTGCTTTTCTACAGTGAAAGACTTGCTTCAAGAAAACTCCTGCACACTTACAGGAGAGTTCAAATATGGCAACATTTGCTGATTTGTTCCAACTAGAACTCAAATGAATTGCTGAGCTAATTAATAACATAATATTAAAAGGAAATCGAGCTCCTTGGAAAGAATCCAGCTGCAATTCATGAAAGCGGATTTCATTGTTCTGATTACAACATTAGTAAACTTGGTACACATCACAGCTACAGCTAAAATTTTGAAGATATATATGCTTGTACTCACACCCTGAGAAATGAATGACTGATAACCTTCTCTTATCAGTTCCTTACTATTTCTCTGTGTTTTTCTGTTTCAAAAGCAAGTTCCTCTTGAGTGGTGCATCACTGTACCTGTGACAGTACAAAACCAAAGGCAAGACCTGTGGGTGGAGGTAGTGCTGTCTAGGAGATCAGCTGGCAGAGCCACCTTGCCTGGGTACAGCCAAGGGATACTCTTAGGTCAGAAGATTTTAGGGAGGTTCTCTCTGCAATAAATTCTCCTACTTACTTTGAAGACAAATACACACAGCAAGCAGTTTCCCCATTAAGATAATTGTATTTTTGTTTGTGCATCAATACTTGGATTGCTTATAGTACTTAAATGACAACATGACTTTTAGGTGCTTCTTCCTATGCATGCAATGCCAGAGGTGCAGAGTATGTGGTGTTAGATGGTCTCTGCTCAAGGAACAGCTTGAGGTATGTCAGAAAACCCTCCTATATTTAACACTCTTTTGTAGGAAGAGAAAAATACATAAACGGTTGGAGAGGGAAGAAGAGTGGCAGAAAGAAGGTGGTCATGGAGGGTAGGGGGAATAAACTACAGAATGATTGTCCTCAGCTCATTATATCAGATTTCCTTCCCACACTCAGCTATGAATAAATCATTCTGTTGCTTGACACTACAGAAATAAATCAGTTACTGCTTCCAAATTTTCCTTTCGGTCTCCCTGCAGAGCTAGTAAAGGGATAAAAAAAGGGCTGAACTGGAAAGGTACAAGAGCTGAGCTCGGTTTTCAACTCTATTATTGATTCGCTTTGTAAATGTATTCAACTACTTAAAGGAATGTGGTGCACTAGACTAGAATTTCTATCCATGAGAAAAATGTTGAGCGATGGGGGAAAAGAGGCTCTCTGGGTGATCTTGCCTTTCCTGGTATGACAAGGGGTCCTCAGCACCACCATCCAGGGCTTGGACGCCAGCACCTGGGGTCCAGGGCAGATCCCTGTACCTTGCAAGCACACAGTAAAACTAAGCACAATATGGGTATGCGTTCCCACTGAAATAAGCACCACAGAAATGTCTAAGGGACTTGACTGTTTCCCCAACCAGGTAACCATGTATGCAGAAGATGAAACACGCTTCCTGACCCCAGAGCAGCACATGGCTCATGGGCAAAGGATCCCCAGGTAAGGAGGACAGAGCCCTTCACCAGACCATTCATACCATAAACCTACAAGCCGTTGTCTCAAAAACTTAAGGGAATAAGGAGAAATAAGTGATTCCTGGCTTCAAATATATCTTTCAAGTTGCACAGTACAATTTGGAAAACCACCTTGTACCTTACATCCAGACTTTATCAAGTTACCAGCTAAAGAACTATATCCAAAAGGCATTCTGGGTTACATGGAAAATAAGCATAACTAAATCTACAAGACCCATTCTTACTGAAAAAAGAACAGTGGAGACATAATTTGAAAAATTAAAATAATGTTCGCATACATTTATATATACATACCTTTATATAGATTTATATATGTTTATATGAGCAGAGAAAATGAAAACTGCTCAGTGCTGTTTCTAATCAAAATTAGAATTTCTCCAGATGCCCAGAGACGGCCACTGCACAAGGCCTGTCCAGAATGTGACAGTAAGCAGGTCTACACCCGTCCATTCGAATGACATTCCTAGACACAGGGAAGATTTAGGCACTGTTTTCTTATCTATAAAACAGGGCCGAAGCTGGAAGTAATGGAAAACCTGGAATTCAGGCTGGAACCACTGGGCACTTTGTCTGCTCCAGGTGACTCCTGAAGAGTTTGCACCAGGAAGTGCCCTCCTGTAGCATGGTCTGCTTCAATGCAAACCACCAAATGTAAGCTCACGTTTTTAAGAATTGGAGCTTCTGTTCGTATCCCTTTTTGCTTATTTTGACAAGAATATGAGGCTATTTATGGCTAAGACATAACGAAACACAGAATTTAGAAATTAGAGCTACAAAATCACCATCTAAACAACAACTCAGTTAAGCCATTTCTTCAGTCACTTCCTCACATTTATAATTTTGACAGATGTTTCACATGGAGGGTGTTTCACATGGAAGGTGGAATGTCATTTCTACCAAGAGTATGAATAGACAGAAGTAAAGACAAAAAAGAAACCTTTTTTAAATAAACTGACTTCCTTTCCAGCTCTTGCCCAAAGGAGAGGAAATGTCAGGCATTCACAAAGGCTGGGTGACATAACACCCTGACCTGCTCCAGGTGAATGAGATGCCAGAAATGTGCTGTTCAGAGAGCCTCAGAGAGCATGTGCTTGCAACCAGTTATATGGTGCTGTGTTATTGTATGATGCTGTGGTGACTCTAAACACCAAAACCCCTCAGGTCTTAAAATCACCGTTTCAGTGGAAAAACTCCACCTAGACATCACACGCATGCAACTTGTGCCTACATGTACTTAAGACATCAGTATAACCTTCACCCTGAGGTGTTTTTTCTTTTAACTTGACTAGAAGCTGTTGCTCAGATCACTTTGCATTTGACACTGTAGGGCTATAAATAACATATCCACAACACAGCCTCATACTCACATGCATTTGTAAAATAAAGTCAACTAAAAGAAAGACCGCCTTTGAAATGGAAACAAATGGCTACAGAAGGCTTGAGGATTTAAAAGTCTAAGAACTGCTGAGCTAGTTACTGTCAGGCTGCCAGCTCCATCACTGTCCTGGTATCACCAGCAATGTTTCTGCATAATCACATAACAAAAGTGAAAGCAAAAAGAATTGATTTTTTAAAGGGGGCGTGGAATTGAGAACAACACAGAAATATAATAATAACAATACCACCATCGCCATCATCTAGGGACAAGCTTAACCACATTAACATCTTCGCTTATGACTGACAAAAAGTGATACATAATATCCTAAAAGGACAAGACAAACACGGGTAGAAGAGAAATGGAACAAAACAAATCATCAGCCCTGGCCCAGCAGCACAGTTCACTGACAGGCTGGCTAGGAGATGGTTAAGCCTTGTAACCCATGGCCTTCCTCCCTTTAAGGGAATTCAACTTATAACAATTTCTGGATGCCAGATATGAGAAATTGGAAACACTGATACAGATTGAGTCTCTCGGTTTCAGGCAGCACAGCTGGGTTTTAATATTGACCCAGCTGACTGGTGAAGAATCATCTGCAAACAGCAAAGAAGATTAGGATCTGAAATGTGGTAGCAACTTCATTTCCAAATCCTTCTGCAACACAGGAAAACTCCCTGTTCAGTTCACCACACCGAGGAGAGCCAGGAGCAAAAATATCCTAGTTCTGTTCAAAGAAAGAAAAGCGTAGGTGTGCTAGGCTTGCACTGATTTATTACTGGCTTATCAGTACCTAACATATAAAACTAATTATAAAAGCAACAGATGTAAAACATTTTCTATTTTAAAAATTGTTGCACACTCTTCTTTCCTAGAAGGTACAGAGAGTCAAAGTCGATTTTTCAATTTGAATACATGCTTGCACAAGCATAACAAAAAAGAAAGAAATGTTAAGGAGGAAGAAATACAAATAATGTAACAAGGGTCCTTGCATTCAACTACAGCTCCTAAATACACAAATTTTAACCTCCATTGTTTGGAAAACTGAATTAAAGTTCACTAAGAGGCATGTAAATTAAATAAAAATGTTTCAAATTGTTGCTAATAAGGACATCATATCTGAATATTGTGAATATTTACATCACATTTAAATCTCTAAGCCTAACCATTAATTTTCACACATAACATCAGATTCAACTGCCTGTTAAAAGGACCTTCCCTTTTTCTCAGTAGTTAATTATTCATTGCCCTCCTAGAAGCATTCAAAGAAGGCAACATTTATCACAGGGAAGAATAGGAAATTGTAGTTATAATGACATCTGAATTTAATGTTTCTTTGTGACAGAAACAAAGCATAAGCCATCGAGACATTTGGCCAATACCCAGAATGAGCTTCAGAAGAATGGGTTTGGACATTATTTCTGATATTGAAAGAGCCATATGATCACGGCATCTGCAAATCAACGTTTTCAGCTAATGAATGAATGCTCAGCAGAAGGAGAGCTTTACATTAAAAACACTCCTGCAGCCTGTGAAATAAGCTAGCCTAGACCCAATGCTTCAGTTATGATCCCACTTAGTCATTGACCATACTATTTCTGCTTCAACAAAACATGCTCAATGTTAAAGGAAGCAGACTGACATTTGTACCACTGCAAGCATCACCAAGTGTAAGTGACACAGCTTAATTAAAAAAAGAGTATAATGTATAGCCAACACCCTAAGAACATCTTTCTCTTGATTATATCTCTCACCAACAGGTATTTCACATCAAACAGTAGAAAGTGTTTCTGTTCCAGTCTCTTTCTTTCATGGTTTCACACATAAACCACTAAATGGCTATGTACTATGGCATATGCAGTCAGTCAATATTTATTCACATTTACACTACCTCGCTTGTATCACCAAAGGAGCTTAACACAAAAAGTACCGTCTCTCAAAATACGCATCAGTCTCTTCCTGTTTGCCTAGGGATGGTCAGCTCCTGGGACAAGGTAGAGCAGCTTTGTACAAAACCACAGCAATGCCTTTACTCCAGCTCAAGAAAGCAGCAAATAAAAAATAAATACAACTCCTTGCTCTGCAACGAGATAGTGAATTTACTTCAGTACGAATGTGGCTTGTAATGCTCCTTCAGTACAAAGTGGTCTGGGTTTCTCTTTCACATCTTGCCACAAAGGCAGTGGGCTACGGGAAGAGTACTTCATCACCAGACCTTGCTGTTGCCCTACTTGAATCAGAAACAAGCCCATGGATTTTGGAAATTATTTATATGCTTCAGAAGAAGGGGAAACAACATGTATTTGAGTATCAGTAAACATCAGAACACAGTTGACATCTCTCACAGTCACTTTCTAAAACTTGGGTGAATTAAAAATATCCAGTCTCCTAAAGATTTGCAAGTTGGGCACCACAACAGCTGAAGCAAGTTTTCTAAAGTTCCGATAGCTAGAAGTTGCTAGCAACAAAGAATATTTGAGACATGATTTCATTCTGAATTCGACAGAACTAAAATATTGCATTAATTAAAAACATGTCTGAGAATAGCTAACTGCAAAATTCTCCGGGATGTGATCAACACCACCACTATTTACTGCTGGGACATCCACACTATTTGATCCCCTTTTCTGGAAAGTGGGCTAGATTTCTTCTACTTAAGTGAACTTCTCCCTTCATTCAAATTTTTTCTTCTGTGAGAACACAAAATTATTTAGGCATTCAAGAGGTTGTTTTGTTTGGTTGCTTTGGATTTTTTGAAAAATAAAACCACACAAAACTACTGCATGCTTGAGGCAATGATAAGCAAGAGCAGAAATTGGTAGTTACCAGCAAGAGTTGTGGTCCTTTTCTGCAAATGCACATGACTGGGAATACTTTGTGCACACTGGATCTGACCAAGGTCGCTTGGAAGAAGCTGTGCATACCTGTGGTGCAGCAAACAGCATCCCTTTAGCACAGTGGTTTGTAGGGTATTCGCACAGAAGCCAAAATATTTAGAGGTCTCATCCCTGCCCCATGTCTTAGGGCTGCTTTGACACCGGTCAGATGATGGAGGTTATGCGGGGAACAGAGCACACATCGAGAGTGGGAGCAGGAGATGAAACAGGGAAAGCAGGGACTGGAAGATGATGGCAGCAATCAGAGGCACCTTCTCTAATTATAAAGTACAAAAGAAATGACTGAGTTCAGGGTTAAACCTGCTACACCACACATCACTACTGTCTCAACACCAAGGTGCCAAGTTATGCCAGAGAGACTATTGGCCATACAGCCCTCGGGAATGATGTCTGTCACCAAAGCACCATGGGCACAGACACCTACACTCCTGAAATAGGATCCCCACAACATTCTTTGGCAGGTGAGCAACCAAAGCACTGAATTCCCAAATACATGTGCAAATGTAAATGAAATGAGGTAGGTAGGTCTGGTTTTCATGGTGCTTTAAAATAACTAGTGATGCCTGCAGGCGTTATAGAAGATTATTAGATGAAGCGCCTCATAAAAGATCATGAAACAGTCTAACATTAGAGTACTAGTATTTTCCACAAAAAACTACTCCTTGAATTAAAGCTGATCCCTATATAAGTAAGGTGCACACTGAAGGGTATGAAGACCTAAAGCACAAGATGTAATGCACTTTATATAGGATTAGAAAAAGCAAAGCCATGGCTAGAAAATTAAGTTCTCTGTGACTGCAGTGCATTCCCACAAGAAGTTCACTACAAAGTGCTGTACAAACTCCAAATGCAAATGTGTTGGAGCAAACATAACACCCTGGGACACTAAGGGGCTTAACATCTTTGGAATGAAATAAGGAGAGGCAATAGAGAAATAATTTCTTAGTACATTTACAATGCTGGCAACATAGCTTATTTCTGTATCTTATATTAGAAAACAAAGGCATACCAATCTGCGGTGTTACAGACTTAGTGCTGTGGGCCAAATCTGCTCCTAATCCGAAGGCATAGATCCTAGTCTTAATAAACAATCCCCCAAAACAAGCAGCCTGCCCTGCCCTTTTCCCCCCTCTTCCCATTTTTTTCTGTTAGTTGTTTGATGCCATGTTTTCCCAAAACTTGATTTGGCATTGCACGCATTTGAAATGCTTCAGCAACAACCACCAGATGCCTCTTTGAGAGAAGCCAGAGTCTCCTCTTGCTTAGCTCTTTCAAAGAGCAAGATCTTCCTTCCTTCCATCTCATAAGTACACAAAGGCAAGTGACTAAATAAGTGAGAATTTGGAGAAGAGTAATTACTTTTTCAGGAACCACATGGAGGATGTATTCTGTGTGGGAAATAAAGGAAGACAAATGGTGCTGTAAAGGAATTAAGATGTTTCTCTTCTTAAGGGGCATCCTTGGAAATACTAACCAAGATACAAAATTTGCCTATTTCGCTGGTGCAGTCCTGCTCATTTCCAAAACCAGGCAGTATGCCAGGTCTCTGAACTGAGTAGAACTATGGAGTGAGCAAAGGGAAGCATCCTTGTTAGAAATCACGGCCTTTTCTTCCAGGCGAGCTGCATCCCAAGCAGCTTGGCATCCAGCCCCCTTCCCACAGTCAAATGCCATATACACCAGACATTCCTTGCTTCTGGTACAGACCTACCATCCTTTGTACTAATGTTATAGCTATGGCTAAGTTGTTTCCAGCACCTGAGAACACTTGAGTCTCTATTGCATCTGCAAGGTAGGTCTAAGTTCCCATGAGACGGATGCTTTTAAATTGTGTCTAAAGCCTGCTGAAATCCTAAAGTGCTCTGAAGTAAGCTGATGGTACTATGGTGACCTTCAACTCTGTAATTTCATTCAGACAACACCAAAACAAATTAAAATAAGTTTTAAATCAAGGAACTGTTTAAAAATAAGAACAACACTTCAGACTGGGGCCACTTGGGTTTTTATACCAGAGAAATTCAATGCATACAAAAAGAGAGAAAAATTTTTATCCTTTCTTCTCAAACCACCACTTCTTTCCCTACTGGGCAGACATTCATCCACACAGATAAACATTTCCTGACCTTTCTCATTACCAAACTCCTGACAGAGGACTTGTGCCAAACTCCCTACAAACACCACTCAAATAGTCTTCTCTGATGCAAAAACTGCAGCACAACACAGAAGTCAGATGGGATACAAAGATAAAATTAAAAAGTCAAATACATTGAAAAGCATTTCTGTTGTTGCTCTCCCACACCCTGAAGTGACCTGAGCATTCCCAAGATGAGGTGAGAGATACTCCTTCTTACACAGCCATCAGCTGATGAAAGGCTTCAGTTTTAACACGTTGACAAGTTAAGTGCATTGCAGAGATATCACATAGCCCAAGTAAACCTCACCTTGTTTTCAGACATACTCAATTGCTATTTACTTTTTATCTCCAATACTGCACTGCAGAATGCAGGGCTAGTCTTCCTTTCTAGAAAATCTATTAGGGTGTGATGCTTTTCATCTGGAGATAGTTCAGGTATGACAGGTGGCTGATTTTTATTTTAAGAAAAGTTTAACAAGCAAAAGCAGGAGCTGCTACGGCGGGTGGTAGTTCAGGGAGTGAGGGGGAACCCTTTAAATCCAAATCACACTTTTCTGCGACTCTAACAGCCGGAATTAAATGAGCTATTTGAATCTCTAAATCAAATGTTTTTAATTCTACATTTGAAACACAGTATTCTTACCATAAATTAAATCAATTCCAAAAAAATTAAGTCAATTCAAAACACTGTTCAAGCAATCAATGATTTGCTTCCTAAAGATTTAAAGCAAGTCAGATACTGAGCCTGCAGAAGCCACAGACCAATGCCCTGAAACAGGAGTTTGCAGAAGATCTAACTCAGCTTTTGACAGCTACTTTTAACCAAATGACCAAAATACAGTTTGTAAGTTTAAGTTTGCTTAAATTAACATATTACTATGGGCTTTGAACTTTTTACTAAAAGCAGGTTGTAGGAATGGGGAAGTTACAGGATATGGAAAGCTTATGCTTTTCTTCCCTCCAGTATCCACTATGTTATCTAGCATATCTATACTCTGAAGGACATAATGACCAGAAACAAAAAGTTGCAATGACTTTTTCATTTAATGACATTGATTAACTTCAAAGAACAAAACCATGTTTTCATAAACTTCTATTTTGCCCAAGAGAAGATCATTTGAAGTGGAGCTTGAACATTTGAAGACAATCAAGTGAAGCTTTTGTTTCACTAATAATTAGTCTCTAAATGAAGTGCTTTTTAATTCCATTTTCCATCCAAGGGCAGCTTGGCAAAGAACACCACAAAAAAACAACCATTAATCAGGGATCTGAGCAAGTGTATGCTGAGCCCTACAACTACTCCAGTAAGCATGTGTACACATACAGTATGCACCCACCCAATTCCCCAGGAACAGTGCCAAATGAACGTGTAAACTATATTTAATTACAAGTCAACACATTTGAATTACTACTAACCAGTGATCACCTATTTCCTCTTGAAAACCACCTTAAATAATAACTTTCTGACTTCAAAGTTTCAGCTTTGCTTTCTGAAGGCAAGAACATAAAATCTATAGTCAAATCCTTGACATTTTCCATACCAAATATCCTGTCTACTTTAAGATATGATCCAATGTTGGGATTTGGAGTCTGCCGCAGGAACCACTTCGTGCACTGAGTAGCAGACCCACTGCAATTTTGTGTATTACGTGAAGCCCTCTACCTACTTAATTTCCTTCCTTTCCCAAAAACTATTTCTTGACTTCTGGCTAACAGACAAAACATGCAAGACCTTTGCATTTTAAAACTCCTCTGTCCGTCCTTTCATTACAGACACAAGAAAGTTTTCTGGCTCATATGTTGATGGTTGTCACCAGCCATATTAAAAAACAACCAGCGAGGCTTTAGACCTTGCTTCATTCAAACAGCAAAGCCTTGGTCTTGGTGCTAAGTTAAAAAAAAATAAATGTTTAAAAAGGATGAACAAATAGTTAGGTATGCAAAAGCATTCACAGTTTTCTTACCACAGCCAGCCAAGTTCAATGCTGGACAGGGCTTGGACAATATTGTCCAAGGCAGGACAGCAATATCTGACTCACACAATTACAGCGATAGGCATGAGACTGGATCAAAGTTGTCTTCTTCTGAGAAGAGGGGATATTAAAAAAATTAAAATATCTTTGGTTTGTTCTTGTCCATGCAAAGGAAAATTTTCAGAGCAGAACTGTACTGAATAAACCTATCAAGCCACATGGCTGCAGAGTAACTCTGATCCCACAAAAGCCATTTTAAATCCCGATTTACTGAATCATAACCCCACAACCTCAATATTGTGGCACACTGTAACTATATTTTACAGATGTGATTTTTGTTGAAACAGAGTGTGCAGCTCTGGTGCAGTGAGGGGAGGCCTGGCCACTGCTATAACTGCCCAAATTTTGTAACACTAGAAAAGCTCTTCCTCAATTAGTTTGGGGAGGCTGTTTATTTTACTGCTTTGACATTTAACATTTGAAGACAAGAAAGACAACATTCAAAAGCAGCAACTCTGTATGAAGCTTTTAATGTACACTAAAGGAAAAAAAAAAGAAAAAAGCTCTTACATCCCAGAAGCAAAAACTGACAGTGCACAACTAAAACTACATAAAACTAAGATAAAAGGTAAAACCCAGTTACAGAGCAAATTGTAATCTCCTTAACAGACATATAAGTGTATTTAAATTCACTAAATAAAATTTAAATTCACCTGCATGTGGATTCACTACAGTTCCCTTTAAATATATTTCAAAGTGGATTCATTCCATTTCCCAACACAGTCTCATTGCCAGGCATGTAAATTCAGCTCAGTTTGGAGACCACAACACATTCTTCTCATCCTTACATTTAAGAGGAAGTCCAAAGATAAACAAGAAATTGCATATCCTCACAAACAGCCTATTTCCAGCATGTTTCAAAGAACAAAAGGGAACAAATATGTTTGCATTCATATGGGTTTGGTTTTGACCTTGTGAAAAATTTCATGCAAATGAATAGGACAAATGTAGATTAAAAAAAATCTGAAATTCAGAGATTTCTACTCTCTAGGAATAGAGTCATGAGAAATCTTAAGAACACCAATGGAAGGTGCAAATATTTCCTTGTTCTACTGCTCTGTGCATTACACTTAATTAAAATGCTAACTGCAAATACATCTTGGTCTGAATCAACAAGCTAGAGAAGCAATAGCCCAAACTTCCCTGGAGGCCACTGGTCTGGGATTCTCCAGTACAATCCAACATCATGTCTTTGTGCACACATGAACTCCATCACTCTTTTCCAGTTGTTTCTATTCCAGGTAACTTCAGAGAACTGAAACAATTTCAGTGATTCTCCCACACAAGTTCCTTTTGTGATCAAATGTTCACTGTGAGTGACTGGTTTTACGATGTTTATGTCCCCATCCCTGCTCTCTGCCTGCCTCTCCTTACCCCAACAGCTGATAGTCCTTCTGAGCATCACCTATTATAAACATGTATATAGATTTTAGAAGAGTAAACTTCAGCTCCCTCAGAGCTATGTTGGGAGAGATTCTATGGGAAGCTTCCAAGAAGGATAAAGGAGCTAGCAAGTGCTGGGATTTTTTCAAGGAGAGTTTTTTTCTTTCCTGGAATGGAAAATAAGGCTAATCACTTTTAAAGTTAAGGCAAGTAGGCAGAGCAAGAGACACCCTTGGCTCAACTGTGAGCTTCTGAGTCTGCTCAAAACCAGAAGAGAAGCATACCATGGATAGAAAAGGATACGAGTAGCCAGTGAGAACTACAAAGGCATTGACAGGATTTGGAGAGGTGCACTTGAGAAAGTAAAAGGTTAGCTCAAACTGAAATTGGCCAGAGATGTGAAAAGCTAAAAGAAAGGGCTCTTTAGGTATGAAAACAACAAGCAGAAACAGAAGCAAAATACTGGCCCACCATTAAACAGGAGAAGTGAACAGTCACCAACAATGCTGGAAAGGCAGGGAGGTTTTCAACACTTTCTTCACCTCTGTCTTCACCAGCAGTGCTGAGCCTCCAGCCTTGGGAACAAACATCTACATGGATGCAAACACAAACCCTCTGTCAGTGATGGAAGAGTTGGTGTGTGACCTGTCACAAGAGTTTGATCCATACACACTGATGATCCTGTCAGTGTCCACCCAAGGTGTTAGGAGAGCTGCTGATGTCACTGCAAGGCCACTCTACATAATTTTAGAGAAGTCGTGGAAATCAGGCATGTCTCAAAAGGCTGGAAGAAGGCTTTTGTAAGCTTAATTTACAAGAACAGCTTAAAGGAAGGTCCAGGCTATCTTGTCTAGATTGTGCTTTTGACAAAAAAGGTCAAACAAGAGGATCCTTGAAGTCCCTTCCAACCTGGTATTCTATAATTTTATGATATATTACACATCAGTTTGAAGATATTACAAAGACTATGTCTACAAAACGCAGAGACCTTTGGTCTACAGAAACATCTGTGAAAGAAAACTCCAGCAGACTCCTGTCCAGACACTGCCCAACCAATGGTGATCTCGGAAATAGCTTTAACAAACAGTATTTTAACTTTTCTTCTCAATGTTACTTTTAGACCCCTAGCAGCAAGGCAGGAAAAAAGCTTCAGCCTTACTTTCACACCAGTCAACACTTACAGCTCCCAAAACAGCCCAACAAAAAAGAGGCTTTAAGCATATTGTAATTAGTATATGAGAAGCCAATGAAAATGTGTAAGTGTAAAGCCCATGTCACCATTTGCTGATGTGGAATGTCAGAAACATTGTATAGATAAGAGAATCACACAGACATTTCTCTTGCACCAGCATAGTATTTAAAGGAAGCCAAAAGATGGGATTGAGCTCCAAGATCTGATGGGATCATACTATCTTCTCCATTTCAGCTCTTAAAGATCAAGAAACTGAGGGCTCTGCTATATTTGAGAGGAGTTATACATGAAGTGCTAAGGACATAAGCTCACAGGAGACTCATTTCCCTCAAGAAAGAACCCACCGAGGGACTGAGGTTTGGGAAAAACACAAAGTCCTGACAGACAACAGTCTGTGCTTGGAGGATGGAGACACCTCATTGTGCTGCCCCTTGCTCAGCTTAGCAGCCACACTTAGACATATTTTTTTCAAAGGCACCAACCACCTCTGTCTAACAGGTTATTTCCACTTGCACCAGTGACCAAATCTCCATAAGACTTCATATAAGCTGGGCATCCCAAGCCATGCCCAGCATGAGTTTCAGTAAAGTTTCCTGTGAACCAAGTCAGAAGAGACACCAGCCTCAGAGTTCCACACCTACTTATATAATCTAAAAGGAGAAGTCACTTTCTTTCATCTCCAGGCTGTGCTACTCCTCATTTTATTCAGCTGCCATTAGTGGACTCCTATGTTCTAGGAACAGGAAATATTTCACATCACATCGGTTTGTCCAGGAAGTTTCAAGACACACAAACCTTTATAGCCCTGTCAGCCATGTAACAAGGCTTGAACATTAGAGTTTAGTTTGCAAAGCCATTAGGTCAGTCACTGCCTTGATTACACACAGGCATGTACACAGTTTTAAGTGAAATCTCACTGGTCACCTACACAGGAGGAGGGTGTGGGCTTAGATCTTGTTTACAGGAGCACTTGATGTTCTAAATATGTGGAAACTTGGCAATGGTGAGAAAAGATTAAAAGCCTTATGAGCTTTTACCTATTTAGCTAGCTACTTTCAAAGCACATGCAAATCCCTCCTCCTGTCCTTCAGCTGAAGCTGAGAACTCTCTGAACATTCCGAATGCCAAGCATGTTGGAGTTACTGGAATGGTATTGCCTTGAAACAACACGCACAGCTGGGCCAACGTACCCTGCCCTGCAGGTTTGCTGACCTCCCTGATTCCAGAGGCACCTCCTCTTTGATTTCTCCTTCTGACTTTCTGAATTACAAGCCTGGTAAGAACTGGCTTCAGAAAGAAGGCCAAGGTAATGACGAGGAGCTGCATGCCAAGTTTGTGATGTCAGAGAGCCTTGTAAACAAAGGAGGCTGAACCAAATTCCCAGAAGGGATCCGTGATTCACCACGGTATATATGGTACTTGGGGCAGCCTATGTTGTCTTGCAGTGAAAGCTGAGCTTACGAACAAGTTAGGACTTAGAAGAAAGCAGGCATCTTCTCCATCCTAACTATGATGGCCCTCAAGTCCTATTCTTATCTCTGGATGGCTTCTGCCAGAGCAAACAAGATGCCCATAAGTAGAGCCATGAACAAAGCCTGGAACATTCCAGGTCTTTCCTCCACCTTAAGGAAAACCTTGAGGATTTTTGGCTTGCTTCTGTGTGACTGAATCTGGTCAAAAAGTTCAAAAGTGAGGTGAACACAAGGAAAAGGAGAAAGCAGTGGGATAAGGAGGAGGATACAGTGTGAAGGAATAAGCTGATATGAGTTAATTTCTCTTAGGATAACAAGCTTTAAAAAGGTTACATGAAATTAAAAGCATCTTGGCCTGAAGGCACAGAAAATTTAAGGCAAAGATGGGAAATTGGGAGTACTGTTTCTGATTGTGGTCTGAACCATGGAACAAGATTTCATTCAAGATATTTTCTTTACAAGGGAAGTCTATACGTGAGTCTATATGCAGTCACAGAATACAAGCTACAGAGCTGGTTTTAAACTACAAAGCCAGAGAAAGGATACTCCTAAAGGAAATGTTCATTGGTCTTGTGGAAATTCACACCTTCAAGACTGAGTGCTCTGGACTTGGCACATGAAGGAGACTTACTAGCATGTCTAGAATAGCTTGGTTCTGATTAACACTCATTTACTCTGTCACCGACTTGAGTAAGCCATGAAACTTGCTTGAAAGAACCACATTCAAAAAGTTCAGCTGAGATCTGTGCTCCCCAAATTAGCCACCAACCCATTAGAAATATCCATAATTTAGCCTTGGTGCACCAATGGCAAACATTATCCTCTGGTATCCATCTAGTCCTAGAAATTCCCATAAGCTGCTCACAGCTCTTCCTTTATATTCTGTACTTATTTTCTAGTGGCAGATTTGGTCTTAAAAGCACAGAATCAATTAATATAGAAAATGCATAGAAAGCTGCAATAAATCAAAAAGGAAATTATTTTTCCTTCAGATCGTTTGTTTGATATTTCAGAAACAAATCTGCAGTTAGCATATTCAATACGCACTATGGAGAAGGGAGAAATTGTTGGCAGCAAAAGCATGCAATGATATGGGCAATTTGGCTGACAGCAGGAAAGACTGGATTAAATAAATAGAAGTATTCAACGTTTGCCTGTGTGAAGAAAGCCTGACCCCTGCTCTTCAGAAGGATATATAAATTGGTTTGTCAATTTAACAAAGTTTCAACTATGCAGTACTTAATGCCTGGGAAAAAAACCCTTTATACCTACCGCTTGCAAACTCTGTTGAATCCCTGTAGCCATGTTTGCTCAACACTCTTAGCACTGCAAACACAACATCAGGAAGAATTTTTTTTCCCTCCACTTCTGCAGGGCTTCTCTACCCTCTGCAGTTCATTCAATAGTGTCACAGTCTATCAGTTCTGTCTGGCACAGGGCAAAGGAAGCTAAACAAAATATTTTCCCAATTCTTTCCAAAGGCTTAGTGGTACAGATAAGCTAGCAACCCAAATTTTACTTCAGCACCTTAGAAGAAGCTTAAAGTAAATACCTCACAATAATACACTGAAAAAGCAGTTTTCTTTGCAACAGTTCAGTATGACAATGCCCAGAAGACTATGGAGACCTCACAGCACAAGGCAAATCCAGACTGATACCTGTATTTCTGCATCAATCCTGTCCTTCTATTTATACAGGTGGCTATATGCATTTACCTTGAGGGAATAGCAGTGCCACCTTGCACAGATAATAAACACTTCATTTGGAGACAGAGCCCAAATAGGGAATCAAAATTAAGAACAAATAAAAACAAAAGAAAAAAAACAAACCCAGTGAACTAACATGCTTTGTCAAGTTGGCAGCCAAGCAAGCTGTCTTCCCTGCACTCCCCCCTTAGTGTCAATCATCTGATTTCACTGCAGCTACTTTACATATTACAGATTGTCAGCCCTCCGCTCACAGGTACATGATGATTGCTAATAAGAAAGGCATGAGAAATTAAGTTAAATAATAGAGACTCAATGTGCAAGATGCCAGTTTTTCATAATGCCAACTATATGACAACAAACACAGAGAAAAATATATTGCAGCTATGAGCAAAACCCCCACAAACCCATAGTAAACTCTCATTCAGTGGTTTGTTTGCAAAGCTTTTCTGAGGTTTTATGATGGGGTTTTGAAGTGTTTGTTTCTGTTTTTTGGGGTTTTTTTTTAAAAGAGGTTTTTCTTTCTTATTTGCAAGCAAATAAACTTGAAGATCACAGTTTGCTGATGCCTCTCAATTATGATCAAGAGCTACTTGTTCTCCCCATACATGAAATTCCAGTGGGCAGAGAATCTCACCTCGAACACGATGCACTTGGCACCTTATGTGCCTCTCAGGTCTACATGAAGACCTGCCAATTTGCATCCAGTTGCTTCAGATGGCTCACACACTTGCCAAAGAGGGCACAAGCTGCTGGGAGTGAGGGATTTCACATATCGTATCAGATCACTGCATACAGGCCAGCATGCAAACTGTGGTGTAATAACACTGTAAATTTTACAGTTACACGAATGGAATCTTTTAATTGTTCCCACAGTCAACCTGCCTGCATGACCTTGGGCTACAGCTTGGGCTGAAAGAAGTTAAAAAAAAAGGAAAAGTTTTCACTTTCTGAATGGCAGTCCTTATATAAGAAAAGCACATAAGTTTAAGGAAAGGCTTTATATTTGAGGTGATACATTCTTCCATCAAAAGCTCTTTCCAGTTTTAATGAAGGGGGAGTGGAACAACCTCAATTAAGCAAAACTGCAACTCTTTCGTCAACATCCCACTGATCCTGGCCTTTTAAAAACTATGAATGATGATGCAATCAAAAACATTATCTTGTTACAACAAGAAGAGGACATAAGCTACTTAGATCCTTGCAGAAAGTACATCTCTTCAGAGTCACTGTGTCAGTCCTACATGCGTGGAGGGCTCTGACCCTGCTGGATGCAGTTACAAGTACTGAGGATGCAGACACTTCTGTTTCACTCATTCCTTTGGGCCACATGAACAGTAATGGACTCCTATGTAGAGCTAAAAGTGACATAAAACCAGAGCCTTACCAAATTAACTGGAACACTAAGAGCAAGAAGCCTAAAATACATCAGACAAAGAAGTGCCTGAACTCAGCAGATGGTGAACAGTGACAAATGTAGGCTCCTGCAATCTGAAAAACTATGGACAATGGACAGGGCTAGATTAACCAACAACAGCATTGTCCCAGCACACGAGACCACATGAAAATGCAGAAGGAGAAGAAGCTCATCCACGAAAACCAGAATACTCCAGAGCTGCAGCAACAGGAGATGAAAGCGATACCTACTTAGTTCTTGACAGTCAGGCACATAGGACTAAATTTTTTCCCAGGTGAAGAAGGTAGGGATAACTCCAATCCTAATAATTTTGGGGGAAAAAACCCCACGTGCTCACTGTCTGAGTCTCACATGAGGTCTCTGCAATGTCTTCCAGGCTATGTATAACAATGATGAAGACCTGTAGGCCCTGCATAACAGTCTTCCCCTTTGCAGAAAGCCATTCATGTTTTATTTGCATACCTACCTATAGCCTCATGTTCTCCCTCCTAGTGTTATTTTTCTGGTTGAGAATCAGACCATCTTGCAGTGTAGAAACCAAGATACTACCAGGAAGCATGACTGAATGTAAATGAATTCATCCAAAATGAAGGAAGCCTAAAATACTATCACAACCTGAATGCTCCAAATAAGTTTCTTATCCATGAATCAGCATATTTTACAGCTCTCTGTACAGCTTTCTTTTCCTGTTATTTCTTCAGATGCATCATATGAGGTATTGGTACCAAGTGCGCACAGAAAAACTTCTTAAGAAGAGATTTCTTCCATGCTTCTCTCATCCTTTCCAAGTATACCTAGTAGAAATCCTGCCCAAACTCAGCCTTTCATTTAAGACTGAAATTAATTTTCATCTTCAATGTAAAGTTCTCTTTCTTTTTTTAAGTTTCTGCTAAAAACCTCTCGAACATTATTTAAAACAGATTAAGCAACTTCTAAATTTAGAGTTTTTGCTCAGATGATCTTCCAAAAATATTCACATACATTTTTCTATTCATGTCTCTGTCAAAGTTACTTGGAAAATAATTAGCAGTATCTTCTTTGTTGTGGCTGTCTAGGAGCCATATATACATGCAGAATGGCAGAATTTTCCTGGGTCATTTCTAGTTCATTCCATTTCTGGCTCTACAAATCCTCACCCACACAATGATTATTATTAATTAATATATGAGAGAGAGTGAGAAGTGGGGTCAGGGGGAGGGGAGAACAGTGAAATGCAGAGATAAGTACCTTCATCCTAGGAAATGTGTCCCCTTACAGCTTCAGGTGCATTAACTAAGATCCTGAATGCAGATTGACTTCTATTCAAGCCCTAACACTTCTCAGAATTAAATCACTGATGTAACACCTGAGCTTGTCATCAGTTAAGGCAAGACCTTCAGGTTTATGAGGAGAAAGATACTGCCTGCAGTGCTACTAACAAATGACAAGCAGAGAAAACAGACTTAACAGCATTAAAAAAACCCTGTAAGACCTGGTTCTTGGACCCAGTTTTTCCACAAGAGTATTAAAAAGACCAAAACAAACAGGAGTGAAACCTCATCACTCACTCATTCTAAAGCTCTCAACACATCATTCACCTTTGCTCTGAAATGCAGAAGATACATGCCAGTGATCCCAATGTAGCAAGAGAAGCAAGGCTCTCACCTCCTTTAAAACAGATTCAGGAAACAGACTATTAAACAGATAAAGTAAAAAAAAAAAAAAAAAAAAAGGAATTTGTGAATAAAGGAGGAAGGCATCAAGTTTTAAAATGCTAATTGAGACAGATTCAAGCATCTATGCATTCAACAGCTGAAAACAAGGCTGATACAAGAAGGGGGCACAGAGGAGGCTGGCACCTCAGCAAAGTCAGATATACACATTTACAGGACAAACCGTGAGGAGAAAAACAAATGAGAACCTGGGGGAGTTAGAAGACAATAGAAGCAAAGAGGCTTCCGATTTACAGCACTATTAACTGCCGCTGCTGTTATCTATTGCTAACTAAATCCTATTTCATTTAAGCTACTAAAAAATGAGTAAAAAGTTGATGAATGTCTGGCATCATCCTTATGCAGAAAGTCCTGATCCGCACTGAGGCAGCTACCAGCATTGAGCTAATTGAGACTCTGTGGTCTTTTCCCAAGACTGACTATAATTTTAGCTCATTACTGTGTGCTCAGTTTACATCTTTGCATACTCTTTTAATATTCTGATGAATAATTTAGCTCCACTGATAAACCCTTTTGCATTCAGCATTTTCTCCTCAAGACTGTTGATGCAGTTCCAACGTATAGAATTGGAGGACACCTAGCTGGGGCTGTCAGCTGCTGCTCCCTCCTCTCCTCGTATTTTGCCTGTTTTGTAAAAAGCAGAATGCAGAACGTGAATGGGCCCAGGACTTACAGCAAGATTCATTATCCAAAGGGAACTGGAAACATTGTATCACCTTGGTTTAAGTCACAGCGGACCTGAAGAACAAAGGAAAGGCAAAGTGCTTCTACCGCCCTGAAAATCATGATCGCATTATTCATCTTCCCAAACACCCAGCATGCATTGGCACAGACAGGGTTTACTGGGGACCCAGCTCCACTAGGACCTAAGTGGCAGATCTGTCGGGATCAGCCCTTAGGCTATGGGTTTTCCTTTCCTTGCCACTTTGCAGCAGTTTCCAGCTGTGCAGATAGGTCCAGTTGTGGGGGTGGCTGCCTTACAGGGAGCCTCACCCAGCATCATTTCTGCTGGATCCACTTATGGGTGCTGGCAGCTGGCACCTGGCTCTTCCTCTTGCCTCTGGCACCCCCTCCCAGTAGGGCACATTACCTTGCAGATGACAGCATATGCTGTCATTTGACTTAGCAGTGAACCAGCTGATTTCTTGCACACATATAAGAAAATCTTCTCCTGCAATGCACAGGAAAGATTCCACAGAAAGTGCTTCAAGGGCATTTTCTTATTTAAACAAAGAAAGTACTATTATGGAATACTCATGGTATAATAAAAACCTTTCCTCCTCCAATTCTCAGGTAAACTTGAACTTCTCCCCAAACTCCATGTAAAATGAAATACATGAATATCCACTTTGCCATCTCTAGCATTGAAAAAATGCTTTATTTGTCAGCCTGACCACAAGGAATCCCTGCACTATGGCTGCTGAAGTCCATTATACGCAGCATGCACATTCTCTGCAACACGAAAACTATACCACATTTCCAAATAGCATCACAGGTTGTTTACAGAGACAGGCTGACTAAAGATATTTTTATCCTCATCTCCCAAGACCAATTTATAATTAGTACAGCCTTTGAACAAGATGCACTTGCAGCACAGTATCAACATGATGACTCAATGCACCTCTTGCAGTGCCAGTAGCTTCCCCAGGAACTCAACGGCTTTTGGTATAGAGTGTGGGCCACAATAATACAGACATGAGCTGGCTGAAGGCACAGCATGGCCAAGGAGCTGTGCAGTGAAGGAAAGAACCTGACAAGTGGAGCTGAGAAGATCTCCAAGAACAGGTATTCCTTCTGCAACAGCTATTCCTTCTGCACTGCTGCTCTCTCAGGCCGCTGTACCACTGGCCTGACATCAAAACAGTTTCTTCCTTTACACGGATATCCTCAGACTCTCTTTGCTGTGATGTCAACACAGAAGCTGCTCTACAGAAACACTTCCATGGCACTAACAGCCAGTGTGTTTCCATACAGTTCACATTACAGCATCCCTCCTGTATCTTCAGAGCCTCCCTACAGCTCTGCTGCTCAGCTCAGAGGGTGTCAGCCACACAGATCCCCTCTGAAGCATCCCCTAGTGCAGGCAGCTGCTATAGTGCTTTTCACAGCATTCAGATACAGCAGTCCAGCTAAACAAAGGCTCCCTTGTGCTACTATTGCATGGCCTCAAACAGGGCGAAAAGAGGATGCCATGGGATATGGCTGCCAGGAATTTAGGGAGAGGCATGAGAGTGTAGGAAAGCAGAGAAATGAAGCCAGATTATAGTGGACAACAGGCAATCTGGATTAAGCTGCCTCCTCTTCCCCCCAGCTTGGTTAGAATAAAATACCTAGGCACTCACAAAGCGCAGCACTTTCTTTGCCTCTCTGCATTTCTGAACAGCACAGCTGAAGAGCTGTAACAGAGCAAGGGAAGCCTCCAGGGTTCCACCTGCTCTGCAGTGCTCTTCCTATGACACCTCTCACTGCTCTGGGGGCTGGCAACAAGCAGCCACCACCCAAAGGGCAGCATCCCTTCCTGGCCCCCTCCAGAGGGCAAAGGAAGCAAAGATAAGGCAAACCTTTCAAGTCTCATTTGTCAGATAATGAAATTATGACCTCTCTGTTTGCCCAGAACCACTGATTGTCAAGAAAGATAGTTTCACTCAGCATCTAACCTTCCCAAATAAATCCACAGAGGAACACACAAACCAAAAAGCAAGTGAATTCCACAGACTGCATTGACATCCACCCTGAATTCTCCTCTCCTTAAAAAAGAAAATCTGTGAGCTTAAATGCAAGGAGAAATATTTATGACAATCTAAGCAACCCTCCCAGACATAATTAGCAGTCTCATTCAATTATGAGGTCACCAAGATTTCTTTCTGTAGTTCACCAGGTTTTGCACTGGGGGGGGGGGAAGGAAAGAAAACAAAAAGCACCAGCAGAAACCTCATAGGTGAAACCCACACCAAATTGACTCAGCTTCCTGGGCTCCTTTGGCTTCAAATAAGCAAAACCACTGCCCTGAGGACAAAGTCTGACACCTGCACCTATGGCAGTATAGGATAGTTTCAACACAAACGAGAAACCCAATCAAAAGAGCCACAGTAGTGATCTAAGAAACAAACACTGTCCAGTGAGAACTCTTAATTACACATGCTATGAACAAAATGTAGTCCTATGTCTATAAATGAGGTATTTCCAGACTACTGAAAGTCATGCCCTTACGCTAGCTTTGCCATTCCACCAGGCAAAACCTTGCTTTGCTCTGCTGTCAGTAAACCAAAAATTAGTGTGATCATCTCCTAGTGTATGTTGCCTTATCACAAAATAACACAGATCTCCACAAGCAAAACCCCTCAAATTTTCAAGGAAGACAAAATTTGCATATATGCAAGAGATAGCACTTACTATCTCCCATACATATCCAGTGCACACTTCTGGACTGTAAATCAAGGTTTCTGAGACTTGAATTAGCATTCGATGCCTCAAAACCAACCCTTGCATTGCTTTGGCTAAACCTTCACGACTATAACAATGAGAAATAATCCCATAGAAAACACTGGCAAGTTTCCAAGACAAATAAATAGCTATAAGCTCAGGACAGCTCAAACAGTAATTACAGACAGTAGTTAAGTTGTGTGGTGCATGTGGAGTAGCCAGGGAGAATGGATAAACTGACACTCTCTAATGCAAAGGGAAGCAAGAGAGGACACCTTATGACCCCTACAACGTTGATGCAGTATGAGTGTTGTTGTGTAAGCATAGTGTGCCGTCTCAAAACAAACCTCTCAATCCATGAATGCTGTATACAGAACTGGCTCCCTAAGAGAAACTGTGTCTAATCCTGCCACTTCAGCTCCTGTCATCCTCTTCAGCTCCTGAAGAGTACCTAAGCCTGTGCTAGACAACTCAGTTTTCCATATTATCAACGCAATTAAACTGTGAGCTATTAGGATCATGGTTTGATTTTATACAACTTTTCCTTACAGAAAGTAAAATTTTAGAAAATAAAAATAGCAATTATTTTGTTTTTATGTAAAATTCAGTATTTCTGATGTTTTAAAGTGTCATTCTACAGCAAGAGCATGAAATAAATTGTATACATCTGCAAATCTAGAAATTTAACTGTATTTATCTTTGTGTTTGATAAATACAGTTAAACTTATCTGTATTTATCAAATAGTTAAAATAAAGATCTCTGTATTTCTGTGATCACCATGGGAATGGCAATGACTTTGTTCTGATGGGGCACCCTTGCATTAGTGATGGATACTCTGCTGCAGATTGACAAAAATGACCAAAAAAATACACTCCAGATTGAAAGATAGCACCGTTTTTTCTCCTAGCCATCAATTCTATCCACTACTCATTGTGTCTGCAGTTAACAACAGCACCACAGGGAACAAACAAGCACAGACGTGGTTTAACTGGTTTTCTTTGCTGATTCTGAAAGAAATTGCCCACTGGTGAGGCTCGGCTATAGCCATACAACCGAGCTGTTCTATTACTTCTAGACAACCTGCACGATGTTGTTTGGAGACTGAAGAAGGCCTCAGCTGAATTAAGAACAGTTCAATGAGGCAGAAAAATGTAACCCCTTGCCTCTGGAAACCTGGGTTAAAAACAGTTTCAGCCACGGAGGTAAACATTATGTGGTATTAATTGCGTGGGTTGCTGGAGATACGAAAAAAGGCACCACCCAAAGACGACTCCAATTAAGTGCATTTGGATGTGCTGAAGAGAACTTCAGAATTTAAGCTCCTCATATATGAAAAAAATTAAAAACATAGCAGGGAGAAGATCGATTTGAAGGCCTTATATTGGCTACTAAGTCACGCCATGTACTACTCGGAAACAAATCTTAGAAATCAGGACTCTTCACCTTATTGTCTCTGTTGTCCCTCTTTCCAGGCCTTGGGTTTCAAAAATAAGTAATTGAGTCAGAATCCTGTTATTACTCGTGTCTACCCAGAGTTTCCTAGCTCCTATTTTCATTGCTTAGGCTTTGTCCATCGTCCCATAGGGGTATCCCTCCATTCATTGTTAGGAGGGCTTGCATAATTGACTGCCCCAAAGTAATTAATTGCCTTCAGAAAAACACTTTCTCCTTAGAGGTATAAAGCTACCCTGAGACACGCATGTTGCCTCTGTCACTCTCCACAGTTGTTGGCCAACACTCCCAGCCTCACTTCTCTTCTTCCCTTCAATACAAGGATGAGAAATACGCCAAACATGCCTTAAAGCATAAAAGATGTTTGCCTTCATCCCATCTTGCCCACCATGACGCTACACAGACAGATGGAAATTCTTCCTCATGAATTGCACACTGGAGCATCCACAACATGCAATCCACGGCAGGCACGACTTGTGTTTAATGGAAATCAGAACGGTGAACAGGGCAAAGCATGGCACACAGTATTTATTCTCCCACCTGACAAAAGCAAGAGCTCCTCATTTCAGAGAACACCATCAGGAAACCTAACAGGATCTTTGCAAACAAATGGGAGAGGCCGAGCAGTCCAATTCACCCCACTTTCAGTGGCAGGCATTACGTACTAATTCATCATCTTTCTACATCAAGACAGAACTGGAAAAACACAAAGCACAAAGGCATCAACAAACTGCAGTGCCTGTTGATACGTGCAAATAACACCTCATCAAGGGAGGTCTCTCTTCAGAAACCATGGAAAAGCTCTGAACAGACTCAGCCTCTCACATGGGGGAAAGAATTTATCTTCTAGAATGAAAGATTTGTGTTTTTAGAGTGTTTCCCCGCTCCCAGCTAGAGACATGCATTGCAACAGCCCCTTGTGTCATGCACACGCCTTCTTTTATAGCCTAGTTCAGAGAAATGTACTGTTTACTATTGTTAGTTGGTAATGGACCAGTCCTCCAAGCTAATGTAGAAGAGATTTACAGAACAGCACTGGAGGGTTTATGTCTGAACCTGACAGCAGAGAGGGATTAAAATGCTTTTTATGAAGACAATACGAACATGTGTCCAGAGATGCAACAAGCCCCCTGCAGCAGAATCTTGTAATACCACTTGGCTTTCAGGACAAGGTGGTAGGCATGAGGATGTTAAGAGTGCATTAATACCAGGCAAAAAGCCTGCAGCTTCCAAAGGGTAGATTAATTATTAAACCAGCAGCAATAAAAATATTCAGCAGTTCGAGACGTATACCTATATTATAGGTGGAAAAATGCTGCAATAACTTTATACTTCAATTCACAGATCTGGTCCCTCCTCCCTGCAGGTAGCAACATAGTCAGTTTAAACTCCACCATTTTCATAATTTCTCTTTGCAAAAAGGAATTAGAACACATAACTAAGGAGCACACTGTACACAGTAGTAGCATTTCCACATCCTCTCCTCTCAGCCCCCATAAGACTAGAATATGTTTGCTTCATTGACCAACAAATCAAGAGGGAATAATAAAAAATAATAAAGAGCTTTTAAATATATCTGTTTTCTTTTAAAGTAATTGGGATGACAAATACTGGCAGATTAAAGATTAGATTTTTTGGCATTTGAACAGACAATCCTCAACGCCTTCACCTTTCAGAAAACAGGTTAGTCACTAGAATACCTGAAATTCAGATATTCAGAATAGGGATGGGCATATGTGCCCTCAGGTCATCATAACTCTGGGATTGCTGATATGTACATGCAAAGATCACACAGCTTTTTGTGTAAAAGCAGAGTATATCCTGTGTTTGAATGAGGAATACTTGTTATTAGCTGATAGGAATTAAGTTTCACCTCAGCATATTTCAACCCAACTGAACTCCAAACTACCCATTTATAGACAGGAAATGTGAAAAAGTAAGAATACGGTTTTCCAGTATTGGCTGTGCGTCACTGAGTTGAGCAACTCCAGCTAGCAGTATTTAACTTGTTTAAATGAAAAAGCTGGTAGGGAGGCTGGAATCTCATCAATTTCTCAACAGATTAATTTACTGTATTGTCTCTCAAAGGGAGGAGTCTGAAGCCTCTGATGTGTGTATCACTATACACCGTGAGTATTAAACAGGAGAGGACAAACAATTGCCAAGCTGGCTGTCCTCCAGTTAATCTTCCTGCTTTGACTCAGATTCATCTGTGAGATGCCGTTGAAAACCAATTGCTTGTTTAATGGAGCAGAAAGATGAAATCAATTTCAATATGCATCTCTAAAGTGTCTCTCTTATGGAAATGCGCTGCCTGAAGGAGTGAGAGACACATACATTTCCTACTGATTGTGCCAGTTTCTCTTCTAATTTGCTATCCCTACAGGTACTGAATTTTAAAATTATATAAAGAAAGAAGCTGTAGCTGCACGCAAACCATCTCTCTTTGGTTCACAACATTCTCAAGACACAGACAGAACTTCTCCCTTGGCCTCCAGAGAGGTGACAGCCATACACCCAAGTGAGATTAGTTAACACTGACTCATCAGGTGTTTCATTAAGGAGCTGTGTAAACGAAGAAACCAAATGCAGCGAGCAATGTTAGCGCCAGCAGCTGCACCCTCGGAAGAAGTGAATGCTGGAGTGGAGGACGTTTCAGGGACAGATCACACTGGCATGGCTGGGAAAGTCAGCCCAGATCTACCTCCAAACGAGTACAAGCCATTAAAAATAAAAAAAAGGCACTGCCAGGAAACTGGGATCAATACTAAGACCGACACACACCCACACACACACATTATGTGCTTTTGTTTAGGTGAAGAGCATTCAAACAGGATCAAAAGGGATTTGCTGACTGCACTGCATCCCATAATCTTTTTCCATACCAACACTTAAAGGGAAGAGCATCATTTGGGCCTCAACCCTTTCCTCCCGTTCTTTTTTAAACAAAAAAACTTTCTAAGCTAAGAAATAATTTGATTTTACTTTTCAACTTCAGAATTAAAAAAATTGCATAAACAGAATTTAGAATTTTGGATTTTGCTGTTGTGTTTTTTAATGTTATTTTACGACAAAAAGTCTGTGCATATACAATTTATGAGATCCTTTGCTAACATAATAAATCAGAAAACAAAAATTTATGCTACTTTAGGTAAGAGTAAGACAGACTACAGCCTGGACCAGTGGTGAAAATACCACCTCCACAACCCACTCAAACCTTCCCAGTGCTTTCCAGTCACATTTCATTAGTTTGTGGCTATCATACAAAGAAACACTCCTCTGTCACACAGGTGCACATGCATAAGTCTGTGTACCTTATGGCTAAACACTGCGCAGTGCATGGCTTTACATACAGCTTTGGGGTGCCAGCACATTTTTTGCAGTTACTTTGAAAGCAAAGGTTCCAAAGGCATGGCCTTGCTCCCTCTCTGTCCCTCACCACAGCATCAAGGTGCTTAGCCCCACCAGAAGCCAGGCAATGCAAAATTACAGCGGACAGTTTACCAAGGCTTATCCTACAGAAGTGCCACAGTAAGGAATTTCTGTCACTTAAGACAAGTTTAAGAGATCATACATACACAAAAGTCTCCTTTTATTTCACATGCAACACATTAACATTGCCAAAAGAACCAAGCGCTCAAGCATACCAGAATTAAAAAGCCTGTGTGTTATCTTTGTCAATTGACCACCTGGTCTCATATCATTTTTATCATCACACGGATAACTAAGTTTTCATTGTGCTTCTTCACCACATTGTATTCAAAGGATAAGGTACACAGAAAGATTAAACGTTTCCAAGTCCTGCAAAAATGATACAAAAGAAATGAAGAAAAAGCACAAACAACACTTCAAAATTTGCTTCAGTAAACTCTAGCAGCGTACAGGACAGCAGGAGAGGGGTAGCCCTGCATCTCTCAACTTTGACTTCACTGCTCACAAGCTTTCCAGGAGCTTCCAAATAAAGGCTCTGTCTTCCTATCCAGAGGGAACTACTACGCTCAGTTACACCATATGGAACAAATGGAGGAAAGAATATTTATGGGGCTGTAAGGTGCAAATCACGTGATGGTAATGTCCGCAGATTTGGGGAGAAACAGCTTCTCCCCCCAAACATCTGCACTGCACGTGAAGTATCATCAAATCACAGAATATACTGAGTTGGAAGGGACCCACATGGATCATCAAGTGCAACTCTTAGCCCTGCACAGGACATCTCCAAGAGTCACACTGTGTACCTCTTTCAGGCCATTCTGGATTACAGTGTTTTCTGTAAGCCAGTCTCTGATCACTAAGAATTTGATGCAGAGGAAGAGATATGAAGGCACTGCAAGGGAGACCATGCCAACAATAGATTGCATTTGCTGTCTGCGTAGGATGGGGAGTTTCTATCCCATGAGAAATTTGAATATTTTGACATTTGCTTTCACCCAAGTCTGCCCTTGTTGCTTAAGAGTTCCCATGATACAACAGTCTAGTTTGTAAGGGAAGAATCTGCAGTGAAAATATGAGATACAAAATCAAGGCATGAGGAAAAACACACATATAACATTCGAAAGCACCACATTATCTCCAGAGACCACAAATGTTAAATTTGACCTAGAAGAAAACATTTACAGTTTCTTCAGCAGGGAGATGTCGGAGAACTCAAACATTTTCTGAAGAAAATTTCTATCTCAACACAGTATAGTTTTCAAAGATGATGTATGTATATACATACATTTTTAGGCAATCTTCCCCTCCTCTAAGACACATGTTGCCATACATCTTACTTTCTATTCAGTGGGTGCTTCATTATGTGCCTTTTGCCCATTTGCTGCCATTCACTCCTATATCTAATCTTCATTAGGTCTGCTGTTAATATTTCAGAATTCCAAATGAAAAGAGACCACAACTTGCCATTAAAAACAGCTGAATGAGAGTCTTTCCTCCTCCCTGACCTTTCCATGGGAGACTGCCCTGCTCAGCTGAAACCCATACATGCATCATTCCTCACCCAACATTTCTTTAACTTCCTTTAGTGGTGTCCAAAGACTGTAGTCATCTCCGACAAGGTTGTGTGCTTCTTTGAGAAAATTTTGTACTTCAAAAATTCAGTTTTCCTCACAGAATGATATTCTGATTTTTCCTCTTTTGATTTTGCTCTACCTGAAGTGTGCTCTGATGTATGCAAGAAACTCATCTACATACATACAAAACCAGCTAAACTGGCAAAATTCAGGATGTGGCAACATGTGACAGAAAATTCTGACACTAGCAGTGTTTTTTTTGAGAGCTATGTTGCCACACCTTTGCTCTGTTTTGAGATTTAGTTTCACAAGATAGTGCTGGTCAGGATGCAGTTCACCATCCCACAACCAAAGTCCACTTTCCTGCATTTGCACCTCCCCTGACATCTACCCTTGACATTTGCATCTGTTCGCTCCTTAACTGGGTATTTCAACAAAAGAGGAGAAAATTCGTCTCAGCAACCTGAGTTTTTGGTTATTTGTTGGCTAGATTAAGCGGTTGAACAAATGTCAAAGCTAGCAGAGAGGAAGAGGCTGCAGAGAGCATGTGGGTGAGCAGGGCTGCTCTTCCCATCAGGAGCTGATGGGCATTTCCTCTGGGGCTCACCTGAGAGGTCAGGGTGCAGTTACAAGAGTGCAAAACAGTTCTACATGGTGACCACAGCAACGGGAACACTATAAACCATAATTACTGAACATCAGTGTCTTACTGGGATCTTAGTTACATGTTCCCAAGCAGTAAGGCTTTTCCTTGGAAACTTCCAGGGAAACAGTGGTACTCTGAGGACTGGGCTACTGGACACATAAGCAGCAGCTCTGCTGGTCCCCAGACCCACACCAAACCAAAAGCACCTCTCTCGATATGTACCTGCACTGGGGCAGGATTAGGCAGTTTCAGAGGTAACCATGCTGCTGCCAATCTCTCCAGGTACAAACAGCATGGATGGCTTCACCAACCACATCCTATTCCTGTCCTGATCCATCAATTTGCAAAGCAAACAGAAAATGAAAGTTTTGGCAATTTTTATGTTTAGGTTCCTCAAATGTGTAATAATTTGACACTTAGTTTTTAAGTGAAATTAAACCTACTGCATTTTACACTGAAGGCTGGTCTTGAAATTTTCTCAAGGTTTACATTTCAAAAGTACCATTTTATATCAATGACACATTGTATAACTGTCATGCAGCACAAAAAAAAAAATCACCTTAAAGATAGTTTGCTTTGGCATTTAGTCTTCTTGCAGTAGTAACTTAAACTTAAGCCACTAAAAATCTATTTGAAATTAGAATAGTGTGCAACATTTTGCAGACCAGTATTCCAATTCAGAATCCTCAGGGAAAACTTGCTTTCACATAAATCTTAGTGAATACATCTAACATATTATAGCAAGTATTGTAGTGTACCTTTCTCGTAAATGTCTTCTGCAAAGAATGAGGACTATTCTGCTCCAGAGTTGAGAAAGCAAAATTCATTCTTTTCAGTACTACCATTTATAACAAAACCAACAGGAGAGAGAGGTGATGCCTAAACACATAAATTCAGAAATTTTCCTTTGTATTTCCTGTTTTATACAGTATAGTTTAAAACAGAAATAGATATGATGCCATCAGACATTCTCAGGCAACCACCTAAGTCACAATCAAAAATTAATTCAGCAAGCAGAAAAAAAAAATAAAAAACCAAAAGAAAACAACAAAACACACAAAACCAAAACAAACTAAAACCCCCAAAACAAGGATTGTGACAATCCCAAAGACTTTGCAAATGCTCTGAGTAAAAGACAAAGGTCATATGATCTGGTCAGACAATTCAGCACAGAGAGCATCTTTTAGCATCTTTATCCTAGACACAAACATCATCATCTCTGCCCCTTAGTTCAAGGCCTAACCTTTTTTTATACCAAAGGCAAAAAACAATTTAGTCTTGCTGAAGGGTAAAATTTACTGAGTAAAACTGATGGGACAGCAACAAAATGGCCTTTTCAAAGATATTGTATCTTTCCAATACTGCTCAAGGTTAGCACTGCCAAGTTCATGATCACGATGTTTTATTCTGAATCACAAGTTATTTGTTGCCATTGGTGAACTTGAGACTTCCGTTTATTCGCTACTTTGGATGTTGCTAAGAAAAGCCAGCCAGAAAAGTGGAAATCTTGTAACCAGGACCCGATCATATTTGGTTCTCCAACTAAGTTTCAGAAGTTTCAAATAAAATCAAAGCCAGTATTCTCACTCTGAAAGCTTAAGTAAATAAAGTTAAAGCCATAGAGATCTCTGTAAATTATTTTTAAGGATTGCTTTTCCCTGCTGCCAGTTAATCTACTCTTCCTGAAGTCAAGGTAAGTCAGTGCCTGAAAGAAGTGGAGGGACTTCCATCTGCTACTACTTCAAAGACAGCAATCCTGAGAGGAAGCATCAACCCGTCCAAGACATATGTTCCTAAACACATCAGACCTGCTGTCTCTGCCAAGATGCAATTAAACACTGTCTAATCATTAAAAAGCCTGCAAGAAATAAGTTTTAAATCCCACATTGAAGAATGACCCACACTGAATAAAGTTGAGCTTCATGGCAACTTGTAACAGCCTAATCTGTTTACACCAGAACTTCCTGATTCAAGGTCGCTGCAGTAAGCTTGCAAGAATTGATTAATCTGCACTACAAGCAAGCTACAAGGGCTCTTAAACTGCTTCTACAGCAAGGCATTATGACAAGGCAAGTCTCTCCCTGACTCTCCAGGCACCCACTCCTTCTGTCCTCCTTTGTCTGCTTATGTTCATCTGAGCCTGCGGTGAGGTTTTGTGAGGAGAAAGACCATGGAAAAATGGACTAAGAACTAAATGAAACAATAAAAATCAACAGTTTTCTGCTTATTTACACCCTTGAATCATTTCACTGTAGGTCAGCAATAGGTGGGAGCACCAGCCACAGAAGGATGGACATACTCAGAACAGGCAGAGTCAGGTCAGCTTAGGCTGTCTCTGAGCTGCTGTGAGATTCTACTAAAGAACAAAAACTCCAGCCAGTTCCTGCGCTGTCATTTTGAGATTTTAACTACTCTCAGCCATCAGGGCAGAAAGGATCAGGCACATAAATAAAAAGCACTCTCCTGCTTGGACAGGTAGGTGGGTTATTTCTCCCAGAAGTCCACTCCTCTGAGGTATTTCACCTGCACTGCCATGGGCAGAGCCACACTGCAGCCTGCAGCCAAGTGGCACTGGGCAAGCAGGACATGTCTCGGTGGCCTTAAGGAGGGACAGACGGTATGAGTAAATAAATGTTTCCTAATCAGAACAGAAATCAAAAACAAATCCGTCCTGGCAGGAAAAAGCAGTAATATGTCCACTGCAAATCCCACCAGGCACTATATAATCACAGCCAGGATCCCAGCTCAGGACAGTGTGGAGACAGCAGTACTACTCATATTTACACATGCTAGTATGACATGGTCCCAGCTTTGTCTGGCCACCTTTTCATTTCCAAAATAACTAGGACATGAAATCTTTAATTGCTGATATTATTCTTCATTGGATAGGAGCAGATTTCTTATTCTAGAAAAATAACTGTCACATTGTCTCTTATCAGCAGCATCAGAGAAGAGGCAGCTGTGGTACATATTGTATATTCTGCTTCTTTCTTTTCCCTGCTTTGGACATTGCATTTGCTATTTTTTTTTCTCTCTTTGGCACGTGTTACTGATCCTAGACCCACATGAAACACTTCATCTTAGGGAAAGACCACCATTAAAGAAAAGGTCAGGAAGAGAAGAAAGGCACCTGCACAAATACTTTTTTATTGAAATGCAACACTCAGTCAAAAAGGATGATGTTTGTCTCCTGAAAAAGTCAAATCCAGCAAGTTAAAGGTTTACAAAAGGCAGATTTAATTTTGCATATTTTGTTGCAGACTTAGCACAGACACTAAAGAAAAAAATGAGCAGAATGGGACAACTGATTCACAACTCTAAACTCATACATGATATCTGAAAATATTCTTATGGGTAGAGCCAAGGTTGATATAATCAAAACTTCTCCTGCCCAAATTCCAAAGCATTGGAGTGCAGTAATTGGGTTCCTCTGTTGCACAGACAGAAGAGAAGACATTTTTTCCCAACAGATGACTAATGCTGACAGCTGTATTTATTTATTTATTTAACTTTCAGAGTAGAGTCATTTTTAATGGATCTAAATTCAAAAGCTGTTTAATTAATTTTCCTCCAGCTTCCTAGGAACACAGATTAGACTTTCTGCATTGGAAAACAAGTCAGTTAAGTTCTAAGCAGAAAAAAAAGAAACCAAAACAACACCAAACATTTTAAAGTCAAAGATATAAATGAAACAAAATGAGATTTTATTAGGAAGGCTAGTGCCATTTTACCACATAAGCTACTTCCAGCATTATACAACCTTTTTAAGTTGCTCTTATTCCTTCCTGCCTTCAATCCATTTTTTTGCTATAACAAAAAAAATTCTTCCCTTATATTGCTTTTTGCCTCACCACATTATTGATTATGCTTCCTGTGTGTTTTTTGTTACTTTCCTTTTTTCCGATTCCATAAACCAAGTGTTCTATATCCAGGAGACAGCTATGGTGCCTACCAGTATAGAGCTGAAATCTGAATGGAACCAAAAGTGGAACTGGAAAAGATCCTCGAAGAGCTGACATACTGACACTTTGTTCCTTCTAGACAGCAGTTTCACATCAAGCAGAAAACTCTAGGGATTCATTTATTTATTTACTTTGGATCACAATTCCTGGTGCTTAAATGTCTACTAAAGTCAATGCTTCACAAAGAAAATGCCCTCCTCATTTCTCTAGGGAATTAATCTCAAGCGTTTGGGTAACAGATAGTACACAAAACAACCTATCTAAGTCTTAGTACCACAGCACACAGATATTCCAGTCTGCATTTTTAACAAAATCACCAATTACAGTGCACAGCACTCCAGCAGAGCTTGCCCTCTTCCACTGCAGCAAGGCACTTCTTACGTGCCTGTTCAGCTGAGGCATGCGCAAACACTGCACTCCACTACCGCTTCTGCCAGAGAGATTATTCTCCTCAGAGAATAAACAACAGCAGAATGAAATGTATGTCCTTAACCTAATATATTGAATACGTGAGGTAAGCCACTGATGGAGATGTATTTGCACTCAAATGCCTGACTTGCATGAGAGAGGACTGAGACATCACTTTACAAGACGGTAATTTGCTGTATGAGAGGATTGTCCCTGCCATGGGAATAGGACAGAAACCTGGGAAGAGAAGCCACAAAAATTGTTAGCCTGTCCTGAATTCCTCCAAACACAAGCCAGTTAGAGAGAAATGCTAGGGCATCCAAGAGCTGGGAAAATCAGCCAGAGAGATACACAAACATGGATCCAGAATTTCTCATGAAAGAAATGAACCATGCTTCTTCCCACAGTTCAGCACAGGCTCTCTTCATCGAGGGACAGGACAGCTGTATTTCCAAGCCATGGAGCCTTCCTCAAACACCCTTCCTCTCTAAGATACCACTTGTTTTATTATCAAGTCTGAATTCGAGATTATCTACAGTTGAAAGATTCCTTACTGAATGTATGTACTAAAGGAGACATACAGCTCATATGTGCAAAACTGGAGTAGTGCTTGCAAAGATTTGCATATCATTCATTAGACTTCAGTAAATTGATTTCTTCTCTTGCAATTCATACCACGGCCAGAATTCAAACAATATGAACCAACACATTTCCAAGATACCAGCAAGCACTTAGGTCTCAACTTATCTCTAAAAACTACGTAAGTGTCTGAACAGTTCATTTAGGAACGGACCAGATGTTCTCAAAAGACAAAAACATAGCTCATACTTTTAGGTCCATCAGTAATTGCAACATATAACTTTAAAAAAAAATCATTCACAATGCAGCTTCAAGCAGTTTTCTTTAAGAAAGAAAAATAAGTGGTATGAGCACTGATATAGGGTGTATGATTAAACTCTGTAAACTGTCAACATGTGAAACAAAGAATAAAAACAAAAGGGAACTTTTTACATTGTCTCTGACTAAATAATACACACTTGTACAATTACTGCAATGAGCACTGCCTGCAAATTTCATGGTTTGAGTGAAATTTAATTAACTCGAACTAGTAAAAATCCCACAGGGTTATGTTATTTGTAAGCGAGAAAATAGAAGTCATGTTTGAATGACTGGGGATGGAAATTTGGCTAGCCTTGTTAAATTACAGTTCCTCTTGAAAGATACATAAATATTTATGTGAATTTGTGTGCTGACATTTGTTGCTGGACTTGAATATTCAAAGTCTCTACAGATAACTTGTAAATGCACCTTCCTCATACCAGTGGCTTTTCCTCTATGCACATCCTGTTGCCATAACTTGGCTTACATTTTCCTGACGAGCTAACCTGTAGGGATAAGCAGGAAAGGGAAGTAAAGCATTCATTCCTAGGTGATTTATGAACCTATGCGTCCTTCCTTTTGCAGCAGAAAGTTAACACATGCACACAAGACAAATGTGTGTATGCCTGTGCCCTCACTGGAAGAAGCATGTGTGGAAAAAAAAAATAAAAAAATCCAGCCCTGTATGCTGTCTGCCTTAAGGGCAAGTCCTAAGAATGTCCCTGTTCATCTTATTCCCAACACTACCCTATCCTGTTTTCAAGTTCTGCCAAGTGCAGGGACACAGACAAGGAACAGGGTAGCTAAAATTCAGTAAGGCAACAGTCTTAGCACAACAGGCTTTATACATACAACTTCTGTCTGATGCTCTCTGTAACAAATTCAGTTTCCTGCTAGGAAAAAATAAAACATTTTAAGAATCACAACTGAAAGATCTTCACATCACTGTCTCCAAATAACTTGAACTTCTGAGAGGAAAAAACCCTGAAACACAAAATACCTTTCAGATCACAAAGGTACGGGATTAACAATAAACCCACAATGGTATCTGGCATACACCAGTGATATCAAACCCATGAAACTCTAAAGTACGTGATTGTTTCCCAGCCAAAATAAGCAGAGTAAATGGAGTTCAGGCATTAGGTAGGGCATAGTGGAAAGGTCTGAATTTGCTGGTGAGAAGAAGACCTGACACCTGAGGTGGAATGCTCTCCTCCTGCACCAAAGGCTCCCTGGGAGTACTACTGAGACTCACTCTCAGGAGGGAGGCTGGCAGGGCCTCACAGTGGTGCACAGCAGCTGAAGGACACTGCAAGACACACACCACCTACATCCTGATGGCAGCATCCATCAGGTTGGACAGGGCTTGCACGGATGCATGCACATGTGTTATGTGAAGCTTTTGCTACCAGCAAAACACTGAATACTAGCTTGGATCTACATAGCATGGAAAAGCCATTTAGCTGCTGTCTTACAACAAGGAAAAAAAACCAACAAAAAACAAACCAAAAGCAGCAGAGGGAACAAACACTTGAAAATATACTCTTACAGTAAGGCTCTAACACCACTTTAGCTGAGTCAAAGAGTTGCAAGTGAAAGGCAACTTTCTGGATTTAACTGTCTATCTTAAACACGCCCTTGTAGTTTGAAGTCATTGGTTGTATGAGCAGCTGAGACAATGCAAAGGAATTTGGAAGGGGAAGAGAAAAGCCTCTCTCATTTCCTTTCAATGGCAGAGAGTTCTTAGCTGTGCAATAGGGATGAACAGAGCTGCGAGTCTATTTGACATTGCTCAGATTAAAAAAAAAAACAATTAAAAAAATCCATAAAAGCATAATTAAAATCCTGAACAGTTACAGTTACAAGTATTTGCACAACAGAAGGTAAGAGTTTGTATACTAAGCATCCTCAAACTGCTGGTGCTGGTCTGGAACAATTAAAAGACAGACACTTCAAATGATAAAAATGCAAACTGTGTTCTGAGCTGGGGAAATTGCAAGTGTACTCTAATCTCATCTGATTGTCATCATCACAAGCGTAACAACTGCAGTGTTCCATCTTAATTGCATTCCCAATTGACCAGTCATATAAAAAGTACCTCAAATAAAATTATTTCCTTGGGCTTTTTGTCACATTGACAACACACAAGATTTTCAGCAACTGAAATGGAAAAACTGATTAAAATTAGATTCTGCTGCAATTTCTGCATTAACCAAACATCTTCTAACCTGCCAAGGATGTTTAGAAAGATCCTCTTTTTATTTTCCTTTAGCATACTTTGAGATGTTGTGTAAATTCATTTCAAATGGGCTGCCTTGAATGGTACAGTTTTTCCAGGATTCAGGACAATATGTTAGCAATGCTTCAAGGGCACCTCTGGTCCAGAGTAGTTTGTAGGGTTGAAGTATGGAGGACAGACCATACCCTAATAGCAGACATTTTATCCCTTGAAAACCCAATGCACACTCTGACCATCAGTAATTGGAAAGAAATTAAGAGGAAGTATTGAGGAGAAAGGGGTAAACAGATTATATGAGTTGTAAATTCAATTGTAGTGAGGGGAAGCAACGTAGATCAAGGAAGAGTTATAAGGAGAGTACTGCAATTCCAATAACTTTTTCCACTCTTGCATAAATTGAGCCCTCAGGCATTTGATAAAAGGTATGCATAGCGCTTTTTTTACATGCAGCTAGAGAGCTCCTACTGCATACTATTTCACTATTTTTCAACAGTTCTTGCACAAAGCTATCCGAAATGTAGCAGTGCTGTTTCCAGAAACTCACGTCCCATCTCAGTATTAGAACAGTCTGTGGCTGCTCTTTAAACAAAGTGGTTCCATATCATTTAACAATTAATGGTCACTTTAAGGCCAGCCAGTTAAGATTTTCGTTCAGTGGATCCCTCTGTGATCACTCCTACCAGATCTGCATCAAGTGACTCAGAGAAGGGAAGGCTGGTTACATAAACAGAAGGTAGGTGGCTTAACAACCTTGATCTTATCAGACCTGTCAATGGAGAGAACTGACTATACTGCATAACTAACTCACATGTCAATGCACTGGAAAGGAGTCAGATGTTTTGCACAGACTCAGATCTGGGAATGCTTTGTAGAGTTATTTATTGAGCCAGTTCAGATTACACAGAATAGCTCCAGGGCCTGTGGTTTCCAGTGCTTCACCTGCCTTGCCTTGCCAAGGCCATCCTTGCTTACTGAAGAGTCAGGAAAGGAAAATTGAGAATAAAATCAATTATAAACTTGTAATGCTTGAGGATCTCAGAGCCTAAACACTTCTGGAAGTGAGGGGGGAAAAACTCTGACAGCACTACAGCCCAACACCCAGAGGTTTGCATGAGCAAGTGCCAAAACACAGCATTTGCGAGCCTGGAGCAAACTTTCTAGCATGCATCTCTAGCTTTCCTGGATAAATGTTTGGAAAAAAAAATAAATCTTAAGAATCCACATTTAGCTTCTCAGATCACTGCCTGTGCAATTTACAGGAGTAACAGGTTAGACTGACCTACCTGTAAATGAGAAAGATACATCACAGCTGGACATCTTAACCAGCCTGAAAGCCTTTGCCAGGCTTCTCCAGGCTTTTGAAACACAACCTATGATTTTGAACAACGTTTCTACCTTTTTTCCTCCAACAGCAAAAGAGAAGCAACATGCCAACTCGTTCTGCCACTGTGCATGAGGGACACCCCTGCTTCCTCACTTCAACCTGAGATGTCATTTTCTTTCTAGCAAAGCTATTTCCAGAGCTTATTTACTGGTTCATTCAAGTCTAGACTTCCTAATTTTGCAGCATAATCTGTAGCTCAGTCACCCATGAAACTGCTGAACATGAAACTGCAATTGCGTGCAAATCCACACCATGGTTTGTGCTGCCTGAGCTCAGGTACAGTCATTAGCGATAGCACACAGCACTTTAATGGGAAGCTCTTTAAACCTGCCAGGAGCATTTGCCAGGAGAATATCTCTTCTTCTCCTTTCCTCCCCCTTAAATAGTTTAATTAATACCATCATACTAGCTTCAACTCCATAAAGCGACAAAAGCAGGGGCACTGGCAAGGAGACAGATACAGCACCAGGAAGTGAACAGCTGGAAGGGAACTCTTGCTTCCCTTCATTCCTTTAATGGCCCTGCCCAGCATAAGCCCACACTCCTGCTCTATCCACCAGGTTTAGGCAGCACAAGGCATACTGTGCCCAGAAGAGGATTTCTCAAAAGAAGTGGGGGCAAGATCAGAGGGCACATCGCATTGACAACAGTACTTGGTCTTCTCCAGAAGGAAGGTGAGTGGCTTGCCTGGCAGAGAGCTCAGACATACATTGGCTCCAGCCTGACCTGGGCAGCAGCACCTGAGAGGAGAGGGGGTAAATGGGGGAGAACTCCTGCCCTCAGCCGTGAGAGCTCTTGCATCAGCTCATGCCCGTGAGCCCCGAGGAAGAAATCTGTGCTCAGTAAGCCACAGTATCTTCTCCACAAGCACACAGGAAAAGGCTGCCCTGCCAGGGCCAAGGCAGTGACCCAGTGAGACTAGTGACCCAGAAGTAACACCCTCCCCACCACCCTCAAGATAATCAGATTTGCTTTCTCCCATAACTTCCACATTTGCTGAGTGTACTTTGTCCCATGAGTTGCAATCAGCAAGCAGAGCTATCTGCAGTAAGAGTGGCCCATCTCAGCTGCTGCACGAGTCTGCAGGCGCCAGCAGAGGCATTACTCAGGCACATGTGCCCCTGCTCAGGGCTCTCTCACCTCCTTCCCTCCCTCTCAGCCTGTCCAAAAGAAAACTCTTCACAGGATTGGCTTACACCTTTCTACCCCAGTGGTTAAACTCAAACTCCTCTTCTTCAGATGAGCAGCAGATTATGGTGCTGTGCATCCGGCCATGCTGAGCTAGCAGGTACGGAATGCCCATCCTTCCTCTCTGGATGTGCACATAGCAACAAATGCTAGAACAAAAGGCACCCACAGAAAAAAATAGCTTTTCTCCTGCTTTCTTTTAAAAAAATCTGTCCTACTCCAGCCCCCCAGTATATACTTTCTTCTACATTTAACTTGTGGGAAAGCCATACATCCCCTCCCAACCACTGTGACCAATGCTGCTCAGAACTCCTTCGCCATTCCTCTCTCCAGGAAATTTCACTGATGGTCCCAGCACCCTCTTCCAACAAAGGGTGGCCCATTTCTGCAGAAATCTGCTCAGCAAACATAGCAAGGGACCTACCCGTCATATCACAAGTTGCAGGTCTAGCTCTGTGCAGACAACTGCTCTGTGTGGCATATTGGGAACCACTTCATCCTCCTGGAGCCAAGTTTCCTGAGAACGCTGCTGGTGCCTAGCCACCTAAGATGTATGTCAGCCGCTCAGGAATGCACTGAAGATTGGTATCAGGTAGGAAACCACTTCAGGAAGACAGAAGCTCTTCATGTTCCACATCAGCATGAAACAAAAGCTTTTCAAAACTATGTGTGGTTGTTCAGTGGAAAAGGATTTGCTGCCTTTCTTTCTCCTAGATGATAAAAGGACCCACAGCACTCAAGAGCAAAAAGCGTCAGGTTCACTGCTTCTCTGCTTTCCTCCTTCACAGCAAGCACTATCAATTGCACAAAGCCTGTCTCTTAATGCAGCTTCACTAAAATTATCCCCCAAAACACCATTTCCAACAAAACTACAGCAATTGCAGGAAAGCTTTTATTAAATTTAATAAATAAACATTCAGAAGCGTTTCTTTAGACAAGCACCAAGTAGCTCCAAGCAAGGGGATGTACTTGGAGGCCACAAGAAATGAGCTCAACACAACACTGAGGAAAGCCTACAGCAGAGCACAGGCAGTTTGGGCTCACTGCTGTCCCTCCACAGAAGGTAGGGCTCATTCCTAGGCTCATTTGGCACCTTAGGACAGACAGATAAGAAAACGGCATTAGGCTATGAAGAAAAGTGTCTTCGTTCAAATGACAACTCAACCTTGGAAGTTCTTTGTTTTAAAGACAGCACTTTGGTGCTCTTCCCATTCCCAAAGCATCCAGAACTGTTATTTACAATTTCCCTTAGGCAGGCCATAAATCCAAGCTCAACTAGCTAGCTCAACACAGTGTAAAAGGATCCCAGTGGCACACTAATTACCTTTGCGGGCTCTGCAAGCCTATACGGTTTTCTTCTGCATAGCAGCTTTGGAAGCTTTGGCTAATGACTCCAACAAGCAGATCAAACTTTCCACTTTCCATTGTTCTGTTCAGGGCAGCCAAGGGGAATTCAGGGGCAACAAACCTCCAGAGGAAGAAATCAAGGCCATTAAGAGAAAGGGAAGAGGGGCTATGAATCATAAGATTACTTCACACAGCAGCGCAACGGTGTGCGACGGACTCCAGCAGAAACAAAGACATAGTAAATCTAGACTGAGAGGAAGCCTAATAGATTACAAGGACTAAAACCAAAACCACCACCACTACCACCAAAAGAATGGGAGTAATAAGGGGGTTTTTAAGACTTTAGGGCTTGTTTTTCTCCCACTAGTGTACACCAAGGTAATCACTTTTTTCCTATGTTTATATGGAAGTTGCTAATACAGTAAAAATCCCACTTCTCCTGAGGCAGAAGGTCAGAAGACTGAAAGCTGTAAGTGCTGCATCTTCCACATTTTCTCATTTCCACAGGAGTACGCTGATATTCAGCCTGCAGCTAATTTCACATGGATCACTCTTAACAACTACTAGCTCCATTTATGCCTTGTCTATCCAGACAGAAAACATCACAATTATGGAGGGGGTTGGGACAAAATACCGGACTCAAATCATTACTCTGTACATTGCAGAGCATGAAGTAAACAAAATATGCCTTTTTCTGAATGAAAGCCTTGGCTGGCAAGCTACTGCCTAGTTTAAGGCAACACATACATTCTTTGACTTTGATCATAAAATGGTCCATAATGAAACTTACTTACTTGGCATTTCCCCATGAAAATCTTCAGTTGCAATAAGTCCCATAAAAGCTAAAAAAAAACCCCCCACCAAACAAAAAAAAACTAAACTAATGCGTTGCATTGGGCTGTGAAAAACCCCAACAAATTTCTCCCAATAGAAGTGTGGTCATTTGAGGTTTTGGTGAAAACTTCTTACTAGAGATTACATGAGCAAAGGCAAGAAGAAGAAGAAAAAATGTGTCCTGAGTAACATATAACAAAAAAGTGAAATACAGTACAAACTCCTGTCTCCTGCACTCAGGCCTCTTTTCCCTTAGTGCAGACTGAAAGCAAAACAAAAAACTGTGGAACTTAATACTACAAAATACTCCATGCAAAGTAAGGATACTGTGCTAAATCTTGATGGGTTAGATATCATCTACAATAGGAAGTAAATAAAAATTTATGAAGATCTGCACAGCAACTTTCTGTACAGCAACTTCCAGGACATAATTAGATAAGGCTTCTCCAGAGCCATAATAAAGAGGATAAAATTTTGTATTTTCCTCTGTTGGTGTGGTACTACCTGTTAATTACAAACAGCCAAGGAAGCAGTAGATGATCTCTGGAACATATCCAAGGGACACAGATTAGTCTGGTGGCATCATGCAAGTAACCTCCAAAGGCAAAGCCTCTGAAAGGTATTTTCAAATGTTTTGACTACAAGTTTACTACTCACCCCAAACATAAGCATATAGATATTTCTTATAAGCTTTCCCTCAAGTTTCTCTCGAAGTTTTTTTCTCTCATGAAACAGACAAAAACCCCAGCAATATAATATTTTAAAACAACTTCAGGCACTTCCTCACTTTTGCTGTAACTTTACAGTCCTAAGGCAGGGACACAGGATATCTTGCTGCAAATAACAGAAGAAGTTCTGAAAAAGCGCCAGAGACTGCTAGAGACAGCAAAAGTGATAAGTTTCCTACTGAGCTCAATACTGCAAGGTGAAATTTGTTTCCCTTACACATTATGGCTGTGACACAGATAACTTCTAGGTTTAAATAATAACAGGCAAAACCAAAACACCTTAAAACTCTTAAAATGAGCTCTGAGACAGCTTTACAGACTGCTCCGTAGCAACCTAAAGAGACACCTGCAAAATCCCTACCTCTTTACCAAAACTCAGGCTAAAGCTTTTCCAGTCCATATGATTCTGATTTGATCTTTGTGAACAAAAGTGGGAAGCCAGAGAACAGCAAACCACATACTTGATAAAGACACATTTGAATGGGTGAAGGCATACTCACGCAGTGCGTACAGGGAGAGGACTATTCCAGCCAGGCAAAATCCCTCAAAAAACCTGAGTGTGCTGAACATGGTCACATTCACCGAGAGTGCCACAGTCAGTCCAAATATCAAAATGAATAGGACAGAGAAGAGCAGTACAGGCCGTCGACCAACCCTAAAAATAAGGAAGTATAGAGAAACAGTGTTAAAAGCCAGGATGGACATAACGCTAGGTCATTAAATCTGGCAAAGACAAGAAGCAAGTCATACAATCCTCTCCAAACATTACCACCCATTTTTAACGCTTGTTTCAGTCTTCTCTTTTTTTTTTTTTGCTTACTAAATGCCAGATTTCTCTGCCAGCTTTGCATTGATAAGTGCATTTCATATGGGTTAAGCAGAGAGAGCACATTGTATTATTGCATTACAGCACTTTCAAAACACCAAAGATAAACAAGGAAACAACTAGGAACTATCGTAAGGCCATAAATAGTAGCATGGGAGAATATATGGTATCTTACATGCTATATGGCACAGTACATTATTAGCTGCAGGGACCTTCTCTTTCCAACAGACATGTGCTTTTCAGCCTCATCTACAAGGGCAGCCAGCTCAAAAAACTACTTTTCTTGATCTCATTGTTGAAGGCAAGCCCAAAAAACACGGACTGAGCAAAACCAGGGCTCACACTGAGCCTTAGAGAACACATAGTAACACTCATAGGAAAAGTGTGAGCTCTGAGTCCCTTTGCCACAGCAGCTGCAGAGACCCACAAAACCAGCCTGACTAGAGGGTGAGGAACAAACCACTCCAAAATTCATTCCAGGCAACAGGGGCATGAGGACTTGAAGCCTTGCTTTCCAGCTATAACCTCTAATTGCACGTGTTAGTGCAGCCCTGATGAGGCGGAAGACTTATGCTGCCACTAATTGTGGGGGCAGTCAGTGCAGATTTTGTCTCTTTTCTGTCCAAGGAACATGAGATTTTTACATCTCTTGCTCATATGCTTAGTGTTTATAAATCCCCCTTCTCCTCCCTCTTCCTGTGCAGGGAGAATGATATGAAGCACCAGAGCACACGGCTATTTTTAAGGAAGAATTGGATCATTATGTGGAGATTTCCAAAATTTTTCAACTTGTCAACTCCCACAAATTTTCCAGTGGAACTGAGAATCCCTTTTAGTCAGCTCCGTATGCCTTTTCCACAAAGAATACATGAACTTGCTTTTCGTAGGCAGCTTTCACAGACCCATTCAAAGCAGTCTGTCAGCTGCAAGTCAGCCATCAGGTTGAATGTCAGCACAATAAAGAGAATTTAAACCTCACAACTTAGTACAGTTTCACATACTGTACCAGTTCTATTCAATTATTTCAGCAGATTGTCACCAGCAGTTATAAAATATATTTCATATAGGTATATGCATTCATCATTAGAACTTCAAGTTTTGCATTGCTTAAAATAGATGAGTGAAGGGCTGAAAAGAAAATATCATTATAAAATTTTACAGTTCTGGGAACTGGAAGAGCGCACCAGTCATCATCCAGGCTTTTTCAAAATCCCACCTAAGAAAGTCATGTCCTGGTTCCTTGCATGAAAACGGGTTTACTATTATTTTCAACTGTAGCATCACCAGTGGGGCATCTCAAAGATTTAGCTTGTTGGCATCAGCCATTCAAAGTTTTTAAAACAGAACAATGGTTTAAAACACAGCTAATGTGCAAACTGAAGACAGCATGGCTAAAGCAGGCTGCTCTTCATCAGTGTACAAGCCCAGCCTATCAGAAGATGAGCTGGTGTTGAGCAGAGTGCGGGAACACAACATCACTAGATTGCTGACGTGCAATGCACTGGGGACAAGCCGGACACTGGAGCAGTTGCTGCTCTGTGTGCTTCAGATTTTACATTTACGGAACACAAAGCATTTGGGCAGGGAGGGGAAGTACCTCATGTAAAACACTGAATACAGAAAAAAACCCATTGAACTTCGTGTTATCAGCTATCTGCGCAGACTGTTGCAGCCCCATTTTTGTTATGCCAAGCTGTAATTCATACCAATTAGTATTTGTGGAAGTGTTTTGCAGATGAAAAGCATTATGCAAACCCTCAGAATTAGGAACTTAATTCTCATCACAAGTCTGACCTGCCATTCCCTGATGTTGACTGAAAAAGACCTCATGCCTAGCATACTTCAGTTCCCTTCTTCCTCTCCTCCCATCCCCTCTAGTCGAGGTTATCCATCATTAGGACACAGGATTTCTTCTACGGTTATACAAGTTATGCAAATGAATGGTTGTTGCTAACGAAAAAAATCAGAAAATCCAAGAGCCTTGTGGGCCTGTGGAAGCCAGCTGGGGCCAGATAACTGCTCTGGTAAGAGGCATCTCCTCACAACACAAAACTAGTCTTCTTCACCAAAGCATGCAGGGTTTTTTTCCTCACAAAACAAAGCTCCAGGGCAGCTATCAGCCATATATTTGGTGATCCAGCAGCGTTTTGACAGGATAGTGTCTTAGAGCATTAAAATAAGCCTTTTATATGCAGACAGAATTATCTGTCTAACAGTACATGGAAATGCTTGTGAGAAATTAAACCATACAAAATTTCCCTGGTAAAACAGCCCCAGGATGCTATCTGCTGCCATCCAAACCGTTCCAGAGAGAGATTTCTGTATCGCGGAAGTCTCAGCCTACACCGTATGCTATTATCTAGATCAAATGCTAAACGCTGCCTGCACAGGTAAATAACTGGGGATACAAGCAACCCCAGGCTTTTGAAGAATCTGCAACCCACACAGTGTGATAAGCAAACACAGCAAAAAGATTCCTAACATCAGAGTTGCACCACAGGGGGAGAGTGAATGGTCTGAGAACAACACTTGCTCTTCCCATGCTCCTACGCATGTACCTTGCTCTTGCAGCTCATCAAATTGCTCTTCCCATGGCATTCTTTGCAGGCTCTCTCTTGGTTTTGGGATTTGGACTGGCACAAAGGCTCCAAAACCCATAAGAGCAGCTGCAAAGCAGGTAAAAAAACCAAACCTACCGTCTTAACACTACATGAACAGCAAGCCCACCTGCTCCAGAAAGCAGCCTTCCACACAAATCTCAGTCCAGAGCTGGCAAAATTGCCAGCAGCACTCTGCCGGTGGAACAAGTAACTTATTCAGGCATTGGACACAGTGTTCACACAGAGTATGTTTACAGACCTTACCCCTATAGATTTTCCACAGAGAGATATCCCAGCGTGCTCACCTACTGTCTTTTGAACATAGAGCACTCAGTTTACTTAGCAAATTGCCTTAATACACTCTAAGCCTTTGGTCTGTAAGGCTTTAAAAGCTTCTTTCAAAAAGGAAAAGCAAAGCCCCCAACAGTACAAAACCCCCAAAGCATGTCTAATTATCTAAACTGGAGAGTGGTATATACGTGAAATGAAAACAGATTTTGAAATTTTGCAACACCTTTTATATATTACTGTTTAATCTCCCCTGCTCTTGCTTGGGACTGACATCCTCTTGTGCATCATTTTTGCTTTCTACAAGTAAAATCTGTACAATCCCCTTTGTATCCATCTCTCCACGTAACTCCCCCACCTTAGCAGAAATTCAAGCTGTGATTAAATAACAGAGTATATTCCATTTAGGCCTTCTTTTACCAGCCCCAAATGCTACTGCTAAATGACAAACAAGACTATCCAGCACAGGAGCTCCTCTGGGTCAGGTCCATTAGCTGGCAGTGGGGACTAAACAGGAGCACAAGGACTAGCTTTAGCAGCAGCAAACCATGTTCGTTCTGGTCATCCACAAAAGGGTCACCGTTCCTTCCAGCCACCAAGTTACCCTTTTCTCCTTTGCACCACAGCTAGAAACCAGATCCTCATCAACTCACTAGGCATTTCTAGATGTTTTAAAATCAGGGGAATTTTATGCTGCATTAGCTCGGCTAAGCAGCTTGCAGAGGGGTTCAACAAATGTATGTGGCAGCATGAAGTACACACTGGGGACAGAAATGGATGGAATCACGGGATGCTCCTTTTGGTGGCAGAGAGCTATTAAATCTGCTTAGTACAATTCTCTCTCAAAGCCAGTGCCTTAGGCAACAAATTGTTCACTTATTTGTGGCTTATTTGTCAATTACAGCAGCACTTTCCTAACTTGGTAGTAAGTCTGCTTTCTCCACATTGATTCCTTTTTTAGGAAAGCCGAGCAAGATCCCTCATTCATTTTCCTTCTATACTTCTTATGAGTTCTTAGAGTCCCATTTTAGTACAGTATTTTAATCAAATTCAACTGTATTTTATGCATGTTTCCTACTTCACAGAAAAGTCATGATTCCCCGCTCGCCTAAAAACTTTCAGTGACTATTCAAGAATTAAGATGCAATTTCGCTAGGAATGCTTGATCCAAATTACTGCACAGCTGCAGGGGGCCTTTTCTCTCCCAGCTGACTGGCGAGCTGCTGAGGCTTCACAAGATTTCCCTAATAGGCAACTCTTCTTTCTTTCTTTCCCATTTTAATGAATGGCTAAAGAGTTAACTTGGGACCATTTAAAGCACCAACACTGGCAACTGTGCAGGAAGCCACTGAGATGACTGGGACAATATCACAGAGCTATTGTTTCAGATGTTGCAAGTTTCCACTGAAATCACTTGAATCATCCCTTTAGTTTTTTTTCCTTCCTCAGCTCTACAAGACCATTTTTTAAAATAAAAGCTGAATCCTCAGCATAACTTGGATAACCAATAATGTTTTAACTATCGTAATTGTTAAGGAATTGCAATCTACTCCATTAATACACCAATACTAGCAGGACGTAAGTCAACAAATCCTTAACATTACATCAAATTGTTTGCTTAACAAGAACTTTAAAAGAAGAACAATGGAGAGGTTTGCAAAAAAACAGCCTTGCACTCACCAAAAGATACTGTGTAAACACAAGGTTGACTTTGCATTAGTCATGTATTCAGTGAAATCAATGCTGCTTCCTATTTCTTTTATCCTTACTTCGAGGTTAAGAAAACTCCAAACTAAAGGCTTTGGTTATATAATTGGAAAATACTCAATTCTGTGCTAGCTTTACAACTGTAGTAAGTTGTGTCAGCAGGAAATAACTAAGCCATATAGAGAATAGCTTGTGTTATTTATCTTGATACAAATGACTCAGGTTCAAACAATTAACACAATTTTAAGCTGTTTGTCCATCACAGTTTTTAGAACCTGAAATCATTATGCAAAGGTTCTTCATGAATATAAAGTAGAAAAAAAAATCAAAACACTACTTAATACTGTTATTTATTTTTAGTTACATTGCATTAAAAGATATTTCACTTACCAGTCAGCTATACATCCTGTTATTAAGTGGCCGAAGATTAACCCTACAAGTAGGGAAAATTTAGCAATGTGGACTTTCCAGGCAGAATCACAAACAAGATCCCACTAGAAGAAAAAAAGAGACAGAAAAACTGAAATAAATTTGTTTCTCAGATGTGTTTAAATTTACTAATATTGGCAGAGAGCTTCTCCCAAATCTCAATCCTGGCACAAGTACAAGGAAATGGCAGAGGAAAGCTTTCCCCCTCGCATCAAACTCCAGACCTCAATAAGGAAATTAAAGACTCACTTATTTCAGTGAGTTTTATCAGACCTTTAATTGTAAGATGACAACATCCAACACTTACGTGTTTCTCCCTCTGGAGGCCACATGAGTTTAGCCTAAGGGGATATCTCCATCAGACGCTGGCAGTACTGCTGCAGCATCTCACCACTGCAGCTGCAGACACCCATTATCGGACCCCCATGAAGCCCCCCCGGCAGCAAGCCCCTCAATTTAAGTGCTCCAGTTGATCTCCTCAGGGCTGCTTGGAAACACAGGGAAAAGCAGCTTGGCCACAGACCCCTGATGGCCATTAGCTCCAGGCTCTTACAGTGTGAAGACACTTTTTCTTTCAGAAAAGCATCTTGATTTCCCCAGGTGGTGAAAGGGGGATGAAGACTAAACAAAGGCACAGCTTGTCAGGACACGTCCTGGCACGGAGCCTGACAGGGCAGCTGCAGATCCGGTCACAGGCATGCAACTTCTTGGGATAGCAGTGACATTTTCCAGCTCAGAGGCCAGATAGGTTCTTTACCTCCACAATGAAGTTACGTCTGGCACTGAAATTAACATTTGTCAAAACGACGGGGAAACGGACCATTTCAGACAACTTGTCATTAGCACACTGCCTTATTCCCATGAGAAAAGATGGGAACAACAAGGTTTCCAGTGAGGCTTCCCTAAACTCCAAGAAATTTTCCTCTGAGGCAGAGGAAACCAGAAGAACCAGACTGCATTCCTGGCTCTAGTCCAACATCCTCATTGCCCTCAGACATGTAACTTAATCTCTCTTATGTGTAAAGTGTGGATAGTTACTATTATACCCTCGAATAAATGTAAGAAGATATGTTTGTTCCTGGTTTGTGAAGTGTTCAAATATTGATGGTAATGGGAGCCATACACATTTCATGACAAATAAGTACAGCTAACTTCAGAGAGACAGAGACTCCAAAATTGAAACTTTGCAGAATAAATGGCTGTTTGTGTGAAATGTAATAGTAGCAGCCCTCCTGACACCACTAAGTGAAGTTTCATTGCCAAAAACACAAAGAAGTATGCAATTTATTTTCAAAAAAAGCTTCCCTCTAAAGAGTTCAATTAGGTGCACTGCACATTTAAGCATTTCCATGACACACTGCCCTTTCACAAACAAGGCAAGACCCAGCCCTCTGGTTCAACATCACAGATGTCCTTGCTACAATATACCCCGTCACCAAGATGTATAGCAATTTTGTACCCAAAAGAAATATACCAGCTTTCAGGCTCAGGCTTTTTGTTTAAATTAAATGTATTTTTGAGCTCCCCACTGCACTGATCTGTAGAAGTTGGGACATATATGTCTGATCTTCGACCTTATAGACTGAAGACAGTAAAGAACCATGAGCAAGTAGTATGTGAAAGGATTTTTTCCACCAAATAGCTATGAATTATCTGCAGCAAACAGCTCAGCAAGGCAGTGAGAATCACTGTCCAAAAACCTTGACTTTTCAGAAAGCGGAGGAAATGCAATTATTAATACTTGCAATTCTAGAACCAATCTCCAGCTAGCAAACAAAAATATATGCTCAGACAAGCTGCAAACAAAAAATCCAGGAGATGTATCTGAGCTCCAGGCAGGCTTTAAAATGCTCTGGGTTCATTTTCACAATCCAGAAGGTGTGTAAAGCTGAGAAATCATTTTCATTCGTAGAGAACAAATTATGTTTATTAAAAATAGTCATATTTATACAAGCACACCTTTTAAAATTCATTCATTAATTTTTAAATTTATTGATGTCAGAGAGCAGTAGTGCCCTCCAAGTGCAAAAAGACCAGGGAGATATCCTGGTGTTTTTCCATTTTCACAGCCTACTATTGCTAGGCAAAGATAGCCAGCCCTCACATAAGCCCTGGGCAGAGAACGTGCAGTACCAGATTACATGTAGGTAAAAGCTCATGGTTGGAAGAGCCAAAATCTCATGAAGGACTGTTGGGAAATTTCAGGCCAGGACAACAGATGTCAAGCCCCTCTGGCACACTGGCAGACAGAATAAGAATTTATAAGAAGAAGAAAAGTCAATCTATCAGTTCATCCTTCAGTGGTGCCCAAAATATACCCACTCCCTTCAATAATTTTTCTGCAAGTCATCCTTTGATTGTTTGTTTTTAAGGCTATTGTCCAACTCCCCAGCTGCTCTGAAAATAAAAGCATGTATTTCCTTGCAAATCCTGCATCTGGCCCTTCCCTGCCCTCTATTAAGCACTCGCTCTGCAGGCCAGCAGAAAACAGAGCTGATTCCCCAAGCTCACACAAGCAGCCCAACATGGGTGCTGGCAGACCAGGCAGCCTTCCCGAAATCTCTCTCTCTGCAAAGCACACCAAACCTGTAAATAGAGAAATGGTGAAATATATAAACAGTTGCTTTAAACATAAAATACCAGAGAATCTACCACGACTCCAAATTACTTGCTCAGGACAAAGAGCTCAAATATATTGTGGTTTCTGCTCTGGCAACTGTCACAAACCACAGAGAGGTCACCATTAAGCAGTTACCCAAAATAAATTTGGCAGGACAGTGGTAGGTACCACCAGGGCATTCAGCTTGGAAAGAGACAAGAATAAGGAGAGAGGACAGAAGAAAAGCGGATGTTGCAGTCAAAAGCAGCCGCAGGTAAAGATGATATTAATAGGACAAAATACATATTTAATAGCTAGTATGTCATCCCCAGCCATCTTAACACAGAAGCAGAGCAAACCAGTATGGCTTTGTCATGCTGAAAGCACAGAAATTTTGCCAGAGATCTGTGTTGCCCCTTCTTGTCCTCATGAAAAAGCCTCAGCTTTGAAGAGGAAGAAATGAAGCAGGAACTATTATACACCAACAGTGCTGGTTCTCTCCTGACATACACCTGGGCTCAGCAGAGCAGAACGTATTTGACACGTGCGCAACTGGCACAGGTGTGCCCAGAGTCACGGCAGGTCCTATTCCCAGTGCCAGTAGTTTCATCCAACAAAGATGACACTCAGGTTTGTTCCACAGAGAAAGGAGTGACAGGTTTCCATGTCACTACAGAGCAAAACACTGGGGTGGGCAGTGCTGATGACAGTTCTAGTGGCACTCCAAATAAATCTGCACTGGGAGATAGTTTTGGCTGGAGACTGGACAGTAATCCTCTACCACCTCTTAGTTTAATCTGTTACAAGCAGGGAGACCATTAAATCCTATAACTGTTCTGGCTGAAACCCCTAGTTTCCCACCTGGAAGTTAACAGTACTGAGCCCAAAGGAAGGCTACTGCTAAATTTTCCCTGGGATTTCTCTGTGTGCATCTGTCTTTCTGTCCTCCATCCATCTTCCTAATACAAGAGAACAGATAAATTTCCTTACTAAACAAAAAACAACTGTCTATAAAATACACTAGTGGAAAAGGAACATTTACAAAAAAAAAGCTTATTTTCATAGCAATGCAGTAATGTAGAGAATTTGCCACCCATGCAGAAGCGCGATATATTGCAAGTGTCTTTTTCATGTTGTGAAAGCATTTTTTTGGTCAAAGCTTAAGGAGTCACACCTTCAGGATCCTAATGTTTAACTGGTATCCATGAGTCATCACTCATGCTGTGACTCACTATGCTTCACACCAAGATGGAGGACTATATAAAATACGGCATACTTGGGAAAGCACCTGGCAGAAGGTAACGCACCCAAACAGTAACCATCCTGTAACTTCTTTACAAGGGGTGAAAATCTGGACAGGGCTCATGCAGTGAGTCAGTATTTGTACTGAAGTTACAGAGTCACAAACATAAAGCTCATAACTACAAACATGAGTTGTCTTAATTAAGGGCTCCTACTTCGAAAGTCCTTGTCCCCCAGAAGCCATAATGTTCTCCATGGCATCTAAGCCCACTCTGAACATCCACTGCTAAGAGGTCGTAGTAAGATGCCTACCAAGGATTTGGTTTCTACCTTCATCCTGATGACATGAAAAAGTGCAAGGCAGACTCTTCCGTCCTAAAAAGGAGCAATGACACAGCAGGAGAGATGCTCTAGTACAATGCTTGTCCAGAGTCTGGTACAAAAAGCCCATGAGAGGAGAACTAGACACACAGATCCTCTTCCCATGCTGTGAGTTCGTAGTCTATTTCCTGTGATTAATACCCAGATTGCTGCTGAAAGAAAGCACGCCTTTCCCCAAATGGTCTGCAGGTAGCTCTGCTGTGACTGCTCTTGGCACTGGTTTCAGCATTAAGACATCAGAGGATCACCAGTGCTGCTGCCTCAGAAGGCCCTAAGCCAGGCATGAAGCTGTGCCCTTGGTCCTTCCCCAGCCAGGCAGCACCTGGCTGCTGTGCTGGCCTTCACAGACTCTGTCCCAGTACAGGTAACATGCTCCAGACACCATGTGTGGCCTCTCAACCCCTCGAGTAAAAGGTCCCACTTTGGGAGCCCCAGCCTCTATGCATTACGTATGCCACAGCTTCCTGCAGCAGCCCCAAACCCTGCCTGGGGAAAAGCCATCAGCTAGATAATTATTTCAAGACCAATAAATGAAAGTAAGAATCCATCATTTGTCATTGAGGTGTGTTGGGTCTCATCTTTCTTTGTTCCTCACCTTCCTGCTCCATCTTTTTATAACTAAACCCTGTCAATTTACCTTGCATAGCACTAGAATCCATCTTATAATACCACTTTATCTAGTAAGACTTTAAATTTATGATGCCTTGAGGTTCTCTTAGAGTTTTTTTTAAAAAAACAAACCCAACATGAACCAAAGCTGTTTTAAAAAAGACTAAAATAATAACAAAAACATAGCTATGTTTCTCATACAATATACATAAAAATAGAGAGAACATTCTCCAGGTACTTATTCCTGGAGAAAAATCTTAAAGTCAGCAGACCAAGCACTATAAAGAAACCTCAGAAAAATAGAAAAGCAAAGAAGGCAATACTTCTGCCATAATACACCTTCCACAATATACCTCCCACTGATGTCTTTTCCCAATACTGAACAATCCAAGTAGCACTCCTAGTTAGAGCCACAGGAGATCACTGTACCAAAATTCCCCTCCAGACAGACAGGACATCTTTTCTCTTCTCCTCTTCTGAACAGCTGACAAAATACGACACTATGGCTGCATTTAATATTAAACAAAGTGCCCAAGTTCCAGAAGGTGGTCTGATGCACAATTCTACAGAAAATAACTGTGCACTAAAACCCCACTAGAGAGGCTGCAGAAGAAGCTTCCCAGACGGATGTGCCAGCTAAAGTTGGGGTGGTTTTACTGCCACAGGCATCTCAACATTTCCTTCTCACTCATGGCAGCATCAGAGCACAAACTATTTAACCTTCAGGGTTCACAGTAAGGATGTTTCTCCTTTGAGATCACAGCTGGGCCAAGCACTCCCTGACCTGTATTTTAAGTGTCAATAAAGTGTTCTTGAGAACACATGGCATTTTTTGACCAACAGTACAAGCAACTGGGTAGGAATACCAAGAAGGTCACATTTCAAAATTATGACATTAAGTAGAGTAGAAACCTAAAAGACATAATCCTGGAAGACTTGAGAAGAAGGTAGAAAAACCATTATTTTTTATTTCTTTTACCAGTCACCTTCAGAACCTAACATCTACAAAACACATTTTTCCTTATGTTTTTAATTGGACATAAATGGACTGGAACCAGAAGAGTCATTAAAAACACAACACTCAAGAAAAACAACAAACAAGCTATTGAGAGGTTTTGTTATTTGTTTTCTTTGAACAGTCACTCAAATAAGCCTATACCACCTACGCAGGAATGCCTCAACCCAGCACACAGTCAACACCTGACTTTCAAGATACTTCCTCTCTGTATGCTGCTAGACCTCCAAAAGCCAAGTCCACCCAATATTGTTCAGCTTTATCATAAGTGGATGCTTTTGCTGAAGAGCTTTGACCAGCGCCTAAGTGCCTACAACCTTCAAGATAAATACTTCAAAGCCAAATTTTTACTGAGGAAGTACATGCTGGTATTTTTAGAGGTTTATAATCATTAGATTTTCCAAGAACTTTTATTCCTGTGTCAAGAGAGATACTTTTGGTACCAGACTATCACCTTTAGCTCCACGTCTGCCTTCTTCCCATTCCCAACAAACTTGGGGTCCCTATTTCCATACTCTGGAGCTTACTCACTCAAAAAATGCAAGGCTTTGTTTTGTTCAGCTTCTTATCCAATTTGTTCTTCTTACTCTGGAAACGTTTTCTGCACTTTTCATTCTTGAAAATCAGTAATCCATTTCTGATCATGGCAAACACTTGGAAAGAAAGGCTGCAGCCCAGAAAAATCACTTGTGAACAGTGAACACAAGGTCATATGCACAGAAATTGTCAGGTTGCTTTAACTACAGACATAACTGACAACCTGGGCAATGCACCATTTGAAAAGTCAAGCAAAGAAACTGCTTCTTACTATGACCACAAAGTTTTTGGGGACATGGGGAGGCAGAGGAGTGGGGAGAGAAAAAGAGGGAAGGGCACGTGAGCCAGAGGACACGTGCTTAGCTATCTTCCAAGAAAGATATAATTAGATTGTGCAGCATAGTATGAAAGCAGTTTCGTGAGTACAAAAACAACTTTCAACCCCACAAAATAGTACTGGACTGCATAATAATAGACTTCACAAGTTTCCTTAATGGTTTTTGAAATTAAATGTAGTATAAGTTGCTGAAACATATTCTTCAAAACTGCATGAGTTAGCTATGAAATTTTGGTATTAATTTTTTAAGTGAATATTTTTTTATATGTCTGGTATTTCAGCCCTAAAAATACAGCACACAGGCTCAGTGCCACATATCACTGTATTAACACTGATACAGAACAAGGTACTTCCTCCTGGTTTGTGAACTTCAACACTGTCATGATAATGGGACATGTAAGGCACGGGTTGCAGGAAGCTGTTTGCAACTGGAGAGGCAGAAACACATTGCCTCTTGTATGAGTTACCTCAGGGTAAAGCAGGCAGCCCTCACTATGCCCCACAGGGACACCCTGTTCTGCTCACATGTGGCACATGTCCCACATGGCTCCATTGTCCCCCAAGCAGCAGAAAGGCATTAGCCATGTCTCACCTTTAAGAGCCATCTCTCCAGTTTCATGAGATGGCTTAAGCAACACCACAATCACAAAACAAGCCCGAGACTTCAAATATGCAAAAGGACACAAATCAACTTAATTTCAGAACCAGTAAACTAACTTGGAAAAGCTTTTAACATTCTGCACTCAATTATTCCTTAGTTTATGACATAAGCTAAAAAGGCCCTCCAAGCTATCCACTGCCCACATCAGCAAAATCCCAAGGTGATGAGATACCATCTGAAACACAGCAAAACTGTAAGTTTCATCTACCCTTCAACTTCACACTTTAATCAGGAACAATCAACTCTTCTATTCCTAACCTTGCTCTCATCACAGATCTATTTCTTTTCCCCACTGGAACAGAGAAGAAGGAAGTTTGCTAAGTAAATAATCACCACTAATATGCTAACAATTAAAATATGATTTGTTAATCATATGACTGTCTTCTGAATACTCAACATGATTAAACCAACTTTAGCATCCAGGTACCACCCACTTCTCCATCACTGCTTCTTTTATTTTCAGTAGGAGTTCCCTTTATTCTGAGACATTAGATCTTTTTCAGGCTTTGCCTTCCACAGATTAGTCAACTAACTCGTTTCTCAGCTGATGTGATCTGCTTCACTTATCCCCACTCCATAATGTCATCTAACAACAACGGGCTGGGAGATACAGAATCCTGCTTGCAGCTTTCCTGAATGCTGTATTCATAACACTATATTTATAATCTTCCAACTTTTCTGTGCTGCAATTAAGTATCTCTTCTCCACTTATTCTGACATGATTAGGAGACACTGTCACAAAACTGACTTTAAACCTAGTCTTTGCCATAAGACCTTGTAGCTGTTTTCCTCCTTCTGGCTGTTCAGAAAGACCATGAATAACTGAGCCCATTCCCAGGACTGAGACACACCGAAAAATAGTATTTGCATGCCATTCCTCAGTTTTCAACCTGACAACCTTTATTCTGAACATATATGCTGCTGGGACTGGTTTTGCAACCAAATTAAATAAGTTAAACAAGCTATCAAATTTGTAACAGGTCTAAGCACTGTAAATAGAAGGAAGCCACATGCAAAAAAACCCAACATTGTAGTTAAATATTAACATCCGCTATCATCTCATTATCAAAAGTAAGTTAACACTTTGTGAACTGGTATTTTTCAGGCAGCCAAAACATGATGCGGCCCTGAGAGGGCTAACATAGCAAACCCCAGGTTACTTTGTTGTTGGGACTTTTTAAAACCGGGGGTGGGGGAGAAATGAAAATGCAAAGCATGACGTAAAATTCTGAAATGAAGAAGGGTGAAGGAGTAAAGGAGAAAGTAATTTCTCATGAGAAATACTTGCTGTCATAGATTAAAAGATCAGACACCTTAACTTCAACATGCAATTATTGCTGCCATGACCCTGCCCTCTCACCATTTGTGGACTACAGCTATTGCAACTCGGGCAAGAACAAAAGCAGAGGGCAAGGGGAAAAAAAATCCCAGGGTCTGGCATTAATTCAGACCTAAGTAAATATTAAGGGTAAGGAAAAAAGACAAAATATTCTACTTCTGCTACAAATCATAATACGAAACTGATCTGTCACGCTTGTATTGTTCAGGCAGACAATGTTTTACACAGCCCTAGAAGACATAGCAGGGGAAAAGTCTTACAGTTTAAATTACAGTCCCTAGTCTTAATAATATTTGTAGAGTGGGCATTGCAACATTGTCTACATGTTCGTGCACTATGGCCTGGAGGCCAAGAGGAGACCAGGCAGCTTCAGAGTTCTGCAGAGTAGCAGGGAGAGAGTATTTGGGCCAAAGTGAATTCCTCCACCGTCTGGAGGCAAAGAACCTTTTCTAGGGAACCAGACCACCCTGCTCTGAAAACAACGCACAAGGATAACTATAAATCACATGTTGCTGGAGAAGAAGAACATACCGCTTCCCTGCATCTCACAAGTAGCATTCCTGATTCTCACAGCTTTGCTCCTTGTGGATCTAAATAGGCATGCCAGAAACGAGATACATTCACTTGTCTAATCTTTTGTTCTTGCATTTCAGTATAAAAACTGGCAATTGGGGCTCTCCTAAACCATAAGAAAAAAAAACTTAACAGTGCTTTGTAGTACACATTAAATTTTCCTACACAGCCCATCACCCCCAGAGGACATTTACCTTCACCTCATCAACTCACAGGATGGAGGAAAGTTTCGACCCAGACTGCACCAAACACAGCACTGAACCATCTCCCATGATGTGGGAATAGGCACAGACCTATTGCGTGTCCTAGCAGACATGATCTGGCCTGGATCAGTAGGAACTACTGTATCATTGTATATTGTGTATCATTGCTGCCTGCTGAGTTTTATAGGCTGGTGAGGGGGCAGGCTCCCCAGCACTGCAGACCGGTGTGGCTCCAGTACAGTGCTATCAGACACTGACATGGAATTTGCCTAAAGACCTCTGCACCACACCCTGGCCTTTAAAGGGTGCTGAAATGCCTTTCTCTCTCTCTAGGCTGCTTTCTTCCCCCTTGACTTTAACAGGGAATTCAGAATGCACACAAAGTCACCTGCTGTCAAAAGTCAACTGGAAAAAAAATTAAAATAAATTACTTTGAGAGCTATGCACATACTGGAGTTGAGGTGACAAAAGCTCAAGAGAAGCTGCTTTGAGGGAATTCAGTACAAGAACTAAACACTCAGCACTGCTGCAAAGCTGCAGCATATTTCCATGACAGGTTACTGTGATCTTCTACACACTGTCTGCAGCAAATCCCAGTCCTTTGTTCTACAGCAAGATCTCAGCCTAATTAATTCCACAGTTACTTGCGGGTAAGCCAGCGCCAGCCTGGCTACACTGCAGAAGAGCAGGAGGAGGAAGGAGTATGAAAGGGAGTGAGAGCAACTGTCCTGAGCAGGGATACCAGGGTGAGTGTGGAGGGGAAACCAAGCACGAAAAAATAGGCTGACAGGGAAAACAAAAGACACGGTACACATAAGCACTCTCTCTCTTTCAGCATTTTCTACATTTAGCACCTTTCTAGAAGTTATTTGGAAAGTTTTAATTTAAGATTTTTCACTATTAGTATGGCCAAAAGTTTTTAAGTTCAAGAAAACCATATTCCAGATGTTGTTTTATTAAAAATAAACCCCTTCACATTTGACTGGCCTGTAATCCTCATCTCAATGTTACCATCAAAACTGCCTCCAAATTACATGCCTTCCTAAGTGCCACTTCCTGCTCTTTGACAAACGCTTTAAAAAATACATGAGGTCACCTTTTATAATTGCACTCTTGTAGCCAGGGTAAGAAGCAGTAAAACTGTTAGTGCACTTTAGAAATTTGGGGTTAGACTGCCTGAACAGCTGGTAAATATTCACCGTAACCTGCAACTTCTGCCACAACACGGGCAGGGTCGGTATATTTAAATTAAATGACTGAGATAAAGGATGTATTAGGGATGTATTAGAAACAAAAACAAACAAAACTCCAACCATTTCAAACAACACCTTTATCCAGAAGTAAAAAAAAAAAAAAAGGCAGTTGTTTGTCATATGCACAGAAAATTACACATATGAAAAGTCTCAACGGCAAGTCTGAGAAAGCTGAGAACGTCTTCAAGAGATCACAATATGGAATTCCCTTCCTAGAGGATTATTGTTAGGTCAACCAATGCTACAAACTATTTACAGCAGTCTGAATCAGATTCCTGTAACTGCGACACTTTTAAGGGTGATAAACATGAATTCCATGTACATCCCCTCTACTAAAAAGGATCCAGACAGAAAACCTAAGACTACATGAGTTCTGCCATCAGTATTGATCTTAATACAGTCCCTGTTTTCTAGACCAACTGCTTCAAAAATTTTTGGCCAGTACATAACAGCCCCAAACAAATAAAACCAGTATCTAGGCTCACTAAACAACCAAGTATGACTACGATCAGACTACTTATCTCAAACATCACATTATTTGCTGTTTTCAGGCAGAGGACAGCTCTTTACCACAAGGAAATTGCAGGTACTGTTCCTGGAACAGCCATCTCCTTCCTTCATCCCGCTCAGCCAGAAACTCACCCCACTGTTTTTCAGGGTGTTGTTCACTAGCACACTGATAACTGGGAGACGCCATCACACTCGGTGTGTATGAGCAGGCCCCAGGGCAGCTGAAGCAAGAAAAACCAGCAAGTAACCTTTGCTTCCTATTTAACAAGAATATTTTTCAAATTTGTGAGGACTCAGAGCAGCAACTGCCGAGTCTATCAGCTAACTTGCAGAGGGGGAAAAAAAACCCCCAAAACGTTGGGATCTCTCCCATAGCTGAGGAAACCATCAAAAACCCCCAGTAGTAGAAGTTTGCTCTGGTCTGCCAATATTTCTGGATACCTCTTACCACAGGGATTTGTTGACCCCTTCAGCATCCATTAGGAGCCGAGAGAATAATTTTAAAGCCTTGGCTGAAAAAAATTTAGCACACCCTCTCTGCCCGTTGCAAGTCCTTGCCTTACAGGTCTCTGCACCCCCTTCAATCTGTCCAGTGCATACAAGGGCACAGGTGATGATGTGCTAGCTTTCATTTCACCACTTCTGACCCAACCACTGCAGTGAGTGCAATAACCCAAAGTTTCCATTGATTTGAAACTAGGCAGAAGCTAGTCAGCAGGAACTAACACTGACAAGAAAAATCCTGTCTGTTGCAGGGAAAAAAGAAGAGAAGCATCAGCATTTCTGAAGTCTCTTTGCAGAGACCAGCCAACTGAAGAATATCCAGAAACAAATGAGATTACAGTCACAAATGGAAGGAGACAAGGGTGGCAAAGTTCTAATTTTGGGAAAGACCTTGACGGAGTGATCCCTTCCAAGTAATTAACAACTATGCTCTGAAAGTCCATTTGAAATGCACACCTATCCTCTATCCCAAGAAATATCAGTTCACAAGCTACGACAATTTTATCATCACTCTTATCACGAAGAAATTTGTTTGCTGTGCCATTTCTGCTACTTGCAGGTATCTGCAATAATCCCACAAGACAACCTCACAGACTAGGGCACATATTACCGCACAGAGCAATTTCACTTCATTAACCCAGTAGAACATCCAGAAAAAATTGTACTTAAAGTTTTCTATCAGGTTAACAAGGGTTAGATGTGCACAGTAAAGGCCCAGAACTGCAATGAAGCAAGGAGAAGAAAAGAAAGATTGATAGGGCACAGACACCTCCCCTCACAGAAGCAAAGAGCACCATGTCACAGCCTGAACCAACCCAAGTTCACACCAAGATGGCACTGCACCTGGACCACTTGGCTCTCCTGGCTTGAACTCCACTTTTTTTCGCAGGGAAAATTGCCACGAAAACGATCAAACCAATGGCAAATAGGTAAAATGATTGCCATGTTACTCTGGAAAGAAGATGACTCAACCCAAATCAAGTGGGAAGTTGAGAGCCAAGAGAACAGCATTGCAGGAAAACAAGGCATCTGGAGCATAAAAGCAGCCACAACAGGAATTCCCTTGCGACTAGACATGAAATATTATTACATAATTGCTTCGAGTGATTAAAACGCAGTCTTCAACTAACCGCTTCCCTGGACGCCAACTCCAAGAGGTGGAATGATCTGGAATGTTGCGGGTGTACACAGAGGGATGCCGTGCCATCAACCTCTGCAATTTAATCAAGTCTCAGCCCTTGCCTATCATCAGCTTTTGGTATCCATTATACAAATTAGCATGCAGAACAACAAACAACCCCACTTAATGCAATCAAACACAAAGGACAGGTCATCCTAGTAACGGAGGAAAAAAACCAACAATCATGAATCCTGTAACTAAGAGCTCCCATGCAAACATTGTCCCAGGATAAGAGCTGGCTTTGCAAATAGTCCAAAGACACAGGCGCTAAACATTGGTGAGAGCCTTAAAAAAGTCCCTGTTGAGCACACAGTCCAACTTCCTGCTACGCTTCATGTTTAGTTGTCATCGTCATTTAGTTGTCATGTTTAGCTATCATTACATTGCTCTTTGTGTTAATGTTAATAATTTACCTGGAGCATCACTTTGCAAATTGGTAAGATGAGATCTTAGGTTTCTCCATGGTAAGAAAAAGAATAGTATTTCTCAGCATCCTTCCTTTGGACAGTGGTAAGACATATGACCAATTAAATTTTTTTTTAATTATTTTTTTTTAACTAGCCTTTTGCCTAAAGCCTGGTTCAAGATATACCTCTCAAACAATACTCATGCACTCTGTTCTTAGCATTGTGGTGATGGTGATGTTACGATAAAGAATAGGTGTAAAACTTCAAAGTATCATTTAGGAGTGAAAAAGCCTTGCAAGTTAATTGTGCTAAAGGAAGATATTTATGTACAAACCAAGCTGAAGTCCAAGATTTATGTGCCAAGTCAGGACATTAGCTCCAAAGGGTGATTTAACATGGTCACTGGAATCCCTGTGGTTAAATTATGCATCTGACCTCTTCACTATATGTATTTCAGCAGTGTTAAATAATAAGCACTACGTCCCTTATTACCATTTCCAGTTCTAATGACTGGCAGCACTGTAAAAAGCACCGTTCCCAGTGACTCAGACGAGGAGGTCACGACAATGGCAGCCTCTAACACAGCAGTGCCAATCTTTAGGGAAGGTGCAAGGCCACCCTCAGCTCCAGCAAAGACTGAAAGAGAACTGGGGCTAAACAAAGCACTGAGCAGGGCTGGAAACAGCAAGATCTACAGTCCATCAATCCCAGGCATGACACGGGCTAAGAGAAAATGGGCATCAGGGAAGGAGGAACTGAGAAAGCCGGGACAGGGACACAGCATCTGATGAAGGGTACTATTAGGGAAGAGTCTATGGAAACAGTGAAACAACACAGTTTAAAGACAGCTATCCTACACCCAAAGAAGGGAGAAGGGGAAACAATGTCATCTCACAGGCAGGTACATCAACTATGCTTTGTACTAAATAACCAGAATTGTTTAATTGTTTCTGAAGACAAAGCTATGATGAAGCATCCAGCAGCTATTAGATCAGACCACTGAAGAGAAGTACAAGAGGATTTACTGGCCAAACAAAAGCACATTTTTTATTAATATACTTTTGGCTCTCTTTATGATATTTCAATATAACCTCTGGCTACTACAGAGATGAGCACATATTAGACTAAGATTTAATAAAACTCTATTTAGAAAGATGAGAACATTGCATAATACATTACAGAAACAAATGTATTTTTGAGGGGAGTTAAAGGTGATATGAACATCCAGTCTCTTCAATTTATCCAGAGTAGCTCTTTCTCACAAAGGACAGCAAGAGGCATGAAAGAGAAGACAGCAGTTACAAGAACTGCTCCCACAGTACCAGAACTCCTGGGGGTTGATAAGAAAGCAAGTCCAAATCAAGCTATGCTGCTGTTCTGTCTGGATTTTTCCTCTCTTCATTAGGATAAAAACACACAGAACATCCACCCAGAAAAACCCCAAAACAAAACCAAAGCACAAACTAAGGAGGAATCCTGACCTCAAGAAAACAACCCAATTATAATTACATGGGATTACAAATCAAAGCAAAAAGGCTGCCAAACTTTTGGAAGTGGGCATACAATAAAAATAAAAACTCCACACTGGAAAAACCCATAGTCTCAAAAGATGATTATTATTCTTTCTAACAGAAAACAAGACAGCAGGGGCCAGAGATGTTTGTTTATCCGTTAAAATTGATCTGCCCTTTACCACAAGTTCTTCCAAAGAACACTTTTTTTATTATTTTTAAAGGAGCATGCAAGACAGCAAACTAACTCTCCCTTGACCTTTTGTGGCCAACTTGATAATGACCTTCAAATTTCAAAAAAAAAATTCACAGTTTAGACTAAAAAGATCATGTATGAAGATAATTTTTTCATGCTGAGGTATCAGTGCTAAACTGCCAAATACATGAATAGCTCAGTCTCTGGATATAAACAGAAGGAAATCTGCCCCTCTCAAATATCTAATTTCATTATGCGTTTCTTCATCACAAACCATTCACGTCATGAAAGGAGTATAGCTGGGTTACCTTTTTTCTGAATCCATTATGAATTCAAGGTTTTAAGGGATTTGCTTTACCTGCTTTTTCCCTGTTGCACACGCTTTCAATGGACACAAAGAGAAACCAAAATGATTTTCAATGATTCAATACAAATGCGTGCTGGCTGACCGAAGCACGATTGTGCCGGTCATCTGATTGTTGCTGCATTTCCTTATCCCAACGAAATAAACAGTTAACCCAAAACACTGCTCCCAGGCAGGAAGTAATTTCTGCTGATCTTAGGAGGGGGGTCTTGAGATGAAGAGAACTATTTCCCTTGTGTAACCATTTCATTTTACATTCTTAGGAGCTCCAGATGCTTGTTAATATCAATAAGGCCCATCCACAGCCAGCAGGGTTTTCAGAGGACCAATACTATAAACAAGCAAGAGCTTTCAGGTGAAAAAGGCAAGGCGATTTTTTTACATGCACTATGCAGCAAATACAAAGTAAGAGCAGAAAGCAGCAGTTTCCTCACTAGAAATCATCCACTTTAGCCATTACGTGAGAAAACACAACATTGAGCAGCATGCACTTTCTGCCTCTGGAGTAAAACAACTTGTGTGAGGTGTTTCTTCTTTAATTACTCTGGCAAAACAGTTATCGAGAGAATAAGCACAAAACCAGATTTCAGCATAACTTTGTCTTATTTTACTCGCAACAGTCACCACCTCTTCAGCTTCCCCAAAAATCAACTTGGTTTGCAGTTTGTAGGGTTGTTTTAGTATACCTGCACAAAGATCAGCAATATCACAACTGAAGTTTTCTCCACACCCTTTCCCCTCACCAGCTAGGGACGTATGCCTGCACTGCCTTTCCCACGTCCAGAGACAGTGCCAGGATCCCAAAGACACAATCCAGGATCAGGACGTAACTTTGCAGCTCTGTGCCGCAACCAGTGCCCAGGTACAAGTCCACAGGATGGAAATCTGGCATGAAGCGACACCCATGGAGGGAAAGGACTGAGGGGACGTGGTATTTACTTACTCCTAGTGGGAGGGTAACCCGCGGAGACTTGACTGACCCAGCAGAAGCATGCAAGGACAGATCCGTATGGTGCCCAGCTGCTCCCCTTGTCTTGGAAAGACCGGGTGCCGAAGGAGACCAGGGTCGGGCCGAGGGGGTCCATGAGGGCTGGGCAGGGAGGGGGGGCCGAGGGAAGTCGCCTTTCTCACCTTGCTCACGACGTTTTGGACGAGGCCGGCTCTGATGCGGTAGTGCCACTCGCGGCAGCCGCACTCGCTGGCGTTGCCCGCCGCGGGGGTTGGTAGCCCGGGAGGGGGGAAGATGCTGCCGTTTCCACTGTGGTTGGCGTGGATCGGCGCCAGGGTCCCGCTCCAGTTGCCCTGCCCGTCCGCCTCCCGGCACCAGAAGTCCGGCTGGTCCAAGAGGAAGGAGTCCGAGAACTTGCTGAAGCCGATGACGAGTGCTGGGACCCAAGTGAGCAGCACCAGGGTCCGCTGGTACCGGCCGCTCAGACCGCCAAGGAAGGGTAGCACCGAGCCGTCGTAATCGAGGAGCAGCGGGCTGCAGGCGGCGGCGGGCGGCGGCGGGGGACGCGCAGCTGCTGCTCATGGCACCCGCCGCCCTGCGGGGAGAGAGAGCCCCGGAGGGCGCCGAGGTGAGCACGGGNGCCCCCCCCCCCGGCCCCCGGCCCCGAGCCGTTCTCCTCCGGTAGCGGCCGGCCCCCGCCGCCCGCCTCACGGCGCCGGTCTATCGCCATCCGGCCACCCGGGGAGGCTCACATAGGGGGGAGCTGGGGCAGCCCCGGCTCCCTCGCGAGTCCTTCCCTCCCTCTGCTTCGCGCACACACACACACACCTTGCAACGCAAGATACTGCACACACGCTCCCAGCCGGACCCGGCAGGAGACAGATGGGGGAGGGAGACAGTGAGAGATGGAGGAGGGGAAGAAAGGGGGAGGCACAGAGCGAGCCCCTCGCTCGCTCCCTTCCTCACCCGCACCCTGCGGCCACGAACCGCTGCAGCTGCCGGCGGTGCCCCCCCTACCCTCGCCTGTGCGTCAAGCTGCACTCATCCCAACTCTCCCTTCCCCCTTCCGAAAGGCACCGCCGAAAATAAAAGGCAGGATCCAGCCGGATCCGAGCATGCAATGGGCCAAAAGAGAGAAAAGGAGAAGGATGGGGGGGTAGGGGGGGAAGAGAAAAGAAAAAAAAATCAAAACCAACAGCCCTGCGAACCAAACCCTACAACAAACCCAGCAAAACCGGTGCAGCAAGGCACCGAACACGCCTCCTCTCCCGGTTTTGGTGAGCAGGGGGAGGAGGGAGCAGGGGGAAGGCAAAGGAAGGAGGAGAAGAAAACAGCTCCCGACACGGCTTCTCCGCTCCCCGCACAGCTAAGGGTTTTCCCCCGGCCGCGGCAGCAGCGGCGGAGGCAGCCCCCAGCACCTCCCCGCCGACCCCTCGCAGCCCCGCGTCCCGCACATCTGGCTCTGCAGCAAGGGGCCCCGCCGGCCC